>CM032156.1:22936030-23265822 GCA_018901935.1 Pugionium cornutum | reverse complement strand
ACTCCTTATTCGTATGATACATGAACTGGGGCTTGTGCTACCGCAGTTATGCCCCAATTTTATCCAGATTGTGGTCGGGTTGCAAACGCGGGCCGAGGAGGAGGGATTCCCCCTCGATGTTCCCACTGTTGCACACATGTGTGGTGTTAGGGCTAATTCTGCCTGTCCTGGTACCTTCTATTTGACCCCCAACCCTTCACGAGCAATACTTTCCGGTCTTCTTGACAAAGACGTAAAGTGGCGAAATTCCTTTTTCTATTTTCGCATCGATAGAACTACTTATGGTGACTTATGTTCTTTGGCCTCGGCTAGCTGGTCGCAGCGGCCTGGTAGAGTTGTGTTCTTTGCGCCTCCTGCCTCGCCAGTACTCCCGTTTTTTTTTAATATTTGATTTATGCTTTGCAGTTACGCTAAAGAGAGCTCCGGCGAGTGACGATCTCGAGGTGCTGGTGATTATCCTACGTGAGGGTTCGACGGATTAGAGTTCTTTTTCTTGGAGCCGCATTCGCCAGTCCCAGCGTCGGCTCTACAATCGGGATTTTTGAGTATTCCAGGACTCTAATTCTCTCGACGCTGATCAAGGTTTGTCTCGGTCCATCATTTTTTGTTTGATTTTCATTGACGGTTTAACTTTTGCTATTCAACCGTCTCTTTTTTTTATTTCAGGTGTTCCCTTTGATTCTCCACCACACACGATGTCGAGCCTTGGTTATCGTGCCGAACGAAAGGCTCAGCGTGCTGCTGAGAGGGCTACTGCTGATAGGGCTACCGATGAGGCTGCTACGGATCTGGGTGAAGTTTCCCGACCTTCTATCCTTCCTGATCCTCATACAGTCTCTCGAGCTTCCCCTCCTCCCTCACCTTCGCGCTCCACTGTTGCGGCTCTTCCTGCTTTCGGTGGTGATTTTTCTCGCGATGTCGTTGAGTTGGAGCCCCCCCCCCTATCGTGCCTCCTTCAACGCGAGTTGATGGACTGTCGTCACTACAGATTGCTCTCAGGATCCTCCAATTGATGGTGAGGTTGGTGACCGCCACGGTATTAAGCGTAGACATCCAGCTCCGAACCGCGTGAGGCCTTGGGCGGCGCCAAGAGGTTAAGGCACTTCTTTCAGTTTGAGTATAATTCCGACGCTAACATCATTGAGGATCCCGACGCTATAGCGTGCATCGCCCAACATTTCAGAAAGTCTGGATGTAAGTTGCCGTCGTTCGACACGTTGGGAAAGGAGCACAGGGAGAGCTATCTTAGTTTCTCGAAACATCTCGGAGATGTAAGTTTTCTTTACTTCATTTGCTCTTCGTTTTATTCCTTCCTTTGGAGATGTTCTTCATACTTTTTTGGTGTAGCTGATGGCAGAGTATAATCGCTCAATGGACTTGTACGAGAGGCGTGTGCGGTCTCCTACCGAAGCGGAACTTCGTGCAGCGATGGAGCATATAAAGTCGTTAGAATCAGAAGTGAAGAAACTTTATGCTCTCAGGGAGGACGATGCCGATAAGGTCAGGTCCGTTGACAAGGTCATCCTCCAATTGAATCGTTCCGAGTATGCGCTCAGGAAAGCAGAGATTTCTTGCGATGATTACAAGGTTAAGCTGTCGAACGCCATTGCCCAGAATTTAGAGCTTTTCGAGAAGGACGTTCAACTTGCTGCTGAGATTAAGAGTGTGAAGATCAAATACAATGCTCTTCTTGAGGCTCGCAATCGGGATTTGGGTGCTGCTCGCGTTGCGCGGGCTGAGCTCAAGAATGAGATGAAGGCTCACATTGATCGGCTCCGATCATATCTTTCCAGGGTGGAGAAGTTGCGTGGTTCCTTGTCTCGTTGCGCTGACACGAGAGCGAATTCAGAGATTCTTGAGGAGATTATCAATGGCGAAATAGAGGATCTAAACGCTGAGCTTAAAGTTGTCCTCACAGACAAAGAGATCAGTGCTCGCTAGTTGCTCGATGTTGAGGGCGCGCTTCTAGAGATTGATTTGTCACGTTTGGAGTTTTTGACATTGAACTCTCTAGAGTTAGTCCCCGCTTCAAGGTCTGAGGTTCCAGAGTCTGAGCCCATGGATATTTCGTTTGACGAGTTTGGTTCCAACCTTGGGGCCATCTGTCTCCCTGGAGCGTGTATCGGAAACTTTTGCATTCCATCTCCCTCTTGCTGATGTTCGATTCTTCTTGTTGCATTTTTTTGCTTTAGCGATCTGATTTGCTCTGTTGTTTTCGTTTAGTTTCCTTTTATTTTGTTGATTCCGTATGCTTTGTTATTGTTGACGTTGGACGAAGCTTTTCTTGTCCTTTTCATTATTATTCCATCAAGCGTTCTATTATTCGACCCACGATGACGAGCGATATGTTCAGGTTGTTTGCTTTTCCTTTTGTTTCGATGGACTCGATGTCGTAGTGTCGAGCTATGCCGACTTTGTTACCTCCATGAAGTGCTGCTCGTTTCTGCAACGGCCACTTGTCCGTATTCTTTACGAGTAGCTGCTTGCGCTTTTTTTTAATATCTTGGCGAAGTGCTCCCCGTTTCTGTAGCGGCTACTTGTCTGTATTCTTTACGAGACGCTGCTTGCGCTCTTTTTATATTTTGGCGAAGTGATTCTCTTTTTTTTTGTAACGGCTACTTGTCCGTATTATTTACGAGAAACTGCTTACGCTCTTTTTATATTTTGGCGAAGTGCTCCCCATTTCTGTAACGGCTACTTGTCCATATTCTTTACGAGCTGCTTACGCTTTTTTTTATATTTTAGCGAAGTGCTTCTCGTTTTTTGTAACGGCTACTTGTCCGTATTATTTACGAGAAGCTGCTTCCGCTTTTTTTATATTTTGGCGAAGTGCTTCTCGTTTTTTGTAACGGCTACTTGTCCATATTATTTACGAGAAGCTGCTTGCGCTCTTTTTTATACTTTGGTGAAGTGCTCCTCATTTTTGTAACAGCTACTTGTCCGTATTATTTATGAGGAGCTGCTTGCGCTCTATTTGGTTTCTCTTTCGCGTAGCGTTATCTGGAACACCATTCATGGAAAAAGAAACTTTATTAATTTTCTGAATTGGATTGATATGTTGAAATGGAATTAATTTAACAAAAGTATTTCTTAAGATGGATTGCGTTCCACGATCTCATCACTGGGTTTTGGTCGAGGGTCTCTAGTATGTATACTCTGTGCTTAATTATTCGTGCGATCTTGTATGGGCCTTCCCACATGATGCCCAACTTTCCTGCTCCAAGCTCCGCTGTATTCTCGAACACCCTTCGTAGTACCAACTTGCCTATGCCGAATCTCCGTGGTTTGATCCTGGAGTTGTAATATCTTGCTGCGCTCTGCTGGTAGTTCTGTAATCGTATCAGGGCTTGGTCTCGCCTCTCGTTTATTACATCGAGATTGTCTTGTAACATCTTTTTGTTGATTACTTCGTTTTCCGGAGCTGATTCCCTTCGAAGACTTGGGATTGCGACTTCGGCTGGTACAACTGCCTCAACTCCGTAAAGTAGGGAGAATGGTGTTTCGCTGGTAGACTTTCGCAGAGTAGTTCGGTAAGCCCATAACACTCCTTGCAACTCGTCTGCCCAGTTCCCCTTGTGTGCTCCGAGTCTCTTCTTTAGGTTGCTCAGTATTGATTTGTTTGTGGTTTCGGCTTGTCCGTTCCCCTGTGGATAATGGGAGCTTGATTTACTTAAGAGAATTTTCCATGTTTTGCAGAACCTCTCAAACTTCTTCAAGATAAACTGCGATCCGTTATCCGTGAAAATCTCGTAGGGTAAGCCGTGTCTGCATATAATGTTTTCCATATGAAACTTTGCACCGTTGAGTCTGCGATCGATTTGTATGATTCTGCTTCTACCCACTTCGAGAAGTAATCTGTCATCACCAATAGGTATTTCATGTTTCCTGTCGAAGGATGCAGAGGTCCGACGATATCCATTGACCACCTCATAAATGGATACGAGGCTGAAAGTGATTGAAGCTCCTCTGTCGGGCGGTGGTTCACTGCTGCATGCCTTTGGCAGCCGTCGCAATGCTTTGTGTAACGCTCACAATCTGCCAGCATGGTCGGCCAGTAGTATCCTTGTCATTTGATTCTAAGTGCAAGGTTGCGGCCTGACGAGTGGCTTCCGCATAAGCCTTCCTGCATTTCTCTCATTATTGTTTCCGCGTCTTCTTTGTCGACGCAATTGAGGTATGGGCCGGCTATGCTCCGTTTGTACAACTGTCCCTCAAGTACACAGAATCGGGCACTGATTATTTTGAGTTTCCTTGCGTCCCATTTACTGCTTGGTATTGTTCTCGTTGCTATGTACTCCTTTATCGGAACTCTCCAATCGTAGGTTTGATGTTCCTCTTCAATCGGAACAGATGGTTGTTCATTGGATTGGTTCTCTGCGTCGCAGCCGATCTCGAAGATGAGGTTTGAATGGAACTTTATGCTTGGTGTCTCGATACTTTCGATCAGAATCACCCTTTTTATCATTGGTTCGATTGTGGATGCCAAGGTCGCCAGGGCATCAGCCTAGGCATTTTCTGCTCTTGGGATTCGTTTGAGTTCAAACTGATCGAACAGTCGCACAAGTCCCTGAACTATTCCGAGGTACAATTCCATTCGTTTGTCCTTAGTTTCGTAATCGCCGTTAAATTGACTGGCTACGAGTTGAGTATCCGTGAATGCTTCTAGTTCGTCTACCCCGATCCCACTTGCCAACCTTAAACCGGCGATTAACGATTCGTATTCTTCTTCGTTATTGGAGGCATTGAACAATAGCCGAAAAGATTGTTTGATTACTTCTCCGGTCGGAGATGTGAGTTGTATCCCAATTCCGGATCCATGATTTGTTGATGATCTGTCCACATGGAGAGTCCACCTCCTATTGCGGCATGACTCGCCGAAGCTGTCCTTGGGTAGTTCGATGATGAAATCGGCAAGAACTTGGGGTTTGATACTTGTTCTTATTCGGTACTTGATGTCATACTCACTCAGCTCAATTGCCCATTTCGTCAGCCGCCCCGATTGATTCGGGCTATGGAGTACCCCTCGTACCGGTTGGGTTGTCATTATGACAATCGTGTGTGATTGGAAATAGGGTCTCAGTTTCTGGGCTGCCATTATCACTGCGAGAGCCAGTTTCTCGAAGGTTGGGTATCGTGTTTCGGCATTGATCAATCACCTGCTCATGTAAAAAACTGGCCTCTGTTCCCTTTTGTCTTCTCGGATTAGCACTCCGTTGATTACTACGGCAGATACGGCTACGTACAAGTAAAGGACATCTCCTGGCTTTGGTTTGACCAATATCGGAGGGCTGGAGAGATAGGCCTTCAGCTCGGTGAGCGGTCGCTCGCATTCTTCATTCCAAACGAACGATTTGTTTCCTTTTAGTAACTCGAAAAATGGGAGGCTCTTATCCGTTGATCGTGAAATAAATCTATTCAGAGCTGCGACTTGCCCTATCACGCACTGGACTTCCTTAACAGTTCTTGGAGAATGTATTTGTTGGAAAGCGGAAATTTGGCTAGGATTGGCCTTGATTCCTCATTCCGTTACTAAGTATCTGAGGAATTCTCCTGAGGTTACGGCGAATGTACACTTTGTGGGGTTCAGCTTCATTCCGAATTGATTCAGGATGTCGAAGCATTCTTTCAAATTATCCATGTGTTCCTCGCCGCGCACAGACTTTACGAGCATGTCGTCTATGTAAACCTCCATGGTCCTCCTGATTTGATTCAAGAACATCCGATTCACCAGCCTTTGATAAGTGGCCTCAGCGTTTTTTAGCCCGAATGGCATGACCTTGTAACAGTAGGTTCTCATATCGGTAATGAATGACGTCTTTTATTGATCGTCTCGATGCATAAGAATTTGATTATACCCAGAGAACACGTCCATGAAAGTTAGCAATTGATTTCCCGCCGTCGAATCTACCAGTTTGTCTATGTGTGGAAGTGGGAAGCTATCTTTAGGGCATGCTCGGTTCAAGTCAGTGAAGTCGATGCAGACTCGCCACTTCCCAATTTTCGTTTTGACTACCACCAGATTAGCTAGCCATTCTGGGTATCGGACTTCACGAATCATTCCATTTTTTAGGAGTTTTTTTACTTCTTAGTTCACGGCTTGAGCTTTCTACGGCCCTATCTGTCTCTGTTTTTGCTTGATCAGCCTGAACGCCGAGTCGACGTTCAACTCATGGGTGATTACCTAGGCGGGGATTCCGCTCATGTCCTCAGTAGACCAAACGAAAGTGTTCTCATTCTCCTTTAAGAAAGTCTCTAACTTTTGTCTGATCGTATGGTCCAAGTTTGCCCCTATGGCGACGCTCCGATCCGGGTTTGTTGGATCGAGGGGGACTTGAATTATTGAGTTGGACTGGGGACCCTTCTGATTTTCTGCCTTTTCCGCTTGTTAATTGCTATTGAAGTCGGAGAAGATGTCCGCTCATATAGCATATCCGTGAGCTCTTTTGATTCCCTCGTAGCACTCCTACTCCTATTGGTGTTGGGAATTTCACACACTGATGATATGTCGAGGGGACCGCCTTCATTGCATAAATCCAAGGCATGTCGAGGATGACATTGTAAGTTGCTGGTCGATCCAGGGAAGGGGAGGTCCTTGAATCTCCTCCTTGTCGATTCTCATCTTTTGTAGTGTTTCTAGGAACAGTAGGTCAACTTAGCTCCCAGTATAGATTAGGACCCTTAATACCTCGCAATTGGGTCCGATGTTTAGCTCGATGACTAGTGCGTCATAGTGCGGGCTGTTGAGGTGGGCAACGTCTTTCTCGGAGAAAGATAGGACTGGCCCGGAGCTTCCTTCAAACTTAGACCGTCCGAAATCGGCTTTCCGTTGCCAAGTCTTTATTGATGTAACGGAATCGCGGCAGTATATTGATCCTCCCATTATGAAATCTATTCGTTTTTTTTGTTTGAATCCTCATCTCTTTCTCAGAGGATGGCCTGCCCCGCTTATTATTCGTATTTTCCTCTTTGTTATGCTGGGCTTCTCCCTCTTTTATCTTGACCCCGCACTCCGAGAGCTCTCCTGCGAGATACTTCGCCGTTAAGAATTCTCTTAGGTTGAAGCAGTCTTTAGTGGCGTGTCCATTACATTTATGGAACTCGCAGTATGCATTCTCGTCTCGACCCATTCTTCTTGGACTACCCCCTGCATTTCTTTCTGGGTTCCGATCTATAGCATACGCCAGTTTTCCAATGTCGTACATACGAGTATCCATTTCGTCTCTTTTCTCGAACCGCCTTTGCTTTGGAAAAGATTCTGCTCCACTTTTGCTCGGCTTGAATTTTTTGGCGAGTGCCAACTTCTCTTCTTTGGCTATTATCCAGTTTGTCGATCTATGTAATGCGTCTTCGGTTGTCTCTCGCTTATGAATCGTTAGCGAAGCGGAAAGGGGACTCGTGCCAAAGTCCGTGTTTCAGGGCAGCGAGTGCTGTCGAATCGCTGACTCTAGCTATCTTAGCATTCACCTTCTTGAAATTGTCGATATAGGACCGTAGTGACTCAGTTTTGGCTTGCGTGACATTCCAAAGGTCCGCATCAGTCGCTCCACTTCCCATAAAGATGGAATAATGCTTGATAAACACTGTCGATAACTGATTGAAGTTGTCGATAGAGTTTTCTGGTAGTTGAGAAAACCAATCGAGCGCAGGTCCCACTAAATTTTCTGCGAATAACCTGCAATATCCCATGTCTTTTTCTTCCTCGCTGAAGTGGGCCCGGTTCGCGGCGATTCGGAATGCTGTCATATATGCTTTCAGATCTGAGTTTCCTTCGTAGACCGGCAATCTCAGCTTGCCAGTCTCCTTCACTTGCGTGTTCGCTACCCGGGATGAGAATGGTGACTTCTCAGTTTCTTCGATCACACGATCGATCTCTGGGGCTGCGCTTGATGCTTTATGAACTTTAGAGGTCATTGATGCGAGTCCGGCGTTAGTTCTTTCAATGGATCTCCGGAGACTCTCGTATCCCACCACATTGGGATTTTCCTGAGAGTTCTCGTATCGTCCTCCAGGTAGGGCTTGACCATGGACTACACCTTGGCCAAGAATAGGGAGTAGCACGGGTTCCTCTCCCGATAGCCCGTGTGAGGTTGCGATGGCGGTGGGGTGCCTGATGTTTCTCCTGGGAGGAGATCGGCGCGGGAAGTCGTGCTAAAAATGACTCGATCCTTGGGTCGGGTGCCAAAGTCGAGGTGCATTCTAGCGGATCTCTGCTGAGGGTGCTCTTCAACTTGGAAACCGCTCGATGCGCTGAGCGCCATTACTCTCGACTCGAGCTCGGCTTGAGTTGTCGCAAGGTTGTTGAGCTGCGTAAGGACTTGGGTTTCGTGTGCGTTAAATCGCGCCACGAGATTGTCATTGGACTCTTTTTGCTTGTCGGTAGTTGACTTGAGATCCATCAACATGGCCTTAATCTCCGAGAGGGAGTCAGAGCGATCATCATCGGAGCTCGACATTGTGATTGATGTTTTCCTTACTTAGGGTGAGTTGTCTCCACAGACGGCGCCAAATATTAGAACTGAATAAACAGATTCAGCTCTCACACAAAGAATTCTGAATAGTTCTTATATTATTTCTCAATCTCTTTTTTTGTGGATCCCCTACAAATGATGCTCCTCCCTCTTTTTATACTATTTTGGACAATTAATTTCTAAAAAATTAATTACAAGGTAAGTTACAAAATCATAAATTTTGACAGTTACAAAATAAGTAGATTTGACCAGATTAATGATCTGGTTGGACCCGGTTTAACCCGGTTTGGTTCAAGTCAATCGGTCCGGTTTTTCGTGGTTGAATTTGGTGCCCACATGAACCATAGTATGAAGAGCTTCAACTCAATAAGATGGTGGTAGTTGAGCTTGAAAGAGAAGAGCTCGAATTGTATTATTGATCGTTTGAATCATTCTTTCGGATTTTCCATTTTGTTGACTTGTATATGGACAAGAGAAACGGATGTGAATGCCATTGGAATCAAAATAATGTTGAAACTGAGCATTGTAGTATTCACCACCATTATCGCATTGAAAAGATTTGATAATGGAATTGAATTGAGTTTTAGCGTAAGAGAAGTGAAGAAATTTAGAGAATACATCACTTTTGCGACGAAGTAGATAAACCCATAAAAAAATAAGAATAATCATTATTCCTACATTAATACTGAATACCACTCATACTTGAAATTGGTGATGCCCAAATATCTGAATATATTAAATCAAAGGATTTTGATGAAACATTGTTGGATTTATGAAATGGAAATTTAACGTATTTACCAATTTGACAAGCATTACAACAAGATGGTAAGCTGTGCTTATTACACTAGAATTAGATGAAATGAGAAGTTCGAGAATCTCATTATTTGTGTGACCGATCATCTGGTGCCAAAGTGAAGGAGAGACGGTGACAAGACTAGAGTGAGATGTGTCTGTTTTATTGAAAAGAGGCATCAAGGAATAAAGATCACCTTCACTCTCACTGCGGAGAAGCGTTTTCCGAGTGAGAAGATCCTTAACAGAAAAACCATAAGGATCAAATTCAACAGAACAAGAATTGTCTTTAGTGAAGCGACGGACAGAAATGAGATTTTTAATAATTTTTGGAGTGACAAGAATATTGTGAAGATGGAGTGAACGAGAAGGAGTGAGAAGAGAGGAGGAACCAGAAAGGAGAACTGGAATGAAAGATCCATTTCCGACAGTAACTGAAGTTTTGGTGTTCAAATTGACAACAGATTGAAGCATACCTCCCGTTGAAGCTAAGTAAGCTGTAGCACCAGTGTCCATATACCATCCTCCTGCGTTGGGATCAAAGAGAGTCATGTAGTTAAAAGCCTTAGCAAAGTCTTGTGTTGGTTGGAAATTTTTTGCATCTGCAACATTGGCTTCAAGTGGATTTAGCCTGAATGGGCGTGGACCAAGAACACCATGATATTGAAATCCAAATGGATAGTTGTTCCATGGTATGAAATGTTGATTAGTCCAATTATTAGTGTTAAATGGGATGGGGCAGAAAGAAGGTGAGGTCCAATTTGTGAAGAACTTGAAACACGATTTTAGTTAGTAGAAAAGACGTTTGATTTCATTTAGCAAAGTGCTCTGTTTTTACATGCTACAAACAGAGGAACGAAGGAGCTTGAAATTGGCAACTTGAAAATAAACCCTAATCGACAATTGTTTCCACTAATAATTCAACACGTATCACTGAGCAAATCAAACGGATTGCTGAGCTGCAGGGCATGGCTCTGCTTCTCTGAAATTGCAGGTGTACCTTCTTTGCTCCTCTGATTTCCGTAGCTCACCTCTGCATCTTGTCGAGTGATACTGTTCACAATTGGGCCTTGTCTTTCTTCATTTTTGAAGCCCAACTTTCTCAACTCGGTAACATCCCCCCTCAAACCGGTGGTAGAGAGAACTCTGACACCGAGTTTGTTGCGTAAATGAACAAATGGTTTCCGGGACAAAGGTTTGGTAAAAATATCGGCAACTTGAGACTCAGACGGGATGTGTCGCACTTCCAAAACTCCCAAAGCCACACATTCCCATGTATAGTGATAGTCGACGGCAATATGTTTTGATTTGTTGTGAAAACCCGGGTTAGCCGAGAGACATACAGCTGATAAGTTGTCACACATTAACAAGGCAGGTTGTGACTGTCGAACATTCAAATCCCGTAAGACCGAATTAACCCATGTCAATTCCGAAGCAGTCTGAGCTAGAGCTCTGTATTCGGCTTCGGTAGATGATCGAGATACCGTAGGTTGACGTTTAGAACTCCATGAGATTAAGCTCGAACCCAAGAACACACAAAAACCGGTTGTAGATCTCTTGGTTTGTGGACAACCAGCCCAATCGCTATCACTGAAGGCTAGAAGCCTTAAGGAGGAATCTGATCCAATGTGTAACCCAAATTTTGTAGTGCCTTTGACATAGCGTAGAACACGTTTCAGCAAACCAAAATCCGACATTGTTGGCATGTGCATTTTCTGGCAAACCAAGTTCACTGCATATTGAATATCGGGATGCGTGAGTGTCAGATATTGTAGTTTGCCGGCAACCCTTCTGAAAAACGTTGGATCCGGAAACGGATCTTCATTAGTCGCTTCTATCCGAGATGGTAAGGGAGTAGGCATAGGATTACATGAAGTCATTCCAACCAATGCAAGTATTTCATCAGCATACTTGGACTGATTTAGAAATAATCCAGCCATGTGAAAGGTAGCTTGAATACCCAGAAAATAGCTTAACGTTCCCAAATTCTTCATCGAGAATTTTCCACTAAGATGATGTATAAGAGACGAGATGACCTCCGAATTGTTACCCGTGAGCAAGACATCATCTACATATAGCAAAAGGACCATCGAATTTCCACCATGATTATATGTAAATAAAGACGGATCTGACTTACAACATATGAATCCAAACTCCAGTAAGTAGCTACTGAATTTGTCGAACCACGCCCTTGGAGCTTGCCGTAAGCCGTATAACGCCTTGTTCAGCTTACACACATGTGTTGGATACTTGGAGTTTACAAATCCAGGAGGCTGAGAAACAAAGATATCTTCTTGAATTTCACCATGAAGAAACGCGTTCTTGACATCTAACTGCGTAGTCGGCCAGTGATTAGATACAGCCACAGTGAGAACAATTCGAATGGTAGATGTTCTTATAACAGGGCTATAAGTTTCCGTGAAATCAATGCCTTCTTCTTGCTCAAATCCCTTAGCTACAAGTCGTGCTTTTAGTTTATCAAAGGAACCATCTGCTTTTAATTTCACTGTGTATACCCATCGACATCCCAATACTTTCATAGTGTCATTCCATGGTGTTAAGGACCAAGTGTTATTAGCATACTGAGCATCAAGTTCTTCCAGCATTGCTTTGTTCCATCCATCATGTTTGAGAGCAGCAGCCACATTCCTTGGAATTGCTGGAATATTTTGTTCAGCCGAAAGAGCAAACTTTGGATTCGGTTTGCGTATTCCTTTTTGCAATCGCGTAGTCATTTGATGTGTGCGTGTTGGTGGTTCAAATGGCGGTGGTTCAGGCTGATCATCATCACGCACTTGGACTGTTGGCATGTCGACCATTGGTGAACTTTCATTCATTCTAGTTTCTTCTTCAGCTATAGGCATTATTTCATTAGCCGGAGCCGGAATATGAGCTGCTGGATGGGAGGGTGCAGTCGGCAAAAAGTGTGGAACCTTTTGCTGTTGAGGGATGTTCTGCCAAGCTTGTAGCAATGGTGTGCTATATGGTGTAAGAAATCCAGCATATCGATCTGCAAAAGGGAAGCAAGTCTCATCAAAGATAACATTCCTTGAAATGTAAACTCGACCGGTCGGTGGAAAGAGGCATCGATATCCCTTAAATTGAGCATGATAACCAATGAAAACACATTGTAATGACCGTGGTTCCATCTTATGACTCGCATATTTCCGGAGACAAGGGTAACAAGCTGAACCAAACACTCTAAGATGTCCATAATCCGGCTTTTGTTGAAGAGCTTTTTCCATAGGTGTGAGATTATCTAGAGATGTATTGGGTAGTAGATTTGTGATGTAATTGGCTGTATAAAAAGCCTCTACCCAATACTTAAGTGGCGTTTTGCTATCATAGAGCATCGATAGTCCAAGTTCCGTAACAAATCTGTGCTTTCTCTCAACCATGCCATTTTGTTGAGGCGTATAAGGGCATGACAACATATGTGAGATCCCATTATTTATTAGATGTTCTCGGAGTTGTCTCCCCATAAACTCACCACCACCATCACTTTGAAAGAATTTGATCTTCCTTGTGAATTGATTTTCCACTTGCTTTTGAAAGGCGACAAACACTTGATAAAAATCAGACTTAATCTTTAATGGAAAAATCCATGAATACCGTGAGAAGTTGTCAATAAACATAACATAGTATCGAAATCCTTGAGATGAAACAATGGGAGAAGGTCCCCAAAGATCACAATGCACTCGATCTAAGGGACCTAAGGCCCTTTTTGTGGAATCAAAAAACGGTAATTTTAAACTCTTCCCCATCTGGCAAGGCTCACAAATGGAGGTGATGATGCTCTTATTGAAGTCAATATCCTTGCTGTTTTTCAAGTGTTGAAGAATCTGTGAATTCGCATGTCCAAGTCGCTTGTGCCAGATCGCATCTGTTGCTTTCACTTGACGACTTGAATAGAAAGCTATGAATTCTTGATTCTTCAACACATACAAATCATTACGTCGTGGTCCTTTTGTCACCACTTTCTGAGTACGTAAATCAATAACATATACCCAATTAGCATCAAAATATACACCACACGGATAGTCTTGGCAAAGTTTTGAGACTGATAAGAGTGATTTCTGGATGTTTGGAGAAACTAATACCTCAGTTAAGGGTATGTTACCTGATGCAATAGTGATGACAGTAGATCCAACATGAGTAATAGGAAGATTGTTTCCATTACCTACCATCACAGTCTCAGCACCATTATATGGAGTCGTGTTCTGCAGAGAGCTTGTTGTGTCTGTAATGTGGGTTGTCGCACCTGAATCCGGGAGCCATTCTTTCCCATTCTCGTCAGCAACCTGAAGAGCAGACAGCGCCTGTGGAAAATCTTGGCTTTGATATGCATTATCGAATCGACTCCAGCACTTAAGTGCTGTGTGACCAGCTTTTCCGCATATTTGGCAGACCGGGTGTGAACCACTAATGTTATTTTGACTCTGAGAAGGGCTCCAGTTTGAGTTACTTACTTGTTGCGAAAAACCTCTTCCTCGTGTTGAATAACCTCCTCTACCTCTATTAGCTCCAAAGCGTGAATATCCCCCTCTTCCTCTTTGTCCATTGTATGCGTTCTGAGTTTGAAAGGCCATAAAAGGTGATATATCAGCAGAAGCTTCATAGGATTGACGCTTACTGCTATAACCAGAAACTTCAGATACAACATCATTAAACGTGAGAGGAGGAAATCGTAACATAGAGCTCTATAGAGCAGTGCAAATCGGATCGTAATCTATGCCAAGCCCATTCATAAATGTAAAGATCTTCATCGATTCTTCTACTGGCTTCTCTAGTGTGCTCAGTTGGTCACAAACCATGCGAAACTCACGGCAATACACATGAAAGTCCTTTCTTTTTAATGTCAACAGCTGTAATCTTCTTTTGAGCTCAAACTCTCTAGCCACAGAACTTCGATTGAAGTTATTAGCAAGTGAGAGCCACACATCTTGAGAAGTAGACAAGCAGTGTACATACCCCAGGACTTCTTCAGTCAATGTGCCGAAAATCTAGGACTTAACGAGCTCGTCAGTACAAACCCAAGCTTCGAAGGCCGGGTTTTCGATCTCCAGTTGTTCTCCATCTTGCTGTTGCACCAAGGTCGCCGGTGGGGGTGGTATTTGTCCATTGACAAATCCAAGTAGCTTCTGACATCTTAGCAGCGATTCTATCTGCGTTTTCCAGAGGAGGTAGTTAGTGTCACTAAGCTTGATGGTGACCGAGCTTGCGACGTGGATATTTGAGGGGAAAGGATAGGGGTTTTGTTCTTCAGCCATTAGAGCACGAAGGTTTGTTATAGCTCTGATACCATGTGAAGAACTTGAAACACGATTTTAGTTAGTAGAAAAGACGTTTGATTTCATTTAGCAAAGTGCTCTGTTTTTACATGCTACAAACAGAGGAATGAAGGAGCCAATTTATATGAGATTGGCAACTTGAAAATAAACCCTAATCGACAATTGTTTCCACTAATAATTCAACACGTATCACTGAGCAAATCAAACGGATTGCTGAGCTGCAGGGCATGGTTCTGCTTCTCTGAAATTGCAGGTGTACCTTCTCTGCTCCTCTGATTTCCGTAGCTCACCTCTGCATCTTGTCGAGTGATACTGTTCACAATTGGGCCTTGTCTTTCTTCATTTTTGAAGCCCAACTTTCTCAACTCGGTAACACAATTGTGATAGGGTTGTCATGGCTGGAAGTTATTATGACGGCCTCTTCCATGGTAGCTAATTCGACGATTGTTTCGATTGTTAAATCTTGGATGCTCATGTGATGGTGTGGGAGATGGAGTTGCAATGAGAAGTGCGGTGGACGAGGAAGGATGATCGGTATGTGTTACCGGAGTTTTTATTGATTTTTTCAGTCTTGATTCCTCATCTTGGAGCATGGATTTTGCATCATCAAATTTCTCGTTCAACTCATTCAACATGTACATCACCAAATTCCTTTCACTCACTGGCGCATCAAGATTTGAAAGAAGATCAGCCAATAATTTAAGATTTTGGCAATATTTCCGAATTGACATGTCTCCAATTTCCATTGTGCGCATATCATTGTCGATTTGAATTGCTTTAGCTTTTTTGTTGTTGCGAAACTGGTTTTCAATTCGTACACAAATGTTTCTAGCCGTGCCATATGTTTTAAACGAGGATTGGAAGAGAGTTTGGGCAAGAGTGCTATAAATCCATAATTTTACGAGACCATCACGTTTCGTCCATGCTACATCGTTGTCACCGTTTGGAGTAGAAGTACCATCAAAATGTCCTAAGACATCAAACGTGAGGCAATGTGTGAGAAACAATTCTCATCTAAAATTTAAAAACTTATACAATTCTCATATATATATATATATATATATATATATTTCTATAAAACAATTATTACTACAATATAATAAATTTAATTATTAAATTAAAAAGTAAAGTTGCATATAATATAAAAATAGAATTAAATAGTGTTAATGAAGTTTCTATATCTATAAAAATTCGATATATTTACTTTCCTTATATATGTGTACAATAATTAATTATTTATGTAAAAAACAATTTTCTATTTTTAAAATGGGTGAGTAATTAAATGTGTAATTTAATAACTCAAAATTTCCTAATTTTTGAATCTTTGTATATTTAAAAATTAAATAGTGTTTGGAAACTCATTAAATTCTATAATTAAGTTATCTAATTAAGATGTTTAGATAATAAATTAAATAATTTATATTTAAAATTAAATTAATTAGTAAAATTATTGAAAGTGAATATGGTGATGACACCTCAGCAATTTTCACTCTCAATGCTTCTCCTTTGATATATAGTAGATTACATAAACAATTTTCAATCACTTGGCATGGGTTTGTGACACTAAAAATGATTTAAATCATAAAACAATTTTCACTCACTTGGCATGAGTTTGTGACAGTTATTAATAGTTAAAATATCTTAAAATATTATTTTTAACATTAAAAATATTTTTTTAATAAAATATAAAATTTCTGCCGCAAAAATATTCATAAGATTTTAATATACTTAATATAAACTAGCAATTAAATATAATTCTAATTATAAAAATAGTATAATACATATGTAAATAAATTACTTAAAAAGATTACTTAGTTATTCTATTATTTATGTAAAATTTGATTGTAACTATTTATTTTTATAACTATTTTTGATAAATTATATGTTAAATCCTTAAGACATTGCAATTAACCGTAGGAAATGTTTACTATACACATAATTTTTTTACTATAGTAACAATCATATAAATTAGAAAAAACTGTTTAAAACCACAATTATCCATTTTGGCGAATTCCCAAACTTACATTTGTTGTGTTTAAACCATTAAAACACTTAATCATTTGCTATTCAAATGCAAAAGAGACCTTTGAATCCTCTGTTTCTATTATTTAAGTAATAAATTTTCCATTTTTGAAAAACAATAAAATTTTCATTTTTTACCAAATAACATAACAAATCCTAATATGTTACATTTTTAAGTTTTGTGTTTCCAAGTGAAATCAAAACGCTAAATTATAATGAACAAATTCATACATAATATTTATAATAAATATGTAAATTATTTAAAATAAAATAAAAAGAGTATATGTTACACAACAATAAATAATATTTTAGAGAAAAAAATATCATATACCCTAAATACAAGATTGTATGTTTTTTCACCATTATTTTTTTTTTTAAAAAGAGTAAATATTATCGCATAAATAGAATTATTATCTCAAAAACTTATAAATAAAATTAATATATTATGTTAAAATTCTCCATTTTAATTTAAAATTTTGGTGTTTTCCATTAATAAAAGTTTTTAGTCATTCCATTATTAACTTTTTGTATTTTTAGAATGTTAAACACTGTTTTTACGACATTTAAATTTGTTGTATCAGTATATCTCAAAAAATATATACATGAAATAAATTATTATAACTTTTGTTATACATTAAAATTTTATATAATATATGAGAATAGTCAACATTTAAAATCTTCAACTGATATGAATTCTTTATTGTTTAATAATTTTTAATTATTAACTGTCGAAATCAACAGACCCACTGTACAGACGTTAACGCGTCGAATGGCAAATGCTCCAATATTTTCTACGAAACTTCTTCGGTTATTAGTTTAATTTGAAATATTAAAAGTTATATAAGTTATAAAACATAAGCACTTAATTTCTTTTCAAAAACTAAAAAAAATAATTAATTTATATAATATTTATACGAAACACATATTTCAACGATCACTTCTATAATGCATCTATTTTTGAACTTTATATTACGATAAATTCAAATTATATATTAATATTAACAAATCGGTTTTATTACTATTAATACTATAGTTGATATAAATACAATTAATTAATATAACTGAATTTATTTCAATTTTAATTTTATATATTAAATTAGTATTCGTATTATTTGGTTAGTACATTAATATTAAATATTAGGAAAGACTTTTCAGATCTAAAATAACAAAAAAAAAATTATGGATATTTGGTTAAATGTTACATAAGATATCAAATTTAG
This sequence comes from Pugionium cornutum, assembly GCA_018901935.1. Taxonomy (NCBI): domain Eukaryota; kingdom Viridiplantae; phylum Streptophyta; class Magnoliopsida; order Brassicales; family Brassicaceae; genus Pugionium; species Pugionium cornutum. The sequence goes on along the minus strand of CM032156.1, from coordinate 23,248,029 downwards.
TGAGAAATAAAATTTACCATAAAAAATTTCAAATTAAATAAAAATATATTAATATTATATTGATGAGTTATCCACTGAATATTGAAGATGTAACTGTTTAGCACTTATCGTTGAACTACTTGTGAAGTAGTACACAAGCAGTGAGTCAGGACCTCGTGGAGACTGTCCAAGCGAAATAGAAAAAAAGGAAGCAGAAAGTTGGACTACGTGAGAAGCCCATTGGGAAGGATCCAACAAGCTTGGATCAAGTGAGAAGGATACAAAAAGGCAGTAAAATGAAGTTCAAAGAATTTTCCTAGTTTTGTAAAAGAATAAGGAAACTTGCAATAAAAAGAGATATGAAAATTTTATGGAGAAAAAAAATTCGAGTCTAGGGTTTTGCACAAAGAAATAAGAATATATAAGAAGGGAGAACAGTGGGACGAATTTAACACTCACAAGAGAGAGCTTTTATTCAAAGGTTTTGGGTTTCTAAGAGAGAGGGCAAAACTAAAGGGGTAAAAGGGTTTTGGTGATGTGTTCCAAGATTGTGTGCAATCTTGTCAACGTGTGAGGCTAGTGTAACAAGTCAAAGACGTCTTGAGCTTGTTCAAGGTCGTTTTAGGTGAGACTTGAGAGTGCACCTAAAAGATTTTCTAGTTGAGACACGTATTGTAGTAGTCGTTGTATCATTACTTGACGCAGTTTTCTATTTCTATTAGCTTTTGCATTTTCAATTGGTATCAGAGCGGGTACTTGTCGGGTTATATACAAGTGTGATTCTGGAGAAAAAATGGAAAGCTATACATATCTAGTTAACAGCTCGAGGGTGATACTAGATTCGGGAAACTATGGCTTTTGGAAGGCAAGGATGAAGTCCTTGATTCGGGGCACAGATGTGTTAGCCTAGAAGGCTGTTCTTGTTCAATGGGAAGAACCCACGATCAAGAATGAAGAAGGAACAGTAAGTGTGAAACCTGAGAAAGATTGGACAGAGGAGGAACTCAAGAGGTCCAAGTTTTACTTAAGGGCGCTTACTGTGATACACTACAGTGTATCAAAGAAAACCTTTGAACTGATTCAAGGGTGTGAAACTGCAAAAGAGGCGTGGGACACTCTACATTTTGAAGGAACCAAGAAGGTTCAAAGCTCACGGAAGGATCTACTAGCTTCCAGATTTGAAAATCTGAGGATGGAAGATCACGAGTCTATTTCAGATTTTAGCTCGAAGCTGAGCTCGCTGGCACAAGAAGCGTCAACACTTGGTAAGAAATACAAAGATACCAAGTTAGTCAAAAAATTTCTAAGGTGCCTGCCAGCAAAATTCATGGCATATAAATCAACGCTTAGTGTATCGCAAAATCTTGATGAAATCAGTTTTACCGAAGTGGTTGGGATGCTACAAGCTCATGAGTTAGAGCTTGAAGGAGTTAAGAAGCCAAAAAATTTGGCTTTTAGTGCATATGCAGCTCAGGGAGGTGAGTCTGATGGAGAAGTCTCCATGATTCTGTTAGTACGAAGGTTTGGTCGTGCACTAAGGAAGATGGAACAAGACGACCATTCAAAAAAATTTGATCCCATCAAGAAGTATGCTGAAGTAGATAAAACAGTAAAGAAACTTGATGTGGAATGCCATGAATGCAAGGGATGGGGTCATTTCGAAACTGAATGTCCCACTGTTAAGAAAAGAGAGTTAATATGCTTAAAATGCAAAGGTATCGGTCATACTCAGACAGAATGTGTGAACAATCAAAAATCAAGGAGAGAAAAGTCTATGTTGGCAGAAGATGACTCAGATGATGCTGCTGAAGATGAAGTGAACAACTTTGTGGGAATCGTTGAACAAGAATCAGATGATGAGGATGACAAAATCGATCTGATAGAAAGCTACAGGGAGATTCGTGAGACACTTATCAAGCTTGGCAAAGAAAATTCAGTCCTAACTAAGGAGAAAAAATGACTTGAAGCACTGGTTGAATCACTACAAAGTGACATTGAAGCTGAAAAGAAGATAAATCAGGAAGGATTTTCAACAACAAGGGAAAAGCTAAGATTGACATTAAACTACGAGCAACTAGAAAAGGAGCTTCAGTCTGAAAGAGAGAGCTATCAACTAGACTCCAATCTGAACTGAATCAGCAACACAAAAAGATCCACATGTTTGCTGGTACTAGGCAACTGGATCAGATTTTAAGTTGTGGGAGGACCATGAACTCCCACATGGGATTGGGCTATAGTGGAAGAGAGGAGAACTATCTTGGAGAAACCCGTTTTGTGTCAATTAATCAGTATCGTCAATCAGTTCATGCATCAGAAAGTAGGTCAACACGTAGAATTCACTGTTACTTATGTTGAAAAGCGGGGCATATCAAAGCTTATTGTTACAGATACATGAGAAGAATCAAGAGAATCAGAAGTCAAGGGAGATTCACATGGAATGGTGTGCGAAATCAAATCTGGGTGAAAAAGTCTGATATTCAAGATAAAATGAGTAGAAGTGCAGCAGAGAATACATCAGGAAGTGCATCAAAGAGCACATCAGGGAGTGCATCAGAGGAAAATTATTACAGCAGTAATATGGCTCTGGTTGTAGATAAATATGATGAAATTGACCCTTGGTACTTTGATAGTGGATGCTCTCGTCACATGATAGGTTCAGCAAGTAATCTTTGAGAGGTTCAGCAAGTTAAGGGAGGAAAAGTGACCTTTGGTGATGGAGGTCGTGGAATCATACAAGGGAAAGGTAAAACATGTAATGGATTACCACAATTGGATAATATTTATCTTGTTAAAGGTCTCAAAGCCAATCTGATCAGTGTGAGTCAACTCTGCGATAAAGGACTAACTGTAGCATTCACTAGTACAAATATTGAGGCAGTAAATCAAAATGGTGACAGTGTGATGAAAGGGGTTCGATCTAGAAACAAATGCTATGTGTGGGAGAATTCGATTAAATGTCTCAATGCAAGGGATGATCTACACTTGTGGCATCAACGATTGGGGCACATGAATGTTCGAAATTTAACTACTCTAGTTAAAAATGAGATAGTATGGGGAGTACCTCAAATCAAGGGAGAAGATCGTATGATTTGTGGACCATGCAACAAAGGAAAACAAGTTAAAGTCCAGCATAAGAGGGTCACTGACGTTCAAACCAAAGCAGTACTAGAGCTAGTGCATATGGATTTGATGGAACCAATGCAAGTTGAAAGTTTGGGTGGTAAAAAGTACGTATTTGTGCTTGTGGATGATTACTCCAGGTTTACGTGGATTCGCTTCATTTGTGAAAAATCAGAAACAGCAGACAACTTCAAGATATGGGCACTCAAATTGATAAATGAGAAGGGAAGCATCAAAAGAGTGCGAAGCTATCATGAAGGAGAGTTCCAAAATGATACTATGAAGGTGTTTTGTGAAAATCATGGAATAGCTCATCAATTTTCTGCTCTAAGGACTCCTCAATAGAATGGGGTGGTTGAGAGAAAGAATAGAATACTTCAGGAGATGGCTTGAGCCATGATTCATGGAAATAACGTTCCTGTAAGATTTTGGGCAGAAGCGATCAATACGGCATGCTACACAGTCAACAGAGTATACGTCAGGAAGGGAACAACAAAGACTCCATATGAATTGTGGAAAGGAAAAATATCAAACCTAAGTCATTTTCATGTTTTTGGATGCAGATGTTACATTTTCAATGACAAAGACCATCTGGGAAAGTTTGATTCGCGAAGTGACGAAGGAATGTTTTTGGGTTACTCAACAAGTAGCTCTGCTTTTAGAGTCTACAACATGCGATCGTGTGTGATTATGGAATCTGTTAATGTGGTGTTTGACGACCAGTCTTTCACGAAGTGGTATGAAGGAAATTCTGACAGTGAAACGGATCAATCAGAAATGAACAGTAAGGAACAAATCACTACAATAAAGGAATTAAGTAGCTCAAAAGATCACAGTAACTCAAACAAAGATCCGGCAGATCAGAGCTCAGATCAACAAGTTCACAAAAATCATTCGTCATCTGATGTCATTGGAAATGTGATGGATGGAAGGAAAACTCGAGGTGTGAAGATCAACTTTAGAAAATGGTACGTTTCGCTAGCTTTGTCTCAATTCTTGAACCAAAATCACATGTACAGCACTTGAAGATGAATTCTGGATTGTTGCGATGGAAGAAGAACTAGAACAGTTTGTGCAAACTGATGTATGAGAGTTGGTTCCTTGACCTGATGGAGTAAATGTGGTTGGCACAAAGTAGATTTTCAAGAACAGGATTGATGAAAATGGAGTTGTGGTACGGAACAAGGCTCGACTTGTAGCTCAAGATTACTCTCAAATTGAGGGAGTTAATTTTGAAGAAACTTTTGCTCCAGTGGCTCGTCTCGAGTCTATCAGGCTATTCCTAGGTCTCCTCCTAGTTCAATGCGACAGCAAAAGTGCTATCAATATATCAAGGAATCCGGTATAGCACTCGCGCACAAAACACATCGATATTCGACACTACTTTACCCACGATCTAGTGGAGGAGAAACAGGTAGTGGTTGAACACATTATCACTGATTTGCAACTGGCTGATATTTACAGAACCATTAGATTTTATTCGTTTTATCACATTAAGAAATGCAATTAGTGTTTGCGAGATATGACTCTGCTTAAAGCCTGTAGGACTGGACTGTGTGCTGATCAAGAAGCATATAAAGTTTTGATTTAGTTTGGATCACTCGCTTTGTGAAAAAGAGCTACCTATCATGTCGTCATCTCTGACTCTCAGTACAAGTTTCATGGAGTGATGTATCATCGAGCTGCTCTTGAGAAATCAAGTGATGGAGCTGTCTCACGTGCTGTTACAAAAAAAAGGCAGAAAAACGAAGCAAAGAAAAATCAGGAGAACAAAAAGAAAAGAAAACAAGAAAAAGAAAATCAAACAAGAGAACACAAAGCTCAAACTTTGTATCTCAATCTTTTGTCACTCTTTGAACAAAGATTGAAAACTGACTCAGTGCATGATAAAGACATGATAGTGTGAAAGCTAGTCACAACAGTAGTGACCACCAGACATTACGAATCAGGCCAAGCAGAGTATGTTATCTTGATCTGGTACAAAATTGGTTAGAGTCATGTTGAGCAATCTCGTTGTATACTTGTGTGGCATATTCTTGCTTTATTTTTTCCTGTTTGATTCAATCACCAGTTGCTTGGGGATGTATGTGACAACCATGCCAGTTGGTTCCCCAGAGCGTTGGATATTGTTTATGGTTGTTGGTCTCTTGTGTTGTGCTTGAGGTTGTACTACTAATTTGTTGTTAAGTGGTTGATACAGTGAGCTTCTAAGGAAGATCTTTTTCATTGGTTGATATAGTGAGCTTGTTAAGGAGTCTTGATGCAATGGTTGACCTTGTGTTTGAAGGAGGCAAGCAGTCTTCGGCTGAGTTTTGTGACGGGGTTGTTGACACTGTTGCTACACTATCAGCTCTTGGTGATGTTGTTCGTCAGCTTCAACATGCCTTCAGAGGTATTGTGTTTTTAACTTATATGCTCACAAGCAGGAGGAGAAGAGGATCTTAGTACTGATTCTGAGTCATTCTGATAGTACAATAGTTTGTGTTAAGCCAAGTTTTTTGGACTCTCATTGTGGTAGCAGTTAAGATGACTAGACTTTTTCTATAAGTGTCTGTTATGATAACTAAGATGGCTAGAATCATGGGGGAGATTTGTGTTTATAAACAGGACCTTGAGACTGAATCTAAATCATTTTAGTAATGATCTTAAGGATGCGCAAGTGTTGAATCATTTTAGTAAGGATCTTAAGGATGCGCAAGTGTTGGTGTGAAAATGTTTGTCTGGTTGTTGTGCAGTTAGATCGAGTTCTGTGAATATCTGACTAAGGCTCTAATCGTGGAGGAGAATGGTTGGTTGTTTCTTTTGTTAGGACTAGAATCATGGGGGAGATTTTTTTTTTTGTAACCAACTCATATATCTCTCCGAACAGTTATTTTTTTACTAACATAAATTTGAGATCAAATCAATTCGTGGCTGTTGTTTCTCTGTTTCTCGTGTGTGGTGTGAAATCCTTTGTTCAAGTGCTTGTAATACACATAAGTTAAAAAGGGGGAGATTGAAGATGTAGTTGTTTGGCACTTATCCTTGAACTACTTGTGAAGTAGTACAAGCAGTGAGTCAGGACCTCGTGGAGACTGTCCAATCAAAATAGAAAGAAAGGAAGCAGAAAGTTGGACTACGTGAGAAGCCCATTGGGAAGGATCCAACAAGCTTGGATCAAGTGGGAAGGATACAAAAAGGCAGTAAAGTGAAGTTCAAAAAATTTTCCTATTCTTGTAAAAGAATAAGGAAACTTGCAATAAAAATAGATATGAAAATCTTATGGAGAAAAGGAATTTGACTCTAGGGTTTTGCACAAAGAAATAAGAATATATAAGGAGGAAGAACAGTGAGACGAATTTAATATTCACAAGAGAGAGTTTTTATTCAAGGGTTTTGGGTTTCTAAAAAAGAGAGCAAAACTAAAGGGGGGTAAAAGGGTTTTGGTGAGGTGTTCCAAGATTGTGTGCAATCTTGTCAACGTGTGAGGCTAGTGTAACAAGTTAAGGCGTTTTGAGCTTGTTCAAGGTCATTTTAGGTGAGACTTGAGAGTGCACCTAAAAGATTTTCTAGTAGAGACACGTATTGTAGTAGTCGTTGTATCACTGCTTGACGCAGTTTTTTATTTCTATTAGTTTTTGCATTTTCAAATATCCCACCAATAGAAATAGATATTTTAAGATTTTCTTAAATAAGATATTTTAAGATGAGTTTCTTACATTGATAAGATATGGATATTTCACCAATGGAAAGGCTTCAACATATTCTACGAAGCTTCGTTCAATTATTTATTATGTGGAAAAAGAAAAACCCTCTTAAATTGGTGAGGAAATACACCAAATTATTAACATATATATATTTGTCCAAATAATTAATATAAGTTATGTTTCCTTCCTTAGTTTATTAGAAACAGATAAATTGATCGTTGAGTTGACATATATTTACTCTTTCTTGATCATCAAATCCTCTCTTAAAACTGTTTGTGAAGATCAGATAAAGATGAATTCGAGATTAATTCTTCATCTAATCTTGTTCTTGATTATGGTTCCTAAATCAATTCAAGGTTCCATCTTCAAAACCTTCTCAACTACTCTCTCTCCCAAACCTTCTCCTTCCTCACTCGTCTTCCCTCTCTACGGCAATGTCTTCCCTCTCGGGTAAGCAGATCGATGTGTTCTCTGAATATGCTGTTTATATAAGATTTAAGATAATTAATCTGGAAAATAAGCATGTAAAATCAATCATTTTATATTCCTAATCCATAAAAAATCTGTAGTTTTCTTGGTGAAGAAGAGCTTTGGTCGGATTTTGGTAACATAGAGTTTGGTTTATCATTGCTCTGTTTTTGTGTGTTTTCCTCTGTGTGGTCTGAACTTTGGTGTTAGACAGTTCTCTTTTTAGTTAATAAAGACGGCAAGAAATTTAAACAGTGAATTCCAAATGGGTAAAATTCAACACAAAATCTAAATATTCCAAATCCAAAAATAGTGTATTTTAAAATATTTTGAAAATAGTATATTTTATAATGTAAGCTTTTTTCTTTCTTAATAAACAGCACACTAAAAATAAAAAAAATATAGTAACAATAGTGACAATATATTTGAAAAAAAATATTAAAAAATATAGTATTTTGAGCATTGCCATTTTTCTTTAATTGTTGAATAGTATTTATATCTTATTTATATTTTGTTGGATTTGCAGATACTACTCAGCCTCTCTTCATATAGGAAATCCTCCAAAGGCCTTTACTTTTGACATTGATACTGGTAGTGATCTCACTTGGGTTCAATGCAATGCTCCTTGCTCTGGCTGCACTTTGGTATATATATATTGTTCCATTCTCTTTTCTAAACCAAACTCCTTTTTTGTCTCTTCTTATTCTCTATAGGTTTGTTTTGTAGCATCAATCACTTCAGTACAATCCTAAGGCAAACACTGTCCCATGCTCTGACCCAATTTGCTCAGCTCTTCACTGGCCTAACAAGCCTCAATGTCCTAACCCGAAAGAACAATGCGACTACGAAGTTGAATATGCTGATCAAGCTTCATCAATGGGTGCAGTTGTCATTGATCATTTTCCTTTAAAACTCTTAAATGGCTCATTTGCGCAACCCCGCTTAGCATTCGGGTGAGCTAGCTAGGAAATTGTTTTGTCAATCTTGAGATGAAAAACATGCTAATTTTGACCTCTGATGAGTTTGCTTGCAGGTGTGGTTATGATCAGAATTTCCTTAGTGCACATTCTCCTCCTCCCGGAATAGCTGGAGTTTTCGGTCTTGGGAGAGGGAGAATCAGCATCTTGTCACAGCTTTCATCGGCGGGACTAATCAAAAACGTGATTGGACATTGCTTAAGCTCTAAAGGTGGAGGCTTTTTGTTCTTTGGAAACAATCTCATTCCTTCCACTGGCGTGGCATGGACACCATTAATCTCATCTGAGTATAATATTCTTCCTTCTTTCAAATTCTCCTAGTAATTGACATATTAGTGATGTTTGTTTGTTTGTTGGCGGTTGATGTTATGATATGCAGTCAAGCAATACGATAATCTGCTGTAGATTATTATTCGTTCTGCTGCTGCAACCGCAACATTTTCGAACGTACTGCTGAATTTCATCAATTTTCAAAATTTTGAACTGTATATCGCAACGATTAGTCACGGTGTTTAGCCGCAGCCTGCTTTGACATGCAAAAAAACATCGCTATTATTGTTTACAATAACCGATTCATTGTCTTCTGTTCAGCAATCACTACACGACAGGACCAGCCAAGCTACTCTTCAATGGAAATCCAACAGGATTAGAAGACCTTAAACTCATTTTTGATACTGGAAGTTCCTACACTTATTTCAACAGCAAGACATATCAAACAATAGCTAACTTGGTAATTGAAAGAAACACAACAAATTTCAAGAACAATGTATGTCACCTAATGCAAAACTGCTAATCTCTTTTTCTGTTGTGTTTTCAGATTCAAAATGATCTGAAAGACAAACCATTGAAGAATGCTAAAGAGGACAAGACTTTACCAATATGTTGGAAAGGAGCTAAGGCATTGAAATCTGTTCTTGAAGTCAAGAACTTGTTCAAGACCTTAACAATAAGCTTTATCAATGGTAGAAGAAGCACTCAGCTTCAGATTCCACCTGAATCTTATCTCATCATCTCTGTAAGATAACCACCTCAAAACTCGTTCATCACATTTGAAATTGTTTAACGATTTATATTTTTGTTGTCTTGTTTAGAAAATTGGTAATGTCTGCTTGGGAATACTAAATGGAAGTGAAGTAGGATTACAGAATTCCAACGTAATCGGAGGTAAGAAGTAACAAAATTATCAGTAATGTTTTTTCTTTGGCTAAATCAAAGTAGCTGAATCGAACAAAAATTCATTAACCCAAACAGATTTTGTTCTATACCAATTACCAAACCAAACATGAAGAAAACTTAAATTTTAAGTATTTCATTAAAACTAGACACGCCATCAAAACCAGAACCAAGGTTTTCGACCTGAACCAAACCGAGATTTTCGATTTCTGGTTCACCTTTGGGTATGGGTTGTGAATCAATCGATAGGAGTACAAAATTCATTAGGTTTTTCGTTTTGGTCTTACCGAACCGATGTTTCTATTTTGGTTACCACACAAATTTATATTATCCACAGTTTTTCCATCCGAACTTTGAAACTCTCTAAAACACTACACGAAATATCTAAACAAATCTCAATTTTACGGGAATTCTATATTTGTCTATACAATTCAACAAATCGCTATTAGTTGATAAAATCCCGATCAATTCTCATTCATTGCGTTTGAGACAATCGTTATTATGCTCGGTTAGTGTAATCGCATTGGATTAAATGCGATTAAGATGAAATGATTACGATTTTTCAACTAATAAAGATTTATTGAATTGTATAGATAAATATAGAATTCGTATAAATTTGTTATTTGTGTAATGTTGTAGAGAAGTTTAAAGTTTGGATGAAAATCCGTAGACAGTATAAATTTGTATGGTACAATAGTATCGTCTTTTTTGTTTTTTTGTTTTTTGGTATATCCAAACAAAATATTTTATACTGAATTTTACAAATATAAAAAAAAAATAATATTGAATCAAAGAAACATAGTAACCAACTGTATCCGGATTTAACCAAATTTATCCAATTTTAACTGAGTTTGAACGAAATTACCAAAAAAATTTCAGACCAAACAAAACTATATTATTATCTGAACTAGCAAGAATTACTTAATTAATATATGTAAATATATATTACTAATTAAGAATAATGATTTTTGTCTATTTTTGTTATAACGTTTGAACCGAATTTAACCCTTATTTTTACTAAGTACGGTTCTAATCTTATGCTATTTTCCAGATCCGAAGACCGAAAATCCTCCTAAGCTAAAATTGATTTTATTTTCTTTGTTTTTGAATTTTGAAGATATTTCTATGCAAGGGATGATGATGATCTACGACAACGAGAACCAACAACTCGGTTGGGTTTCTGCAGATTGCAATAAGCTTCCAAAACCAATCACATGATGAAGGATTCAAACCACATTTAATTATTTAACTTCTTAGTTTTCATATTTCTTTTTACATAAATACATAATTTATTAACAATAAATATTATAGAACAAAACGATTTACAGAATTTAATCGAGTAATTAAAACACCATTAGGTGATATTAAAATGTCTGATTGGACCAGACAATCTCGATTTCTAAACTTCTATTTGAATCATCTTTCTTGTTTTCGTTACTTAGTCTGAAACTTCCACTGTAACTCCCTTCCGTCAACACTTTGTCGATTGGGATCCTCACTTTACCCAGATTTTTCTGGGAAATTTCAAAAACAATTAATGAAAGATTCGAATTCAAAGATAAATCAAAAGTTAGAGATTATCTTCGTACATTGCGAAAAATGTTGTTGGATTTGCAAACGATTTCAAGAATCTGTCCTCTTGGTGGAACAGCGAAGTCCCATGTGAATGATTCTTTCCAAACCGGTGAGTTTGTACGTTTCACAACCTGAACCGATATATAATTTCGGTTAAATCTAGTTAAAATCGATTTGAATCGAATTGAACCGAATGTACAGTACCTTGGTTTTCTTGCTGGGGCCATTATCGATGACTAAGCTACAGAAAGCGTTTGTGTTTCCCATTGAGCGTTTCAGATTATCGCCGCGTTTGATCGCCACTGTTAAGCTTCCCGGCAAGCAATTCAAGAGACTGTTCCCTCTCTCGTGGAAGCTTCCTTTCGGAGGTTTTGATTTCATCATCAATTGCAGAACTGGTATCGCTTCCGCCGCCAGAACTGACTGAGACTTCGCCGTCTCCATCGGCATAGTTATCCACGATTGTCGTAGCGTGTAGATCGTGTCCAACGCCGATTCTCTCGCTTCTTTTTGACCGGATTTCATAGCTCCGATTAAATGAGGGATACAAGCGGTAGCCGCCTCCGACGCTCTGAGTTTGGGAAACGTCGTGAGAATCACGTTTAGCGTTCTCACCACTTCGACGTTTATCGTCGCTGTCGTCCAAAGCTCTCTCTCCATCGCAGCTGCAAGTTGCAGGTTTTTCACGGTGAGTTAATTGAGCTCCTTGATTCGTTGACGAAATCGGAATTTTCGAGTTCGGAACTTACCTGTTAAAGATTTGATGATATCACAAGTGACGTACTCTTGAAGTGTATGATTAGAGAAGAGAGATTTGATCAGTAGTGCTGCTTGAGTAGAAACTTCTGGATTACAAGATCTAAGCATCTCTTGAACCAAACACACCCCACCTACTTCCGCCATAGCTTTTCGGCTTGTTCTACTGTGCATTGCAAAGTTTCCCAACGCAGACATCACAACCAATTGCATCTCATCGCTAGGTTCTTGCTCAATCAAGCTGATTAATGCACGACACGCTAACACAGAATCTGTGGTTTTTGTGAGTCCTTCATGTTGAGAAATGTCTCTGAGAGCTATTGCCACGAGAAGCTTTGCAGATTCTGATCTTGTCTCAGGGTCTAGTATGTAATCTGACAAGGGAGTTACAACAGACTTGCAGATTTTTGTCTCTCTAACCTTCGGGTTGCGCAATATCAGTTCGAGCAATCGTCCAGAGAGTTCTTCGCAGTGGTGTGATCGTAGCAGATCCAGTAATGCATCGAGTGCACCAGCTTCAGCCATTTCTAGAACACTTGATGAATCTTGCTTCTCCCGAATGATCAATGCGTCAATAGCTAAGATCACTGTGCTCTCTGTAGTTGAAAATAACATTTTTGACAGAACTTGTACATTTATTGTAAAGTAGTAGTGTTCTGGGTTGAATCTGAGAATGTTGCAGAGAATGAAAGCCGCTGATTCCCATAGATATACAGGAAGCTGAGGATCTTCATCGATAATAACCTTGGAGAGCTCTAGAATTCCTTCGGCATCTGCTACCTCTTTCGTCCATGTAACTGAGGAATTCTCTAAACCCATCAACGCGATTTCTTGTAATTTTCTTACGCTGATCCCCACAAGTTTCACAAGAGGAGCAATGAGATCTTTGGTCATTATCTCTTCTTGGAAATGTTTCATTTCGAATAGGGAGGTTAGTAGTTCTGTGGTTGCATTTTGGACTGCCACAGATTCAGATTCAAGCAATGGTATCATAGGCATAATGATTTCTGAAGATGCAATTTTCAATGACTCAAGAACCATCGGCTTCTCCAAGATGTTTGCTGTTGCTTGTAAACCACTGAGCTGGCCTTGGACATCCAAGTCTTTTCTAAGTAAAATCAAGAGGAGCGGTTGTACCAGTTTTATTGCCTCTTGGCTTCTAGCTACATTACCAACATTCGTCAAAACTCTGAAAAGCTCTGCGATTACGGAACAAAAAGAACTTGGAGGATATGTGGAGAGTTGACCAAGACATTGCTCGATTATCCCCATTTTAATCAGATTCATTTTACGCGGAGTCCTATCTTTAGCCATTTTCACAAGACAAGAAATTGCAGCCTCGCTGATCAGATAGTTTACTGAAGCCACAAAGCCGAAGAACAGATTTACGCAATCATGTTCTTCTGCGACCTCTGAGAATCTCTTGGTATCCAAGAGTCTGTCAAGTGCAACCATCCCGGCTTCTACAGCAGTGCTTGTTCCTGACCGGATAAGTGTTATAAGAGGTACCAAGCATTCTGCAGCGGACAAGCTTTCTCTCAAACTAGCACTGGTAAATAAAAAGGTGCATATCCTCGCAGCACTTGTCTTTGATTCAAGTGATGAACTATCTGAAGATAAAATTTTGTAGATGTTTGCCAGTGGGTTTCCTTCAAGACTATTAAGAATATCTGGCCTTTGAGTTTTTCCCATAGTTAGCTTCACTAAAGCAGTTAGAGCAGCCTCTCTTTCACTGTCCAATATAGTATTCAACATTTCAGTGAGAGGGGAAAACGCTTTCCATGCTGATTCAGATTCTCTGATGTGCTCAAAGCTAAAAAGTTCACAGAGAACTCTTGCAGCGCTGTAACGGGTACTTCTACAAGCAAGATGAAGAATTCCTATGAGCTGCTTCATGGAACTTATAGCTGTTTTGTGCCATGTGACTTTTGGGCAGCGGAAGAGTGATCCTAACAGTTCAGATACTGTGTACTCAGTCGAATCTTGAGGACTTAAAGACAGGTACTTTGCTAAAGCATCTAAAGCTCCAGCTTCAGCAATAAGTAGTTTGCTTGAATCACCCCACTCTGCGATATGACTCAGAAGCCGAACAGCTGCTGGAAAGGCTCCATGTTTATTTGCATTTGGCTTCAAGAAATTCACCAGCAAAGGAATACATTTTTCGGTAAATGAAGCATGTTGTAATCTTTCATATTTGAAGAGTGTCTCTAAAGTGGCCTCACAAGGGTTTTGTAACAGAGATAACTCTTCTGCCAAGGCACCAAGATTTTCGATGTCTGATTCTGCATTTCCAACCGAGTTTATCAATGCTTCTACGGTATCTGAATTCATTATTTGTGATATGATTTTATCATTCTTATGACGAACCAACGCTGCTAATGCTTGTGCTGTAAAATATCCATCAATCATCTGATCAGATTGCATGAAAAGAGCTAGAGTTGGCACAACATTTGCTGTTGCTGAAGATGAGACAATGTTTGGTTCCTGAGACATAACAGCTAGGAATGATATAGCAATCCATTTTTCTTCAGGATCTGAAAAGTTCTCCTGCAGAGTTTATAGATCATAACTCAGAAAAACCAACACTTGCAAGGTTGTAGAAGAAGAAAAAAACAAAAGAAAGCTAGTAAGTATACTCATCTACCTGTGTGTTAGACTTGTATCTTTGAAGCTTTTCTGCAATAATTTCATATCCATTGGTTTCCATGACAGCAAGTCTGTTCGTGGGATTAGAAGAGCAAAGAATGGAGAGTAACCACATAGAGACTGTACTTCCCAGGACAGTAACTGGATCAACCCTTTCGGAGTCATCCATCTTTAAGAACAAATTGCTTGTGATGAAAGAAGGTCTTTGAATCTCAACCCTATGTGAAGAACATACAGAGTTCTGCTTTGACATATCAAGAAGAGTGCTTACTAAGCTTTTTGAATACCCTGATCGTCCAATTGCTTCTGCACATAATTTCTTGTCGTTCTTTGCTGCGCACACAAGCAACATAGCCCCTCCGATTTTTATTTCAGGACTGGATGAGTCGATTGTCCTGTTAGCTAACGAAGAAATTGATTTTAACCGTGTGACTAAAAGTTTACCTAACAAGACAAACCGTGTCTTGCAGAAGCGAGACAAAATCTCTATAGCTTTATCTTGTACCAAAGAATGACCATCAGCTACACATCGGATGAGGGAGTCTAAACTCGATGGAGCTTCAGTAAATTCAGAAAAGGGGCTATGGGACAAGTTAGAACCATATTTAGCTTTGGCCAGCAAAGAGAGTACTTCTAAAACGTCGATAAAAGCGTTGTTGTTCAGGTCAGTTGCGTTTAAGAGATCAATGAGTTCAGGAACAGCAAATCGACATTGATCATTTCCTTTGAACACATCATTAACCTGGAAATGCTTTAGTAACTGATGAAGAGCTTGTGAAGCATTTCTCTTACCTTCTAGTGTTCCCTCTCTCAGTACTCTGGTCAAAGCAGTAACAACATCATCAGCTAATGCTTCAGCTGCAATATTTGGGTCAGAAAGAAGGTTCGCAAGAGTGGACATGGGACTCTCTGCTGACTCGATCGGGTTTGTTTTTGCTGACTTTATCAATGGCTTGATCACTTCAACTTCTGAACTGGACAACTTCTTTTGGACAGTCTTTTTCTTTGTTGGATTAGATAGGGACCCCAAAGCATGCGCTAATTGTGTTGCAACAGCGTGAGTGTTTCCGCTTAAAAGCTTTGTGCACGGACTATCATTCTCATCAAATCCGAGACCGCCACAAAGGTCTTTTCTTGAACTAAATAGATCAGCCAAGACTAAAGCTGCGTTCTCTTTCATTTTCTCGTTTGATGAGGCAAGTCTCTGGACAAGAGACCTCAATCCATTATTCGCTGCAGAACCCTTGGTGACAAATTCCTCCAATGAAGCTGACGCAAGAACATGGGCTAGAATTCTTATCAAATGGGTCTTTGATTTAGGAGCATCCCCGAGAAACATAGCCTGTACTTGCTCGATAACAATTGGATCAGCTGTTTTAATCAGTTTCACAAGCGTATTTGCTGAGTGCTCCTGAGATTTTGGTCCACCGTTCTTTAGAATCCCCAAAAGTGCAGGAATAGCTCCAGCTTTCTCAACACAGACACGGATTTCTTCGCTGTGACAACATAGGTTCCAAAGGACACGGACCGCATCCTCCTTTGCCTTCTGAGAAACACCGGTCTCTAGTATTTGCAATAATGGAGGAATTCCACCTGCAGAAGTAACAGCCCATCTGCTTTCTTCGACCTTGTTAGTCAATATTGCTAAGAATTCTACGGAAAGCTCTTGATGTTGTTCGCTTGACAGCCCAAGCAACGGTATGAGGATTTGTATTCCTTCTCTCTTCCCAATAGCTTCCCAAACATTATCATATTTGCATAAATTTGACAAACAAGTTATCATCCGCTCACGTGAACCAGCTGTGGCTAAGATTGTTAGACCGACTAAAACCCTCTTAGACTCCACATTGTTGAGGGATTTTGATATATCAGCATTTCCATATAGACTTGCCATAGCCTCCAATATACGTTGTTGGATCAATTGAGTATCCCGGGGCTTCAGTAGTTTCAGTAGTAGCCCTTCTGTTAGTGCTGGATCAAATGTTTCTCGATCATCGCCACAAGTTGGTTGAAACTTCCTCAGAGCATAAGCAAGAGCTCCAAGGATATCAGCAACTGGCTCCGTGAGGCGTGGTGACAAAGATAGCTCTGCAAGATACACTATTAATGCAGACATTCCTCCGCACAAGTTTGCTAAAGCTTGTGTCCCGTAGCATTGTAAATCGCGTTCATTTTCTTCATCCACTGATTCTTTAGACGAAGCAACCACTGCACCAATCAGAAGGTGGATCCCTTTCCGTTCTCTAACCACATTCTTAGCTTCTTCCGACTTTGATGTGATGGCTTCTACAGCATTAACTACATTGGCACGTATGAAAACACTGTTTTCTTCGCTTAGAAGCTGAACCAGAACTTGCACAGCACCTGAATCTACTATTTTTGAGATGCTACAAGTGAAAACTCTAATAAGACGAGCTAAGAGAGAAGCTGCGTTTGACTGAGATACTGGGTTACTAGACTGCAGAAGCTTTAAGATGATATCAATTCCGCCATCTTCAAGCGTTACTGTCCAAAAACCATCTTTATCGCCACAAAGATTTCTCAAAGCTCCAACCAGGTATCCTTCAACTGTTTTGTCCTGCTTCTTTTTCATCTTTAACTGATCCCATAAACTCGGCACCACGCCTTCCGTGACAAATATCTTACTACCAACATTATCATCTTCCATTCCACACAAGGAAACTTCATAAATGGCTTCGGCTGCAGCCCTTCTTGCCTCCACAGATTCAGCTTTCAAAAGTGAGAGCAGAGGCGGGATGCATCCACCTATTAGTACCTTAGAACGAATGTTTTCATCTTTGCATAGAACGGTTAGAATTGAAGCGGAATTGAGTTTTGCTAAAAGGGTTCCGTTCCTGAGAAGTGATATGAAGGAAGGCATGGCGTTCACGTTCTGTCCAATGATCTTTCTACACTCTTTTTTACCTTTTGCTAGACCGAGAAGCCGAGCAGTGCTAAGCTCTTTCTCTTGCGCTGATGTTTTCTTGGCATGAAGCTGCTCGATGAGACGTGTGATTGTCACTGCTGCTTTCTCTAATTCCTCCATGTCCGGCGTCATTGTTTTACTGTTGTCCCTGCCACCCACAATCACCCCTCAATTAGAGCAATACAGAAGATCAAATCGATGTATCGAAACAGATGGTACCTCAGCCGAGGAGAGGACACAGAAGGAGTCTCTTGTTGAGTCATTGAGGATAGAGGCTTTGACATCTTTTTCTGTATTCAAGAAAACTTCGAGAATATAAATATCTTCTCCTTTACTCAATTGCTGTTTCTTTCGTTATTTTGAACTCATTTGGTTTGCGATGCTTGACGAAATAAACAACAAATCATACTAAAGAATTACACAACCTAAAGTAATTGCTTTTAGAAAACAAATGCAGAATTCTTGTAAACGTGTGTTGACGAGATCCAATTTTAAACCTTAAAATACGTAATTGTATTAATGTGATGAAGGAATTTGTAAGAAAAATATTGTATTTTCGTAATCAGAAACGTTAAAAAAAATAAAAAAATCGAACGTACGAATTCCAAGTTTTGAATCTTTTCTAGGAATCTCTAAATAAAACAAATGTACAACTAATTCATAAATTACCTTTTATCCAAAATGTTCCACAACTCCCTCTAGGCGTAGGATTTCCTAATATTCAAATCTTGCAATTAGTATAAGATATATTAAGTGTGGATTTTCAATCAAATCAACAATGTCATAGTTTCTTTTTGTTTGATTAAGATTTTACCTCTCTTTTTTCTTTGCTCGGAGAAGAAAGAATCGTCGGACAACTTGTCCGACGAAAATACAAGACAAAAAGAAAAAGAATCAAAAGCTTATTTAAAGGTTTGATAGAGGAATCCTAAATTCCAAGCCATAACTATTTACGCAACTTCCTGAATTCTCTCTTCCTTTCAATTCGTTTTTCCTATTTTTTGTCTTTTCCAGTAATATTTATCTCACATCTAATTTAGTAATATTCGATATTATTTGTAATAAATCATATTTGCATTGAAACAAAAATAAGTCACATTGCAAATCTTTTTTGTGAGACTTTTTTTTTAATCAAAAACACTCCAAAATATAATGTATGAACTTTTTAGTATGTTCTTGAGAGGAGCAAGTTTTAATGACTCAATTCTTTAATGTTCTAAACAATCGAATAAGCCTTATGTCTCTCAATAGCAACCAAAGTTTTGAATTTCTGGTTAATATTATATTTTAAAATTATAGAAAGAAAAGTTTTGAAAGAGATTACATTACATTACATTTTCATCACATGAAGAGAGTTTACATGTTGAAAATTAGATACTTGACTATTTGTATCCTATCGATTGATAACACTGATTGTCTTGAGTTCCTCAAAAACCAAGAGTAATCTCTTGCTTTGGTATTAATATCTTTCCGAAGAATACAACTTCTCGTATTAGAAGCATGTTCTAAAACTTGTGAAAGAAAAACGTACTATAATATCTACATTTGCCTTATACATATATATGAGTGTACTATAAATTTATGATAAGGTTTAAAAGATTTAGATTTATTTTCTAATTAGTATTTATCTTGTAGGGTTTTGTTAAAATGGAATAGATTCAAGAACTTCTCCGAGGCTCAAAACCATTTTGACCCAAAGCAAAGTCATTTTGGCCCACAATCTCCACCTTGACTTCTATTGGATCAAACCCATATAAGGTTGCAACCGTAATTTTCTTTTTTCAGTGCACCTCCTACCATTTCTGTCTATTTTCCTTTTCTCTCGATACCTCTTTTCTACGCATGTGATTTCTTTCGTCGACTTACCTTTTCGGTTGTCGCCTCGCTATTTCTTTGTTTTTCCGGTCCTCTCCTCTTTGTTTTGCCGATCCTCTCCTCTTTGTTTCATTCCCAAAATTCACTTCCTCGTAGCTTCGTTTCTAAGATTTTTTTTCTCTCCTTCCCTTCTCTGGCAGGAACTCTTCCTTTTTCGCCATTTCTGGTGAGCGTGTACCACCCGCATTTGTTCACTTTGTTCCATTTCCGGTAGTTTTTTTTTCCTGGATCTCTTTTTCCAATAGATCCTTTTTTCGTAGCTCCTTTTTCCTAAATCTCTTTTTTTCTGATAGCTCCTTTCCAAGAGCTCCTTCTTCCGATAGCTCCTTTTTCCGTCCAGATTTATCTGTGAAAGCTTTGTTTGAACTCTGGAGTAGATCTTCTCAAATCTGCATGCAACACGTAAGGGATCGTCTTCCTCCCTCCTTTTTTTTTCTTCAAACTTTTATTTCACTGTTGCATGTTAACTTTTCCGATGACTTTTTCACCTGAGCTTTCATGGGGCCTACAGCTTGTTCCTTTCTGAAGTTATCCTTTTGTAAGGTATTATCTTCTCCGCTTTTTGCTGATGTCCTTCGATCTGGATTAGATTGTTGATTGTCGATTTTTGGTTAGATATTACTTTTGTATCTAACATTCTTCTATGGCCTTTTTCTCTGCAGGTTTAACTCTCAACAATAAGTTTCGTGCGGCCATTTCCTATTTGCTTAAGGTAAGACTTTCAAAGCGTCCAAATAGATTTCAAATTTCTACCCCAGTATGTTTTTAGTCAGGAAATCGACTGGATTTAGGGATGTGTGAACCTTGTGTAGTGTAATAGTGTTTTCTTCTATTACATCTCTCATAAAATGGCTATATGATTGGTTGTCGCATGGATCTTCCATTTTTGGCCAAGTGTATAACACTTTGAGAATCTGAAAACACTTTTACATCATCATGTTTAAAATCCAACTCACCAACAAAACCTTTTAGCCATAAGGCCTCTTTAAAAGCTTATGCAATGCCATGTATTCTAATTTCATAGTAGATAAAACCACAATGTGTTGGAGTCCTGATCTCCAACTAAATTTTGTTTCCTCCTACTTGAAAAATACCTTATAACTGATCTCTTTCTATCGAGATCAGATGCATAATCAGCATCAATGAAACCTTTAATTTTAAAATTTTGATCTTTAGTGAACGTTAAACTTTTATTCACAACTCCCTTTAGGTATTTCAATACCCATTTGACAGCTTCCCAATTTTTTTTTGTTTACTCATGAATCTACTGGTTAGAGCTACTGCAAAACCTAGATCCGGTCTAGATCCCACCATTGCATACATCAAACTTCCCACAACTGATGCATAGGGAACTTCACTCATCAACTTTCCTTTTGTTTCTTCTTCTTCCTAGTTTAAACTTTTTAGCTTAAACTGTGGTCCAATTGGTGTCCCAACTGGTTTGCATTATGACATACTGAATGTCCTTAAGAAATGTTTCATATTTTTCTCCTGTGATAGTTTTAGAATTTTTTTGTTTCTATTTCTGACTATGTTCATGCCTAGAATTCTTGAGGCGGGACCGAGATCCTTCATGTCAAATTCTTTCCTTAAACTATCTTTGATCTTCTGAATTTTCTTTATGTATTTGGAGCATATCATCAACATATATCAGAAGATAAATCATCTTAGATGTCTCTGTTCCCTTAATGTAAACACATGGATAGTGTGAGCTTTTTTGAAAACCTTAGTTTTGTCATAAACTCATCGAATCTTCTATTCCATTTTCTTGGAGACTGTTTTAATGTATACAAGAATTTTAACAGAAGATAAACTTGTTCCTCTTTCCCTTTTTCTGCAATTCCCTCCGGTTGTGATATGTAGATTTTTTCATCTAGTGTTCCATATAAGAACGTTGTCTTTACGTCTAGTTGCTCTATTCAAAATATTGATTTGTGACTAGAGATAGTAGGATTCTTATTGAAACATGTTTAACAACTAGAGAAAATACTTTTGTGTAATCGATTCCTTCAATATATGAAAAACCTTTTTCCATAAACCTTGCTTTTTTATCTAGGCAATTCTACTCCGGGAATGCTTTTCTTGAACTTGAAAACCCATTTACAGCCAATTATTCTTTTGTTGGCAGGTCTTTCCACAAGTCTCCATGTTTGGTTCTTGTTTAATGAACTCATTCCTTCTTTCCAGAACTTCCAATCTTTGTTTTCCTTACTTCGATATATGATTTTGTATCATCTAGATTCACTTCTTCTACACATGCAAGTGCATATGTTGTACATTCAGAATCATCAAACTTTGAAGATTTCTTAATGTTTCTTCTTTCTCTATCTTGTGCTAGAATATAATCATCGAGCTTTTCTAGTTCGGTTGGACTTTCCAGTCTCTCTTCTTCGCTGTCTGAACTTGAGTCTAATTTTTCTAGTTCCAAAGGAACTCTACCTTGAACTATATTTTCTGAAATTTTTTTTGTTTGTAGGTACCTAAATTAACACAGGATTGAATGTTATCCCTTTTGTAACCTTTTTTTTTCTCGCATAGGTTTAGATGTTTCCTTATTCACATCCTCATGAAAAATTACATTTCTACTGATAGTGCATCGCAATTCATCCTGTAGTCGGACCTTGTATCCTTTGGTTCCTTGTGGGTAACCCATAAATATTCCTTTGACTGCTCTTGGATTTATTTTGGCTCGAGTAACATGAACATATGCCGTACGACCAAAACTTTTAAGGTGACTTAGATCTGATTTTTTTCTGTCCACACCTCTTCTGGTAGTTTATAGTCGATAGTAGAACTTGATGATCTATTTATAAGATATACCGTTGTTGACGCAACTTCTGTCCAAAATTTCTGTTTCAGTTTTGCATCTCTGAGCATGCACCTTACTTTGTCTATGATGGTTCTATTCATACGTTCTGACACACCACTTTGTAGAGGTGTGTAGTCGCATGTCTTATGCCGTTTTATTCCATCTTCTTTGCATAAGTTATCGAATTGTGTGTTGCAAAACTCTAGGTCATTGTATGTTCTTAGACACTTCACCTTTTTACCATTTTCTGTCTCAACACTTATTTTGCAATCCTTAAACTTTTGTAAAGCTTTATCTTTTGTTCTTAAGAAGTAGATTCACACCTTTCTGAAATAGTCATCAATAAATGTTATGAAATATTGATGGCTGGCCAAACTTGGGACTATTGATGGAGACTCCCACACATTAGAGTGGATGTATTCCAAAATGTTTTTAGAAGTGTATTTTCTTTTTGGAAACTTTTGTTTATTTGCCTTTCCTAACACACGTTTCACAAAACTCCAACGTTTTAGCATCTTTTTCTGTGAGGTATCCCTTCTTAATTAACCAGTGCATTCATGTCTTTTATGCTCATGTCTGAACCTTGAATGCCACTTTTTTGTAAAATCAATGTTTGGTCCTGCCATTGCAGTTTCTCCACTTACTAATAATGTTCCTTGTAAGTAGTAAACACCATCACAATACTGTCCATAAATTACTATTTGGTCTCTTTTGTAGTATTGCACTCGAAAATTCTTTCCTTCGTATCTACATCTCATTTTTTCTAGAAGTCCATCAAAAATTAGATTTCTGCCTATGGTTGGCATATATCTCACATTCGTGAGTATGACGTTGGATCCATTATCATTTAAAATTCTGACCTTCCCGATACCTTTAATATGTATTGCTCCCCATTAGAAACTTCCCTCCTTTTGTTTCTTTTTAGATCAAACACAACATCTTTGTTAGGTGTGATGTGAAAAGTGCATCCCGAGTCTAGAATCTATTTTTTCTTAGTGTCTTGCTGAGTGGTTGTGCACACCAGTGGTTCAGTGGGTTTTGTAGCTATATTTGCTGAATCAGCAGCTTTGTTAGTTTTTCGCTCAGTACATTGTCTTTTGAAGTGACCCTATTTTTCACAAATCCATCGTTCTATTGTGAATTTGGTCGAGATTGTGACCTAGGCGTACTCTTAGATCTTCCTCTCCATGTCTTGTCACTTTTCTTTTCTGTTCTACCTCTGTTACTAACAAATAAACCTTATGTTGTACTTTTTGCTTTTAGTAATCCTTTTTCTTTTAGTTCTACTTCTTTTGAGTATGCAGAACCAGTGACATCTCTTACTGTTAAGGTATCTTTTCCACTGCCATATTTAAAAGTATCTACTAGTGACTCATATTGTTTTGGTAAGCTAGTTAGAATTTTTATGGCTTGATCTTCGTCACTGATCTTGATGTTTAAACTTGCTAAATCTGCATCAAGCTTTAAGAAAACATCTATGTTTTCTTCGATACTCTTGTCCTCATTCATCCTAAAACTCGCAAATTTCTGTTTCAAGTAAATTCTGTTTGGCATGATCTTGGTCTGATATTCTGTCGCAAGTGCTCGCCACATACCCTTTGATGTTGGCTACTGCTAGACTTTTCTGAGAATTAGATCAGACATGCTCAAGTTGATCAAAAATCAAATTTCTTACAATTAATTCTTGCTCTCTTGAATCTCGTTTTACATCTTCTAGTTCTTTTTCCTTTTTCTCACCTTCCTTAGAGTAGGGCTTTTTCTTCAAAACTGAACCCAAACCAATGATTTCAAGTTGACAAAGCATCTTATACTTACACAAACCAAAATCAGCTTTCCCATCGAATTTTTCTATTTCAAATTTCCCACAAGTAGGTTCCATGATGAGTTTGATTCTAATTTGTTTGTTTTGTGTTTTCAGGCAGATATGTGTAACACGTTTTATGGTTGAGAGATCTTCAGTATACTTATTGTTTTCATATAAGTATATATTGTCTTTGTGTTTTTCCCTACCTGCCTTTTTTCGATAAACTAAATCTTCTTCTCTAGCTCTGATACCACTTTTGAGAAAAGAGATAGTTGGTTGTTTGAATCCTATCGATTGATAACACCGATTTTTTGAGTTTCTCTCAAACCAAGAGTAATCTCTTGCCTTGATATTAATACTTTTCCAAAGGATACAACCTCGCACTAGAAACGTGTTCTAAAACTTGTAAAAAAAACGTAATACCTACGTTTGCCTCATACATATATATGAGTATATTATACACTTATGACAAGGTTTAAATGATTTGGATTTATTTTCTAATTAGTATATTTATCTTGTCGGGTTTTGGCAAAATGGAATGGGCTCAAGAATTTTTCCGAAGCTCAAAAAACGTTTTAGCCGAAAGGAAAGTTACTTTGGCCCAAAGGAAAGTCACTTTGGCCCAGTTTACAAAATAAGAACTCTAAAAAGTAATAGCAAAATACTGATGTGGAGTAAGTAATTGAGGCTGAAATACTCAAACCATATGGATTCATCATTGGAATTAGGAATTTCGGCCCGAGAAAAATGGTTTAACTGAGCTCGGCTAGTTTTTGATATTTTCTAAACTAGAGTAAACACGGCTTGATACAAAAATATGTAAACGTGTGAGGTTCTTTTCTTCCGAACTAACATAACATCGACCTGCATCTACATAGTTGTGGCTATTAATCGTGATTATATGTTACTACATTGCTATATAATAGGGATTGTTATACAACTCAGTTTAGTTTTTTATAGTAATATTTAAAATAGTACCTTTTAGCAAATTTAACATATTAAAATAAATTTTTTTAAAATCATAAATTATTATGTAGAAAATATTTATTTATTTTAAATAAAATTAAAATATTATGTTTAGATTATTATTTTTAATTGAAATTTTATATCTTTTTCTACTAGTAAATTAGCCACACATAGACATATTGCTGTGACTGAAAGATTGAAATAAATATGATTATTATAAGAGTGTAAGCTATTTGTTAGAGGGTCCAATGGAGGTTGATTATTGTTATGTAGTCAAACTCTTTATAAGATTAAGCACGAGGGTTTATGCTCGTTTGTCAATGAAAGTGTTATCTTCTCTTCCGAATCACATCAGTTGCTTGTGGGCGACTACGCTAGCTTACGACCAAAAGATAATATTAAAATAAAATTAGGTGTAGTATTGATGCAAGAAGGAGAGTTTGTTCGAGTAATGAAAACTGTTACAGAAATTTGAGCCGGCTATATGATATTTTCTACAAACTCAAGAGTAATTGGTTGATGAATAGATCGATGGTGACCCTTAGCTGGTTGTAGATCACTTTTTAGGAGATCTAAGTGAAGATTTGATAGATAAATAGATCGAGAGACGTCACACATATTATGGAAGATTTCTGATAAGTTTAGAACACTCAAATTTCAAGGATTCTCACACAAGAAAGTAGGAGGCGTCAGCTCTTTTCAAAGGAAGAAAAACTAGATTTTTATTTCATAAAACTTAAGTGATTACATGCTAAAAATGGACTTTATATACTAGTTCAACAACAAGTGCCTTCTAAGGCTAAAAATACATTATAATGGAAACTAAAACAAAAATAACAATAAGACATTAGAACCTAATGACAAATAAAAGATTCTTAAACTTAACATTTACATTCCTACAAAAACAAACAAATAAAATAGTTAATTTAAACAGAAAAATTTTAAATACGCACATTGGTCTCTTGTAGCTCTTTATAATGTCTTCTTAAGTTTGTTTACCAATGATAAACAAGCTTGTATCTTTAAGGCCTTGAAGAACTGGAAGAAGTGAAGCTGTTGGAGTCTTGAGTTGTTATGCAGCTCACAAATGACAATCATAGTTTCAAATGGCTTGATGAGGCATTGGTCAATGAAATTGAGTCATTACAATTGAGAATTGTATGTCTTGAGCAAGCGGTGGCAGTAGAGAGAATTGAAGCTGAAAAGCAGTTGCGTGAGAAGCTTGAAAAGGAAATATATGAGATGGTTGAAGAAAGGTTGATTCAAGCCAAATGTAGTATGAAGAAGACAATGATCTTCGTAGGTATTGGATGTTTTGTCAGTATGTTTAGGTGTATAATGACTCTACATTGTCAGTTGTAGTTCTTAATTTACTTGTGATGTTTTGTGATGGTTATTATTGTGATGTTCAACTAGTTTTGTGATGTTCAAACTGTTTTGTTATTGTGATGTTCATGAATTGTATTAGTAGTTAATATATGTTTAATTGGGGGAATCGGCCATTTCATACGCAAACTTTAGTCCTTAGTTACAATTCGTTAGTTAACTTTATACCTGTGCCATTACATACAATAACTATGCTCCGTAAGTTATAACATACGTTGACCATGACGGAGTTAGTCAATCCGTTAATGATGTTGAGTCAGATATTAGGTGGCTAATTTTAATTAAATCGGTAATGACTGGACACTAAACGACGTTGTTTTAATGGTTATTTTCTCAACTCCAAACGACGACGCATTTCACTTTCCCCTTTCTTGAACCCTAATTTTCGAGTATCGGCGATTTTAGGCGATTTCACCGGCGATTTCGACGGCGATTGAACACGATTTCGAGGGAAGAATTTCGAGCCTATTTGCATGAAATCATCACCAAATAATGAGGTAACTTTCTGAAATTTTTGTTCTAGGGATTTTTGGGTTTTGTTGGAATCTGATTTTTTGAGAAATCGTTGGCAAATTTGGGGGGGTTTGTAACCGAAATCTGAATGGGTATTTGGTGTTGTTGTTTTGAAATCGGATTTGACCAAAAAATTCTTCCGAAGTAAGCTTCTTCGATCTTCTTTGAAATCGGATTTGACCCAAAAATTCTTCGGAAGTAAGGTTCTTCGATCTTCTTTGAAATCATGATTTCGCATGCTATTTGACCCAAAAAATTTCGCTGGGGAAGAAAGGAAGGGGGAGACAAAATTTTCTAGATTTTTCCTCCCTAAACCCTAATTTCATGTCACCCACACGAAGGAGGAAGAAGAAGGAGGTTTTTTTTTGTCATAATTATGAAACGACGCTGTTTCAATTTTTAAAGTCATTTAATGAAACGATGTCGTCGCTGACGTGTCATCCTAGTCAGCGATGATTAACGGTGAGATAAACGTCGTTAAACACTTATGTATGTTTTATACTAATTACTCAAGTTAATGTATGTTATGGACTAAATAGAAAGTTGATGTATAAAAATGCACAGCAACAAAGTTTGTTATCGAATCGTAACCACATGCCAAAGTTCATGTATGAATTGGCCGAAACCCCTGTTTAATTGTAATGTTCATGAATTGTGATATTTTGTGATGGTTAATAATGGGTAATATATGTTCGATTGTGATGTTCATGAATTGTGATGTTCAGTTGTGTTGTTCAACCTGTTTCGGAGAAGTAAATTCATTAGCAAATTTATGTTCAACCATACAAAACAGTTTGAAAATAAATCCAAACTTCCAAAAACATGTCATTGGCAAAACCAAAAAAATGTCATAATCATCGCCTAATATTAGCCTAATATCAGCCTAAGACTTCCCCTAAAAAGAAACACAAAAAGAGAAAATTCAACATTTATTAGCACAATGCATCCGCTTGAGAAGCTACTGGTTCAGAAGCACGAGCTTGTGTTAGGATGCCCTGAGAAGATTCTCCTTGCGAAGGCTGCATTATGAACAAAGTATACATTATTCACTCAACAAGATAAACAAGTGTAAATTGGAAAAAAAAGACACCAACCTGTGTACTTCCCTTTTAATGCCGCCTAGAATTGTGGTTAGGTTCACCACATATACCACAATGCATGATCCGTTTCAACTGTTTTGGCTACTTTTTAGTTGGAGACTCATTTCGACCTTTCTTTCTTTTTTTGTTCTTCTTAGACATTTTTTTCCTATCCGGTTGAGGCGGTTCAGGAGGAACACATTCGTTAGGAGCCATTGTAGAATGCCAAAACCAGGCACTTCTCATAGGAACTAGACCTTCTTCGTAGTTTCTTCTCCACATAGAAGTCCGGAACCAATGACAAACGTAGTCTTCAGATTGTAGTTTCTTCGCAAGAATCACTCCATATGCATTCTCGCATGGAATTCCGGTGATGTCTCACTTCCTACAACTACTAGTACGCCTTTCCAAATTGATACGATAAGAACAACCACTCACCATTGTTTCGTACATACCATTCGTGCTTCTTGTCACTCTACATTTGGAATCTCGTTTGTGCTCGGCTGCAAGAAATTGAGCCATATATGGCGTACATATTCTTAACACAAACATTCAAACATTAGTAAACATTAATTTTATTGAAGACAATATTAGTAAACATTATTGAGACATGTGTGTGCATTCGATTTTGCAAACCGTGTGGCGATACGAGCCATGGCAAGTCTTCTTATTGTCTCTAGCATAGGTATAAAATGTTTCTCCCTTGCCTTCAAAATTGAACTGTTGAATGATTCTATGGAGTTATTTTCCACATCTTCGCAGTAGTTACCTAACTTGAAGAAAGACCTACACCAAGATTTCGGATTAGACTTCACCACATCATTGTAGACACCCGTGTCATAGTTGAACAGCCTATCTAAATTTTCATGGTACTCTGCTTCGTTGTAACTCCATGCCAAATTCCAAATAAAGGGTTTCATTTGTTTTTTACTCCCATGGTTCTTCTTTAAATTCCCATATATGTGTCTAACACATACGATGCTCCATCTTCGGTAGTTCTAATGCAACAGCTGCAATTAACACCTACATTCACAAATAAAATTAAAAAAAAACCATTTTAGAATTTAAAAAATGAAATGAGATATAAAACAAAAATGCCATTACCTTTTGTGGTGGCACTACAAAAAAACTGTCAAAATGCCACTGTATTTTGCGACCACATACGTAGTCGCAAAATTTACGACCATATTTGCCACGATTTTGACACCAATTTGCGACTACGGAGATGTAGTCGCAAAGTTATCGCAAAAATGTGACTAAAACCTGTAGTCGCATATTGGTCGCAATACGCTACCATTAAGAGACTAAATTGTGACTGGTGTTTGCAGTCGCAAATCAGTGGCACAAGATCAAAATTTGAACTGTAGTCACAAATCAATCGTAAAATAGCGACTGATTTGCGATCACATAGGGTAAATTCACATTTTTCCTAAGTATTTTTCACATTTACAGCTTCTATCTGTATTTTTATGTAAGTACTAACCATTATAAGTGACCACATATATAAAAAATCATATTTGTATTCATTTAAATTTTAGAGAACATTTGAAATGTATATAAGAGATATAAGGTTAAGGAAATGTGTTAAGGGTTTTAGGTAAATGATTTGTAAATTTGGAAAATTTGGTAAATATTGTTGATTTCTTATAAATTGAAATTTGCGATTGATTTGCGACCACGTCATTAATTTCATCGAAGGGGGCCGATTTTGGGAATTAGGGTTTTTCGATTTCGGATTTTGGGGATTTCTCCTCTCGATTTCGTCGATTTTGGGGATTTCTCCTCTCAATTTCGTCGATTTCGTGGTGTTAGAGTTCGATTTCGACAAGGATAGTGGTGTTAGGATACGATTTTGACTTTGGGTTACTCGATTTCGATAAGTTTTGTGGTGGCACTACAAAAAAACTGCCAAAATGCCACTGTATTTTGCGACCACATACGTAGTCGCAAAATTTACGACCATATTTGCCACGATTTTGACACCAATTTGCAACTACGGAGATGTAGTCGCAAAGTTGTCGCAAAAATGTGACTAAAACCTGTAGTCGCATATTGGTCGCAATACGCAACCATTAAGAGACTAAATTGTGACTGGTGTTTGTAGTCGCAAATCAGTGGCACAAGATCAAAATTTGAACTGTAGTCACAAATCAATCGTAAAATAGCGACTGATTTGCGATCACATAGGGTAAATTCATATTTTTCCTAAGTATTTTTCACATTTACAGCTTCTATCTATATTTTTATGTAAGTACTAACCATTATAAGTGACCACATATATAAAAAATCATATTTGTATTCATTTAAATTTTAGAGAACATTTGAAATGTATATAAGAGATATAAGGTTAAGGAAATGTGTTAAGGGTTTTAGGTAAATGATTTGTAAATTTGGAAAATTTGGTAAATATTGTTGATTTCTTATAAATTGAAATTTGCGATTGATTTGCGACCACGTCATTAATTTCGAAGTTTGCCACTGATTTGCGACCACATACGTGGTCGCAAAAAAATTCTATAAATACGTGATGGTTTTCTCTCATTTTTCACAATCAAACATTCATATTTTTTAAAACCTCTCTAAACACTTATAAAATCTCTTCCAATCCAAAAAACCACAAACACACAAATGGTAAGGAGAGATAGTAATGAAATATAAATATTATTAAACATAATTATTTTGAAAAATATTATTAAAAATTATTATTAAAAATTATTTAAAAATTAATTAATATTTATAATATTAATAATATTATTACAAAATTAATTAAAAATATTGTATTAAAAATTAATAATATTAATAATTAAAAATTAATTAAAAAATATTCATAATATTATTAAAAATATTATTAAAAATCATTTTGAACAATATTAATAAAAAAAAATAAAAATTAATTAAAAATAATTTTGAAATAATTTTTAATTAAATTTTTTTTGAATCTAATTACGTTGTAATCGCAAATCAGTCCCAAATCAGTCTCAATTTTTTGGACCGATTTGCGACTACAAAATTTTTTTGATTATTTTATAATCAGTCGCAAATCAGTCACACTTTTTGCCACTGATTTGCGACTGCGTGTTAACTGTGGCACATGACTCTTGTAGTCGCAAATTAGTCATAAAATTTTGTGATTGATTTATGACTACGGGTTTTGCAACGACATATGTAGTGGCAAAACAGTGGCAAAATTTGTTACTGAAATTCAGTCGCAAAGTAGTCGCAAAAATAGTCACCACCAATTAGTTGCACATCAGTCGCAAATTGAACCACTATTACCGTGGTCGCAAATCAGTCGCAAATTATGAATATTTTTGTGACTATGATTTTGTGACTACTTTTGGTGGTCGCAAAGTAGTCGCAATTTCGAGTTTTGCGACCACTTTGCGACCACTTCCGTGGTTGCAAAGTGG
Organism: Pugionium cornutum; assembly: GCA_018901935.1. Lineage (NCBI taxonomy): Eukaryota > Viridiplantae > Streptophyta > Magnoliopsida > Brassicales > Brassicaceae > Pugionium > Pugionium cornutum. The sequence goes on along the minus strand of CM032156.1, from coordinate 23,216,881 downwards.
ATGTTTTCTTGTAGTGTGGTGGGGATCGATTTCGTCGAAGGTGGCCGATTTTGGGAATTAGGGTTTTTTTGATTTGGGATTTTGGAGATTTCGTGGGTTTAGTTTGGGAATAAAATTTGGTTAATTATAATCACAGGTTATCGGGTCATAATTTAGATAGTTATTGGTTTAACTTGATTTAATTAAGATAATTTGATTTAATTTGGTTAAACAAATTCTATAAACCATATTTAACTACGGTAATGTTTAATTAGGTTTTGAACATTCATCTGAGGGGGAAATAGGTTTCGAACTATCAGCAGAGGAGGAAATATGTTTTTAACTTCTCCAGCATGGATATACAAATCGTGGCATTAGTTCTAAGGGTATTTGGTGCTATACGATAGTTGTGAGGGGTATATAGATCGTTAGCCCTCATGAAATCCTCATTTCTATAATTGTGATGAGACTCTCCATAGACTTGTTGAACATCTTACTAAAGTTTCTTGTGCATGATCTTGTTCTTGGAGCTTGTATCATAGTATCAATGGACTCTTCGTCGGCTTCTAGTGAGTTGGTATTGATGTCCTCATCATCTCTTCCCTCTTGAAAAGGTTATGTCCTCAAAACAGGTACATCTACATGAAAAGAGCAAGATTAGTGATATTAAAAGTAAGAGATATGGTAATCTCACCTAGCAGCTCAAGCTTTAGACATTGTTGTTGATCTTCTCTAAAACACGAAAACGACCATATCCTCTTGGAGAAAACTTCGATTTCATTTGATTGAGAAATCTTTCATGTCTCATGTGCAACTAGACCCAATCTCTATGTTCAAATGATATGTCTTTTCGGTGTTTATCTGCGTTTCTTTTGTACTGCTTCGTTTTTTTTCCAAGTTGTCCTTGACCTTTTGATGAATCTTCTAAACATAATATGTCCTAGTTTCTCCTTCATTACACATAACATCTTGAGATAAATGTATAAGATCCAGTAGGGTAATAGGAGTAAATCCATAAACAATTTAAAAAGAGAAAGTTTAGTTGTTGAATGTTTAGCATGATTATAAGCAAACTCAATGTAAAGTAAGCACGACAACTAGTTCTTTAGATTCTTACTGACTGTGACTCTCAACAAGGTTGAAAGAGTTTAATTTACTAGCTCTGTTGTACTGGCGGTCTGAGGGTGGCAAGTGGTTGAGAAGAGTAGCTTAGTTTTCAATATTTTCCATAAGGTCTTTCAAAATGGCTTAGAAATTTGGTGTCATGATCTGAAACGATTGTTCTCCATGTAGATGTACTACTTTAAAAAAGAGATCAACTATTTGAGTAGCATCATTAGTCTTGTTACATGGTATAAATGAGCTATTTTGAGAACCTGCCTACAATTATAAAAATAGAATCCTTGTGGTTGTTCTTCATTATACCTAAGACAAATTCCATAAAGATATTTACCCAAGGTAGGTTAGGAATGGGCAAAGGCATATATGAACCATAGGGGTATGACCTGGATTTCTCTTTCAAACAAGTGATGCACTTAGCACATAATCTTTCAACATCTCTTTTTAGATGTGGCCAGTAGAAATATTCCATAAGTACACTCAATGTCTTATCTCGGCCAAAAGGTCCATGAGTCCACCTTCATGAGTTTCTCCAATCAATAGTTCTCTCATTGATACCTGAGGAATACAAAGACATTTTTCCTTAAACAAAATCCATCATGTTGATAAAACATACCAGATGCAGCGTTGTTGGTCTCCTTGAATATTTCTTGAAAATCTGGATCAGTCTCATACATTGCCTTGATATGTTCAAATCCTTTGATAAAGCATCAACCATAACGTTATTTTTACCTTTCTTATATTTGATCACATAGAGAAAATTCTCCACAAACTCAAGCCATTTTACATGCATCTTCTTAAACTTAGTTTGTCCACTTAAGTGCTTGGGCGTCTCATGGTATGTATGAATAACAAACTCCTTCGATATTATATAATGTTGCCAAGTTTCAAAAGACCTTACCAAAGCGTAGAGCTCTTTCTCATATGTGGGATAGTTAATTGAAGTTCCACTAAGTTTCTCACTTAGGACGGCTCATATACCTGTTCCAGAAGCATCACATTCAATTTCGAAGGTTTTTTTCAAAATTACCAAAACATGCGCATATGTGAGGCTATCTTTCAGCTTGTTGAATGTCTTCTCTTGTGCTGTTCCCCATTTGAATTCCATATTTTTTAAGTACTGATATGAGGGGTGCAGCAATAGTACTAAAGTTCTTGAAAAATCTCTTATAGAAACTAGTCAATCCATGGAAACTCCTCACATGTCTGATTGCTGCTGGGGTTGGCCAATCTTGAATTGCTTTGATCTTTTCTTTATCGACTTTTAAGTCTTGAGAACTTACAACAAATCCTAAGAATATAACTTGATCAATGTAGAGAGTATATTTCTTAAGGTTAGCATAAAGGTTTTGAGTTTTAAACATTTCAAGTACCTGCTCAAGAGATTGTAAGTGATCTTCAAGATTAGAGCTACAGATTAGAATATCATCAAACTAAACCACTACAAACTTATATATAAAAGCTCTTAGGGCGTAATTCATGAGTCTCATGAATGTATTTGGAGTGTTTATAAGTCCAAATGGCATGACTAGCCATTCATAAAATCCTTGTTTGGTTAAACACTGTCTTCCATTAATCACCTTCTTTCATTCTCACATGATGATATCTACTTCATAGATCAATATTTGAGAAGATAGTTGCTCCATTGAGTTCATCTAGCATGTCATAAAGTCTTGGAATTGGATGTCGGTATTTGATAGTGATATTGTTCATTGCTCTACAATTAACACATATTCTCCAAGTTCTATCTTTCTTAGGCATTAGAAGAACATGAACAACACATGGGCTTAGACTTTCTATGATAAAACCCTTAGACATTAAGTCTTGTACTTGCTTTTTCAGCTCCTTTGCTTTTTATGGATTCACTATATAGGTAGCTTAGTTTGGCAAAAGTGATCCTAGAACAAGATCAATATGATGCTCGATTCCTATTATAGGTGGTAATCCTGGTGGTATCTCTTATGGAAAAACATCAGTGAATTTGCTAAGAAGCTCTAGAATAGCAACAAGGAGTTCTTCCTTTTCTTGACCTGAAAAACAACCTTTTTTAAAGATCATTAGTAGAACATGTTTTTAAGAGTCAAGAGATTTCAAAACAATAGCATGTGTTACATAAAAGTTAGTTTTACTTAGATTATCTCCTTTATACATAACTCGTTGCATCTCATGTATTTCATGTGGGGTTAAAAATGGTAAGTTATGTTTCTTGTTATTGTGCATGAATGTATAATGTGCATCTCGATTTTGAGCTCAGTTTAATCGTTCAGTCATTTGAACTTGTATGGTCGAGAGTGCTTTATCTTTTGTAAACCTAGCTTATCAACCAAATACGTTTTGGTTAGGTTACTACAAGAACCACCATCTATGATCAAGCTACATAGCTCAGAGTTTATTATGCCCCAAGAATGGAAAATATTTTCTCTTTGTATAGTTTTTGCTTCAAAAAGAGCATTGAGAGATCTCTTTATAACTAGAATCTCTTCAGTGTCACAATAATCCACAACTTATTCCTCTGAGTTTTTTGGTTCATACTCCTCTTCATCTTCAGATTCATATTCGCCATTTGATCTAAGGATCATAACTCTGTGGTTTGGGCATTCTCTTTCATAGTGGCATTTATCCGTGACATTTAAAACATGTTATGTCACGAGATCTTTGAGTTAGAGTTTTACCTTGCTCTGGTTTGTTGTTTTTAGACGTTTCAACTATGGATTTCTTTAATCTAGATTCTGTGTCAATGGTCGTTCCTTTTTCCAGAATCTGTCTCACACTAAACAAACACATCAAATGCAAAGGAACTCGAATAGACACAATCAAAAACAACTGAAAATCGATAGATCTAGTTGCAGCAGCAAAGAAAGTCAAATAGACACAATAAAAAAAAATTGAAATTGATAGATCTAGTTGCACCAGCAAAGAAAGTCGAATAAACACAATCAAAACAACTGAAAATTGATAGATCTAGTTGTAGCAACACAAGCTGTCAACAACTAATGATGTTACTAAATTTTAACACACAAAAGCAACATATTGGGGTTCGATTTTCATGGGTTTTATGAGGAGTTGCAGATCGACAGCAAATTAACAAAGAAATGATAGAGTAAAAACGAAAATGGGGGTAGATAAACCTGAATAGGAGCAATTAAGCTCTGATACGAGATGATGCAGGAACAAGAGGGCTTGTTCAAGCAAGGGGAACTACTGGAAAGGTTTTCGCTGGCTGTATAGAACTTTCTAGAGACTCAGAAGTGATAGGTTGATGAACAAATCGATGATGACTCCTTCAGCTGCATGTAGAGCATTTTTTGGAAGATTTAAGTGAGAATTTGATAGATAGGTGAATCAAAAAATGCCACATACATTATGTAGGGTCTATGATAAGTGTAGAGCATTCAAAGTTCAAGGATTCTCACACAAGAAGGTTGGAGGCGTCAACTCCTTTCAAAGGAAAAAAAATCTATTTCACAAAACTTAAGTGATTACATGCTAAAAAAGGATTTTATATACTAGTCCATCAGAAAGTGGCTTTCATGGCTGAAAATACATTATAATGGAAACTAAAGCGAAAATAACAACAAGACATTATGAACTAATGACAAATAAAAGACTCTTAAATTTAACATTCACATTACTGCCAAAACAAGCAAATAAACTAGTTAATTTAAACATAAGAATTTTAAATACATATTTTGATTTCTTATAACTACTTATAATGCCTTCTTAAATTTGTTTTAGCAATGATGAATAACGTTGTATCTTTTAAGGTTTTGAAGAATTGGAAAAAATGAAGTTGTTGGAATATTGAGTTGTTCGTAGTATTCTTTTTGTATTTCTTTAGTAAGTTCAGTTTCATCAAATCTTTAATTTTTTATAATTTTGATGAGACTCTCCACAGACTTATTGAATATGTTACTAAAGATTTTTTGTGTCTCATTTGGTTGTTGAAGCTTTTCTCATAATAGCTATATCAATGGGTTCTTTTTGGATTGTAATGAGCTCATATTAATGTCCTCATCAAATATAAGCAATATGCAATATTTAGAAGAAAAAAGGTTTTTTCACACGGCTTTGTTTTCTAGTCTTATTTCTACCTTTTTGTTTCTTTTAAGTGTTTTTAAAAACACACGGATAATAGTAAACGGTTATTACAAAGTTAATAAAGTTTCCTTACAAGTAAGAGGTAATTCGGAAATAATTTTTTAAAAGTTTAAACATAACACAATTATACAAACACAAAACAATCAAGAGATCATCAATAAATCTAACAAATGGTAACAGAGTTTGCAGGATTGCAAACGTGCTACAACTTTGTTTTTGTTCTGGTTTATAACATAATGAAAAATTCAATTATAACATCTCAACTTTTGGATTTTTTAAAAACCTAACTTGCAAAGAAATCAACATTTCAAAAACTTTGGTATTCATTTACAAAATATTTGAAAGGATAGATAAAACTTATTTTTAAAACATCATGGAATATTATGCGTTTGTTATCGTAACCTAATAGTAAAAAAAATAATGTCTAATGCTGAAATCCCAAAAATTGTTCATTAACAACATAACGATCATTTTGCAAATAAACCTAGGGTTCCTTTCTGCTCTATATAATAAGGAGCCACGAAATAGAAAAGGGACAGAGGATTATTAGTGGCGAAGCCCTGTCAGATTGTCGCCAAAGCAGCCATCGATCAGCCACCTCGATAGAGAACCCACCCTATGCACTTAGAAGAAGATAGAAGGCAGATCAGACCAATTCTGGTAGAGAGAATAAACGACTAAACATAACCGATTCAAAAAATATGAAACTTGGTAGAAATTTTATTGTCTCTCTCAGTTAGCTACTTCCGCAAGCGGCTTGTCATTCCGAATTGTTTTGTGAAAGTTATAGATATTTTCCCAAACATGTTGTACATAATGCATATATGCGACCAGTTTGGGTAAAATCATGAAACGGAGACCTAACGGATTCGGATCAATCTGAATATTTGTGAGTAACTCCATGACATATATATATATATATATATATATATATCTAATTTTTTGCAAAATATCATTCTGTTTTCTTTAGCCATTTAGAAGATATTATTGGTTTATCAAGCCTGATATATGCATAATGCTTCTTCGACCAGTCTGTGAAGTTGTGTCTTTTGATTAGACAAACAAAAACCATTTGATCTGAATCTTTGCATGGACATTCAGGACACATATATCTAAGTTTCTGTAGAAGTAGAAGCAATTTGAGAATTAATAACATACACATGTATGTTGTCGAAGTGAGGGCAATGATTCTGTCCGACAAGTAAAAATTGGTAGTCTTTGTAAACCATTGGCTAAGATGAGATGATTTGTGGATTTTAAGTACAGATGCATTAAAAAAATTCTAATTATGCTTGTTCTAGAAATAGATAATTGTGTGGTTAATAATTACTTGTAATTGAGAAAATTGTTTGGATGATTAGATATCTATTATATTAATAATAACATGATAACTTAATACTCGAATAATTTTACATTAAAAAAAATTGTTAAATTATCCCAACGTACATGGAGAGGCTGCGTTTATGGTGTATAGGTCTATAGCAAAAGTGTTTGTGTCTGGTGAGCTATAGATCTTGCTTTTCCTGATGTACGCAATGAGGTTGCATTAATGGTGTGTTAATCTACAGCAAAAGTGTATGTGTCTATTGAGTTGTAGATAGTGATTTTCCTAACATAGGCAATGAGTATGCGTTAGTGTTGTGTTGGTAAAAGTTGATCAGTAAATCTAAGGGTTTCATGATTGGAAGTTGATCAGTAAAAGTTGGAAGAAGTTAGAGATGAATCGAGTTTCTCAAAAATCAGTCAATCATATTCTTTAAAAAATTAGAAGGAAAGTAATATATAAATTATATTTATTCATCGATTTTTAGATATCAAATTTTTAAAATTGCATAATGATTTACTATTTTTAGAGTTTGAAATATTTATTTATAATGTTATAATAAACTATATAAATCTAGGAAAAATACTTTTTCAAAAAAAATTTTACAAACCAGCACGTGGCATCCTCGTTATAAACAGAAAACTGATTAATATCATTTGAGTCAATGTTAATTTCGACTAACAATTGACAATGCTTATAGTTTATTTTAAAAAATTATTTATTCTCTATCGTAATCCTCTTAACATAAAAGCAAATTTTTTAAAAACTGATTATGTATGAGTAAAAAAGATAACATGAGTAAAATAATTATGATATGGTATTTACTCAAATATGATATTGGCAATTTTAAATATAAATTTATTTATAAAAAATAATTAATTAAATATAAAAAACAATTTTAAATTTAAAGTTATTTATAAAAAAATAAATTAATTAAATATAATATGGCTATAAACAAGAAATTTATTTATAAAAAATAAATTAATCAAATATAACATGATAATTTTAAACATAAATTTATTTATAAAATATAAATTAAATTATATATATTAAACTAAAAATGAATTTAGAAAAAATATTTATATATAACTAAAAATTATCATCTTTTATGTATTAAAAAAGAATTGAGTTTTGAAATAATATTTAAATGTAATAATGAGATAGCAAAAAAAATTATGACTTATTAACTATCTCCTATACTTTAAAAAAAAGTGAGTTATTAAAAAATATTTATATGTCATTATAAAAATATGACATAGCTAAAAAAATTATGATATGAGGTTTAGTACAATGTAATGGTAATTTTATACATAAATTTATTTTAAAAGTAAAGTAAATCTTATATATATTAAATTAGAAATAAATTTAGAACGAATGTTTAATACCATGTATGTTTTTAATTTTATGGTTTTATTTAGGTTTTATACATTTATAATTGTTTCAAGTAATTAATTTAGTTTGATAAATTATGATAAATAATTTATATTTTTCTAAACATGGTTATTATTTTTATATGTCTATTGAATTGTTCATATTTTAATCAATATTCAATTATATAATTTGTAATTTAAAATTTTAATATTTAAAAATGAAATTTAATTTTACAAAATAATAAAAAAAAAATATACAAAACTAATGGTTTAAAATATGTAATATATAAGTCCATAATATTTAAATATTAATCGTACCAAAATATAATTTATATATAATTTGAATCTAAAATAAAAACGTAAACATATCATAAATTGAAAAATATAATTATAGTAGATGTAAATAAATAAATACAAATAAAAATTATTTTATATAATAAATATGTAATATAATACATATAACATTTTAATCAAATATAATAATAATCTAAATTTATAATATGTTATATTTGCGTGAACATATTATCTAGTTAATATATAAAAGTGCATGACACTTTTTTTTGAGGTTGAATTTAACAATTTTTTTTACCTTTTAATAATTATTTTAGCTTTTGATAATACCCAAAAAATACTTTTTCACAAATGTATAATATATATTGGATAGTTTAGTTCAATTAGTTAAATATGTGTGTGGTCATCCCTAATATATTATTTGAGAAACTTTTTAACAAACTTGTAAAGATATACCTATCTTTCTTCTATTCCCAGATTCAAGATTATTGAATCTAAAACTTGAATACGACTGTGAATGAACAAAATGAGAGACAAAAGAAAAACACACCGGGATTTACGAGTTCGGGGCAATGCCACCTACGTCTCGCCGGAAGATAACTTCCGGAATTCACTATCTCGAAATGGCTCAAGAACCTGAGCTCAACTTGTGTTTACAAGAGTGTATACCTCACGTCTTTCTCTCTCTAAGTTCTTGCTCTCTCGGTTGCTCTGTTTCGTAAACTTGAAAACAGAGCAACCAACTTAACTTCTTACGTTATACATCACGTGTATTTAACCTATACATATATACACGTAAACCTTCTACTTAGACTAGAGACTCTCCTACACTCTTAATACACACACTTGAAGATACAGAACACTTTCTACAAATCTCCACCTTGTTCTTTATCTTCTCTTATTTCAATAGCAAATTCCATCTTCCGGATTATGGACTTCACTTGTCCATCTTTGAGTCTCTCCTGACTCCCTGAGAAGTGCTTTCTCCTGATCTTTAATAAATGACTTCTGAGAGAAATCTCTCAGCTTGATAATTTACCGAGACATGTCCTCTGTCTCATTCTTCAGCTACTCTCAGTAGCTTCAATGCTTCCAGCATCTTTCCCACTGGAACAACCTTCGTGAATACATCTGCTGGATTGTACAGAGTTGGTATTTTCACAACTTGAATTACCTTCTCCCTTATCAATTCTCGAATGAAATGATACTTTACTGCTACATGCTTTGTTCTTTCATGGAACACAGCATTCTTTGCCAATGCAATGGCACTTTGTGAATCACTATACACACTTACCTCTGCTTGTTCAAAACCCAGTTCTTTCATTAGTCCTTTAAGCCACACAGCTTCCTTTGCAGCCTCAGTTAGGGCCACATACTCGGCTTCAGTTGTGGATAAGGCAACCACCTTTTGTAAACTGGATTTCCAACTCACAATATTTCCTCCAATTGTGAATACTACTCCTGAAATAGATCTTCTCTTATCTTGATCAGCTGCATAATCCGAGTCGCAATATCCTCTTATTACGAACTCCCCTTCTCCTTTGTAGCACAACTTCAGTTTCAGGGTTCCTTTGACATATCTGAGTAGCCACTTTACTGCCTGCCAATGTTCTTTCAGAGGTTTGCTCATGAATCTACAAACTAGACCTACTGCATATGCTATATCAGGTCTAGTTCCAATCATTGAGTACATCAAACTGCCTACTGCATTTTGATAAGGTATGTTCTGCATCAGCTCATATTCTTCTCTGATTTCATTTTCTGTTGCTGACCTTAATCTGAAATGAGCTCCCATGGGAGTTAAGACTGCTTTAGCTTGATCCATTCCAAAGTTTCCTAACACCTTCATCAGATATCCTTCTTGAGAAATTGTCAGACTTCTTTTCTCTCTATTTCTGCTAATCTCCATTCCAAGGATTTTCCGAGCTTCTCCCAAGTCTTTCATGTCGAATTCTGAGCTAAGAAGCACCTTGAGCTCTTGGACTTGTTTCTTATCCTTGGATGCAATTAATATATCATCTACATATAGTAGAAGATATATTAATTCTCTGTTCTGCAGTTCTTTATAGTATATGCAGATATCAAATTCACTCCTTTGATATCCATTTACTTGCATAAACTCGTTAAACCGTAGGTTCCACTGCCTTGGAGATTGCTTAAGTCCATATAAAGACTTCTTTAGGAGACAAACTCTGGTTGGAAACCTCTTGTCAGCATATCCTTCTGGTTGTTCCATTAGGATATGTTCATCCAAACTGCCGTGAAGAAAGGTTGTCTTCACGTCCATTTGTTGCAGCTCCATGTCAAAGTGTACTACCATTGACAGAATGAATCTGATACTTACATGTTTAGCCACTGGTGAGAAGATTTCTTGGTAATCTATACCCTCCTTTTGTGAATATCCCTTGGCCACAAGCCTTGCTTTGTACCTTGGTGCTTCGACTCCCATTATGCCAGCTTTCCTTTTGAATACCCACTTGCATCCTATGGGTTTCTGATCCTTCTCTCTGTTGACTAATATCCAGGTATGATTTCTTTTGAGAGAATTCATTTCCTCATCAGCAGCTTCTATCCACCTTTCTCGGTCTGGGTCAGTTAAGGCTTCCTGATAACTTTTTGGTTCTGGATTACCTCCATCCTCACAGCTCAGATAAGCATGACCTTCTGGTTCCTCTTCTTCCTCAAGACTTTGATAGTCCTGGTATCTGACTGGTGGTCTCGTTTGCCTCCTGGGTCTGTCCCTTGCTAACTGATAGTCAGTTAGTTCTTGAATTCTGGTACTAGTCATATCAGAAGGTTCTTCTTCTTCCTCTTCTTCCCTCGACCTGCCTGCTTCTTTCTGCAGATTCCTGGTTACTCCACCTTCATCTTGTCCCTTCCTTGCTGATTCTGTTCCTATATACTCAAAACTAGACAAAATGTTAGAGGAATTTGTAGAGTTGAATTCTGTACCTTTGTCCCTTGTTGTCTTGCTGTCCTTGTACATTAGTTCTTCTCTGAACGCAACATTACGGCTTGTAATACATTTCTCATCTTCTACCAACCATATCCTGTAGCCTTTTACACCTTCAGTGTAACCTGTGAAGACTCCCAGCTTAGCTCGAGGATTCAATTTCCCTTCATCTGAATGCACGTAGGCAAGACAACCAAATCTTCTCAGGTTTGAGAGGTTTGGCTTTCCTGAGGTCCACATTTGCTCTGGAATTTTGAAGTCTAATGCTGATGATGGAGTTCTGTTAGTGAGATACACTGCTGTAGCAGCTGCTTCAGCCCAGAATTTCTTTTCCAAGCCACTCTCACTCAGCATGCTTCTTACTTTATTCATAATAGTCCTATTTAATCTTTCTGCAACCCCATTTTGTTGGGGTGTGTATGTGCATGTTTTGTGGTGAACTATTCCTTCTTCTTTGCAGAATCTTTCAAACCTTGAATTGCAGAATTCAAGACCATTGTCTGTTCTAAGTCTTTTGACCCTTCTTTCCGACTGCACTTCAACCATTTTCTTCCATTCCACAAATTTACTGAATGCTTCATCTTTGGTTTTGAGGAAGTATATCCATACTTTCCTTGACCAATCATCTGTGAATGTAAGAAAATACTGACAATGGCCAAGACTTGGTGGCACATTTGGCGAGCCCCACAGATCTGAGTGGATATAATCCAACTTCTCTTTTGTTACATGCTTAGCTTTTTCGAAGCTAACTTTGTGAGATTTTCCTTTGATGCAGTCTTCACAGAACTTAAGTTCTGATATTTGATCAACATCTATACAACCCTCCTTTGCCAATACGTCGAGAGCTTTCTGACCTATATGCCCCAAACGACTGTGCCAAAGGTCTGTTTTATCACTTGCAGGTTTAAGTCTTTCTGCATTCAAATTAATCTGTCCTGTATTTACCTTCCTTGCTTTGCCCTGAAGAATATACAGGGTATCTTTGCCTTTTCTTTCACCTTTCATGATGACAGTGCATCCCTTTATGATCTTCATTATTCCTTTGGAACCTTTGAAATCACAGCCTTTGTTTTCAAGAGTTCCTACTGAAATTAGATTACGCCCAATGTCTGGCATATATCTAACATCATGTAGAACAAACGTAGTTCCATCTTCATTCTGAAATCTTACTGACCCAATACCCTTTACTTCAGACTGAGTATTGTTGGCCATTCTTACTTTTCCTTGGGAGGTCTCCAAGAACTCAATGAACACGTCATCTCTTGGGGTCATATGAAATGAACACCCAGTGTCCATCACCCACTCTTCTCTGTCTTCTTCATCTTGAGACAGATTGACTTCAGATGCTACTAGTCCTGCTAAATCTTGAGCATCATCTTTGGCTAGAGATGATTCTCCTTTTCCAGACGACTGCACCTTGTTTTTGTTTCTCTCTAGCCATTTGTAGCACTGTTTTTTATAATGGCCTTCTTTCCCACAGATCCAGCAGATTTTCTTTCCGTCTCTGGATTTGGATCTGTGAGGACTTCCTGGAGTCTTTCCACCCTGGTTGCTCCTTTTCTCAGTTCTTCCTCTGGCAAAGTACCCTTCGGAGTTGTTCCTGGTACTTTGAGAATCTTTAAATTCCTTTTCTTTTGACCTCGCAGAGCTGGTCACATCCTCCAACTTTATAGCTTCCCTGCTATATTTCAAGGTCTCCTTCAATTGATCATATCTCGATGGCAAAGAATTTAGCAATAAGATGGCATGTACTTCTTCTGCTACTTCAATACTTAGGTGACTTAAATCACCAATTAACTTCAGAAAGTCATCAACATTTTCGTCGATTGACTTATTCTCCTGCATTTTGTAGCTGTACAGTTTTAACTGAGTATGCACTCTATTCGGCAATGACTTAGACATATACAAACGCTCAAGCGTTGCCCATGTCTCTGCAGCCGTGGTGCACCTTTCGATTTTTCTTAAAACGTGATCACCTACGTTTAAAAGAATGATGTTCATTGCCTTTTCACATCGCTCCTGCCTAGCCAGTTCAAGATCAAATGACTTCTTATCTTTCTCTTGATCTTGATCTTTTCCTTCATCTGATTCTGGGTTTTTGTTCATCGGTGTGAGAACGTCCTTTAAACCCATGACACTCAGATGTGCATACATCCTTCTCTTCCACAAAGAGAAGTCTCCGGTACCATCGAAACGATCTACCTCTATTCTTGTTCCCGACATAGCTCACTACGCCTATTCGAGAACTCAATCGCAACGAAATCTTGGTACTTCCTTTTTCTTGCCAATTAGACAACGAATTGGCTCCGATACCAATTTGTAAAGATATACCTATCTTTCTTCTATTCCCAGATTCAAGATTATTGAATCTAAAACTTGAATACGACTGTGAATGAACAAAATGAGAGACAAAAGAAAAACACACCGGGATTTACGAGTTCGGGGCAATGCCACCTACGTCTCGCCGGAAGATAACTTCCGGAATTCACTATCTCGAAATGGCTCAAGAACCTGAGCTCAACTTGTGTTTACAAGAGTGTATACCTCACGTCTTTCTCTCTCTAAGTTCTTGCTCTCTCGGTTGCTCTGTTTCGTAAACTTGAAAACAGAGCAACCAACTTAACTTCTTACGTTATACATCACGTGTATTTAACCTATACATATATACACGTAAACCTTCTACTTAGACTAGAGACTCTCCTACACTCTTAATACACACACTTGAAGATACAGAACACTTTCTACAAAACTAACCTTATTCTGACGTGTTAATAACAAAAATATCCATAATATATTATTTGAGAAACTTTTTAACAAACTAACCTTATTCTGACGTGTTAATAACAAAAATATCATGCTGACGTGTTAACACCACATCGAGTTTTAGCTTAAATATATAAAAGGGTTTAACTTACTAGAATAATTACAATACATACCACTGATATTAATTTGGTTAGAGAATAAATATAATTTATTCAACTAACCAAAAAATACTATTATATTTAATTTATTCTCTAACCAAAAAATACTATTATATTTGCAAAACAATAATTTTTATTTCTTTAAATTTTTTATACGTTAATTTATAAATAATTTCAAATAAATATAAATATATTTAAATTACTACCGTAATCTCTAATATATTATTTGAGAAACATTTTAATAAAATAACCTTATTTTGATGTGTTATTAACAAAATAATTATAATAAATTTTAAATAAATATATAAATGAGTTTAACTTATTAAAATAATTACAAATATATCATTATTATTAATTTGGTTAGAGAATTAATATATTTTATTAAGCTAACAAAAAATACTATTAAATTCATAAAAATAATTATTTTTCTTTTCTTAATTTGTATATACAAAAACTAATATTAAAATTAATTTTAAATAAAAATTAAAATTATATAAATATTTAATTTATATTTATTAATAAAATATAATTTACTAATATTTTTCCCACGCCATGCGTGGGTCATATCTAGTTTGGTATTGTTCTTAATCAAATCTTAGCTATGCATAATCAAAACCTCTTTTTGTTTTTCTTTTGTTTCCATTATTTTTATATGTTTTGCATTTGTATTAATTAACTTTCAAAAGATTTTGATGACTAAAAAGAATGTCTACAAAATTGAAAATTAAACTTTTTGGTACTAATTAAGTCTATTGAAAGTTAAACTTTCTAACGTATATAATTTTTGTTTCACTAATATTTAATAATTAATTAGCATAGGATATTTGATTTAAATAATACAATAATTCCTATTTAGCATTTTGAATTTTAGTTATATAATGATTCCGCCACTAAATAAATTCGAATTTCAATGTAAGATTTTCTTTTTATGTCTCCCGAATAGTTTTTTTAAAAAAAGAGAAAGCCCCCAAAGTGACCGTTTGAAATTCGAATTTTATTTCTTTTCTCTCCGTTTGAATTTCGAATTCAAAAAAGAAAACCCAACCGGTAAAACGAGGCAATTGATCATGACGTGGCAACATATTATTAGTTAGTGACTATATACTAAATGACAGACATATACCCTTAAATTTGTCTACGCTCCGTAAAGTATCAAACCGGTCAATTCAACGGTCAGGATCCTTTATTAACATTCAAAAAAAAATTATCGCTTATTTATTTAAACCAACAAAAGATTTACTTCGTTCACTCTGTTTTTGAAGTCTCACGACAAAAAACGTCTCTCTTCCTTTCTCTCAAGGTTTCTCAGAGAGATTTGAGGTTTATCGTAAGAAAAAATGTCGAACGCTCATCAGAATCGGCGGCCTTCTTTTTCCTCGTCGACAAAATCGTCCATGGCAAAGCGTCATGCACCATCTTCTTCCTCGGAAAACTCTGTCAAACCGAGCTCTAACATGGCGGTTATGGTGGATCCTCGTTTGACGAAGAAACGAGCCCCACTTAGTAACATCACTAATCAAAATAATAGTTTACGAATCCCAAATTCATCTTCTGATTTGGTGGGTACTTCAATTACAAACTTCTCGATTATAGAGAGAATTTTGCTAATGTTTTTAGTAATTCTACAAAACTTGCTTTCAGTTTCTTTTTTTTTGGATTTCTTCTTTGGTTTAGCTTTCTCTGTTGTTTCTGAGATGAGGTTGGTTATCGTAATTACTCATTTCTTTGCACGATTCTGTAAAAATTCTTAATCAGTTACGTTTTTGTTGAATTTATATGTACTTTTACAAAAATTGCTTCAGTTTTGGGGGGTTTTTATTCTTTGGGATAGTTTCCTTAGTGATTTATATGAACAATTTTGTTTGATTCTGAATAATCGTTTACTGTATTTGAAGATTTATTACTTCTTTGGTCGAATCCTGTGAGATTGCTTACTGAATTAAGTTTATTTTTGGTTCTGATGTCTTCCAGGCAAATTGTTCGAACAAGTCTGTGAAATTGAAATTGGCACCAACACCACCTGTTTGCGTAAATGCCTGCTTCTCGAGCAATGTTTTACCTCTACAACAAAGTGTAAAGCCAAGCGTAGTTCCTAACAAAGTTACCCCCTTGCCTTATGAACATACCAAAGCGTCTTCTCCTAGCAAATCTGATGATGCATCAGTCTCAATGGATGAGACAATGTCTACATGTGATTCTTTCAAGAGCCCTCAAGTGGAGTATATTGATAATGAAGAAGTCTCGGCTGTAGTTTCCATTGAAAGGAAAGCATTGAGTAATCTGTACATAACTCCAACTTCAGAGACAACGGGTAAAACCAAAGATTCTCTACTTTGTTTTTCGGATTTTATTCTTATACTGTTTGGTATTTTGAATTTGTTAGATTGCTTGGATTACAGGTAACTATTGCAGGAGAGATGTATTGTCGGGTTTGAAAACCGATAAAGATACATTTTTTAACATTGACAATAATGATGCAGATCCGCAACTGTGTGCGACATTTGCTTGTGATATCTATAAGCATCTTCGTGCCGCCGAGGTGTACATCTTTTTAGATTTACACTTAGAATGTGAATAGCTTTATGTTTTGCAAGTACTGAATCATTAAATCTATGGTATAGGCAAAGAAGCGGCCAGCGATTGACTTCATGGAGAGAGTTCAGAAAGACGTAAATTCCAGTATGCGTGGAATTTTAGTTGATTGGCTTGTTGAGGTGAATTAAGTTAACAACATTCTGTGAACTGTATCTGAAATGTGAATACTTTTGACAATCTTTCCAATGTATGATTAAGTTTTCTGTTTCTGCCAGGTCTCAGAAGAGTATAGGCTTGTACCAGAGACATTGTATTTGACAGTGAACTACATAGATAGATATTTATCTGGAAATGTGATTAGTAGACAGCGACTTCAATTGCTTGGAGTGGCGTGTATGATGATAGCAGCGTAAGAATGGAACTTTCCTATAGCCTGATTGAATTTTTTTTCTTGTGTTTAGTGATGCTAAATTTCTGAAATGTTGCAGAAAATATGAAGAGATATGTGCACCACAAGTTGAGGAATTCTGCTACATTACTGATAATACATATCTCAAGGATGAGGTTTGTGTTTTTAACCAAATTTGATCAATACAATCAAAATTCACTAAATCAAAATTACTTATCCGATTGCATCGGTTTGTTTTGATTCTTCTGTAGGTTCTCGATATGGAGTCCTCTGTTCTGAATTACTTGAAGTTTGAAATGACTGCCCCAACAACCAAATGCTTTCTAAGGTTAGCTAGATGATTGCTTCCCAGGATCATTACAGTATCTTTTCATACAATTCTTTTGACAATGTATCCTCTAAAACTTGATATTCAGACGCTTTGTTCGAGCTGCCCATGGAGTTAACGAGGCTCCATTGATGCAGCTAGAATGTATGGCAAACTACATTGCAGAGTTATCGCTTTTGGAGTACACAATGCTCTCTCATTCTCCTTCACTCGTGGCTGCTTCTGCTATTTTCTTGGCTAAGTACATTCTTGATCCAACAAGAAGACCATGGGTATGCATGCATACAATACATGTTTACTTTCTCTGGACAGACTTTAACTTTGCAAGGCTCAATGCAGTAACATGGGTTTTGTTGTTTATTGGTGAATCAGAATACGACATTGCAACACTATACACAGTATAAAGCGATGGAATTGAGAGGATGTGTGAAGGATCTTCAACTATTGTGTAGTAATGCTCATGTCTCTACTTTGCCTGCTGTAAGAGAGAAGTACAGTCAACATAAAGTAAGTTTTTGTGTACATAAGAAGAAGAATGACAATGATGTTGTGATGTTAAATAATGAGTATTTTCTTTCTTTTTTGGCAGTATAAGTTTGTGGCAAAGAAGTTTTGTCCATCCATAATCCCACAAGAGTTCTTCAACAACATCTAAATTTACAATTAACTTTATTCCAATGTTGCGTTGGATTGACTGATTGTATATGATTTTACTGTTTGTTTGGCCATTTATTGAAAATTTTAGCTATCTACAATCTCACTTCGAATATTCAGTTAAATTGCTGAACTGCTAAAAATGGGAAAGTAAAATTTAACTAGAGGATGAGTGCTCTAACATGCCTACTAGACAACTTGACAACATCTTAAAATATAATTTACAGCAATATATAAAATGAGTAATATTGTAAAATAATTTATTTTTAAGTTTTTGTTTTAATTTAATACATTAAAATTAAAATTTTAAAATAACACAAATTTTTATGTAAAAAAAATTTTTATAAATAAATTACAAATAAAATTAAATATTATGTTAGGTTCTATTTTCTAATTTAGAATTTAATCTTTTTAATATAAATTTTTTAAATAATACCTTAAAATAAAAAAATTTAAAGTTATTATTCAAAATCTAGCATCCAAAAATTAAAATTTCAAAAATAACATAAATAATTATATAAAAATATTTATTTACTCTAATAAATTATACATAAATTTAAAACATTATATTTGACTTTCTTTCTTCTGATTTAGAGTGTAACTTTTTTCTATCAGATAAATTTTTGATGTATTTTAGTTTTAAATTTGTTATTATTGCAAATTTAAACTAATTATCTTATTTTGGAACAAAAAATTAAAAAAGTTCTATTATAAACAATTGTCCAAAAAATTTAAATTATTTTAATATTTAGTTTGTACTATTAATAGATATTAAATTTAGAACAAAAATATAAAATAATTATATTTTGTATAAGTTTTTTAAAAATATCAGAATAGCATTTTTTTTAAAAACTAGTGGATGTGTACACATGCATGCAGCTCAAACCGCATACGAATATGAATGATATTTTATAAAGAATTGATTATTTTCAAGAAGCTAATAGAATAAAAAAATTGGATGGTCCTCGAGTGAGTAGAACATTGTTCTCTTATTCACATGGATGGCCATCAAATGTAGCTATCTATGTTTTGTATCACACTCCATTACATTATTCTATGAATTTTAAAATTAAATTAAAAAAACTCTAGTGGTGATGGTCATCCACTATGCTAGAGATGTGTAAAGATGACAAAAAGGAAAGAATATAGATACAAACAAATATTATTAATTAAGAATAGATTTATAGAAAAATATCAATAAAAATAATAGAGAGAAAAAGATGACAAGGAGGCAAAAAAGATAGAAACACAAATTTAAAGATATGTAAAAAACTTGGTAAATTAAAAAAATAGAAATGATAGAAATACTAATTTTTTTGGATGCACGAATAAAAATATAAAGACTAAATAAATATTTTAAAAATATTAGATAGAAAAGAATATTTGGAGAAGTAAAAAGGAATACTAGGAACATTAAAATTATCAAAAGAAATACAAAAAAATTAGTAATCCAAATGAAATTTAAAAAGTATTATTTATAAAATAAACAAAATAAAATCGTGGAGATTCATTTCTAATGTATTTTGAAAAAAAAAAACAATTGATAAAATTATATTTTTTAAAATTTTTATTATAAATTTAAAACTATTAATTTAATTTCAAAAGTAACAGAAATTTCATATTAAAATATTTTAAAATTTATTTTTAATAAAAAAAATTTTAAATTGGAAAAAATCCAAATATAATGTTTTAATTATATTTTACATGTTAAATTTTAAATATGATTAAAACGTATATCAGTTTAAAAATACATAGAAAAATATTGTTTTGGTTGACGTCAAAAAGAATAAAAAGTTCTGCTCAATCCGTTCTTGATTTTGTTTTAAAACTATTTTATTCGTTATGGGGAGAATTTGTAATTTGATGCCTCTTTCCCACAGATAAGAACATACCATTTTTATTCTCTTATTATTATTGTTTTTAACACATCCAACTAAACTATTTTAAGTTACCGAACCGAACAAAGCAAAAAGCTGTCCAACTAACGAAATTGGACAGTGCATTTTCCAGAGCAAAATGGGATCGTTCCACTGCAATCATGAACTGACTGAGGTCGGCGTTCAGTTCTCTTTTTAGTATGCTGTGCAAAATAAGCTTTTAAGATCATTTTGAAAATAATGTACAAAAAACTGAATGATATGAGTTAAGAAAATTGAGTAAAACTTTTAAATACTACATGTTTAAGTTTTGTTTTTAAATTTAATATTTAAAATTTAAATTTTAAAATTTTAAAAACAACACAAATTATTTTGTAAAAATACTTATTTATCATAAATAAATTATAAATAAAATTAAGTATTATGTTCGAGTTTTTTTAAGAAAATTAAGTAATATTTTGAAATAGTTTTTTTTTTAAGTTTTTTTTCTAAATTTAACATTTTAAACTTAAAATTATAAAAATAGTATACATTATTTTGTAAAAAAAGTAATTTACTGTAAATAAATTATAAATAAAACTAATATATTATTTTTGAGTTGTTTTCTAATTTCTTTTTTCTTATTAGGAAAAATTTTAAGGTGTTTGAATATTAAATTTGTGTTATTTTGGAAATTTAAATTAATAATGTTATATTTGAAACAAAAACTTAAAAAGTATTGTTTTATCAATTGCTTTAAGAAATTTTAAAATAATAGAAGCTCAAAAAGTAAAATTTAAAAACGAGTAAGAAAAATAGTAATACACTAAAATAATATTTTTTAAGTTTATATTCCAAATCTAACATATTAAAAATAAAATTTCTAAAATATCACAAATTATTATGTGAAAATGATTATTTAGCTTAAATAAACTATATATAAAATTAAAACATAATATTTGGGTTCACTTTTTCCAATTTAGAGTTTAATTTTTTATTAAGATGAGATTTTTAATTATTTTAATATTAAATTTATGTTATTTTTAGAAATTTAATTGATTAGTACTATATTTAAAATAAAAAATTGAAATAATGTTATTTTCTATAATTATCCTAAGAAAAAAGCAATAAGAAGAAAACAAAGTTAGAATTATAGACGGAGAAGTTAAATTTTGAGTAATATCCTAAATAGAAATTTTTTAAGTTTATTCTAAATTTAGCATATTAAAAATAAAATTTTCTAAAATAACACAAATTATTATATAAAAATAATTATTTACCCCAAATAACCTATATATAAAATTAAAATATAATGTTTGGTTTATTTTTTTCTAATTTAGGGTTTAAACTTTTTTATTAGCAAGATATTTTTAATTATTTTAATATTAAATTTGTGATATATTTAAAAATTTAAATGATTAGTGGTATATTTGGAATAAAAGTTAAAAAGTGATATTTTAATCAATTATACTTAAATTTTAATAGCCCAAAATAACAAAAGAGAAAATAGACTAATTGTTGTTTTTAGAGTAATATTTTAAAATAGCAGCATTTAAAGTTTTTATTCTAAACCTACCATCATAAAATTAAAATTTCAGAAATATCACAAATAATTATGTGAAAATATTTATTTACTATAAAAAATTGTACATAATTTATAACATTATATTTGTCTTCATTTTTTCTAATTTATGGTTAATTTTTTTTATTAACAAAAATTTTTAATGTATTTTTAAATTTGTGATATTATTGGAAATTAAACTAATGATGATAATTTTGAAATAAAAATTTAAAAATATAATATTTTTAGAAATTTGCCCATTTTTTATTTTATAAATTGAAACTAAGAAGAGATATTATAACCATAAATTTAAGGGTTAAATAATGAACTAGCAAAACACTTGCGAGTGGTGTATATTTTCCTAATTTTGTGGCTAATACCTAGAGTGTAGCAGTTAATATGTTTAAAATTATGTGATTTTCTGTAGTTTTATGATGATAAATAGTTGAAAATTTGGATATATATATATATATATATATATATATAATCAATTAGTTTACTCGCTTGTTATATGCACACAAATATATGTGATGTACAAAAATCAATATTCTTTAAAATAATTTATTAATGTTTACTTGTTGTAATTAATTTTTAACTAAGAATATACTTATTTTGTTAGTTCATAGATGAATGTATTATATATATTATGACAATATATAATAGAATAATACTATAAAATAGCATATTTTAAAGTTTTTATTTCAAATTTAACAATATAAATTTAAATTGTAAAAATAATATAAATTATTTTTTGAAATACATATTTACTATAAATAAATTACAGATATAAGTAAAATATAATTTTTTGGTTTTTTTAATTTAGAATTTAATTTTTCCTTACTAAAAAAATTAAAGTATTTTAATATTAAATTTGTGATATTTTGAAATTTAAATTAATGATATTATGTTTGGATCATAATTAAAAAATTAATAATATAGTAAGAGGATATGCATATATATAATTAATTATTTATAGTCAATTATTCAGATATATTGGTAATACATAAATATACATCATTATGTACAATCAATTACTTGGTTATATACTTAACTATATAAATATGTAGGTATGTAAATACATCATTATGCAAAGTTATACCATTATCAAGTTTAGAAAAAAGTTGATTATATGTCAAAAAAGAGAATTACATATTAAACAACTTTTACGAATAGTTAGTACATTCAGTATAGTTCTCCACTATTTACAACTATTTGAAATAAAATAACTAAAATGGCAATTATATAAAATAATACTTTCTCAGTTTTTTGTTATAAATGTAACAGTAATTATTTAAATTTTTAAAATAGTACAATATTAATACTAAAATAATTAAAATTTTATTCTTAATAAAAAATTTAAACTTTAAATTGGAGAAAATGAATCCAAATATTATCTTTTAATTTTATATATAATTTATTTAAAATAAATAAATATTTTTACATATTAATTTATAATATTTTAGAAATTTTATTTTTAATATACTAGATTTATAGAAGATAAATTTAAAAAGAAATTATTTTAATATATTACTCTAACTAAAATAGTAATTATGTTTTGATCTCTTCTTCTCTCTATTTTTATCACAAATGTCTTTCGGTTGTAGGTTTTTTCTTATTATTAATTTTTTTATCATTGCAAACTACATGAATCTTCTTGATTCCTAGATTTCATTATTAACTTGTCGTACAATTTAATTTTTTGCAACCATACAAATATGTTCACTGGAAAACAAAGCCAGAAAAATAGTTTAATATAAAATTCAAAAATAGCTAAATTTAATTAAAAAAAAAATTTAGTATTTTATAACCTTTAAAAAAATAGATAAATGCACTATGAATAGTTAACTACAATCTTGATCAAAGTACAGTTTTGTCTGATCCAAAATCCGTAGAATTTGCACAACATGAAAAGAATGCAAACAAAATTGGAACCAAGGGATGCAGCAGTAGCTGCTATATGTGTTTTCTATATTAAATAAAGGGTAATTGTGTAAAATAATAATTTTTAAAACTTTTATTATAACAATAGTATCATTAATTTAAATTTTAAATAATCACATAAATTTATGATTAAAACATTCAATGATAAACGACAACGTTTGTCCTTCTAAGGTTCATTATATATTTCTTTAATCAATTTGGTTCAAATTTGACAGAACCATCCATTAAATTTTAAAAAGCTCTCCAAATAGGAACATTTAAAGCAGAATAGAATCAAAAAGATTTACTCATGCACGTAAACCTTGATGATTAAGCTGTTTTACGAATACATTAATTTTCGAATCGAAATCTTTCGAGTCAGAGATATCAACTTATGTTTTGTAAATGGAATCTAAACCTCCTTCGTTGCCTACAAAGGACACACTAAGTAAGTCACACGAAGTAAGTCAGATATTGTTGTGAAACGACAGACAGTTTGCTGGAAGATTGTCGGATTTCGGAAGAGAAAGTGAGAACATATGGGAGAGAGAAGGGTTTGGTTTTATCTAGTGGTGGCAAAGGCTTATCGGAAACCTGAGGGGTTTGGTTTGATCGAGTGGTGGCAAAGACTTATCGGAAACCTAAAAGTGAAAATCGAATTGTGATGGAAATTTATCAAAAATTTATTTGTCGGTTCCAACAAATAAAAAAACTATTCTTTTGATTTAAAAACTCTTACAAAAAAACTAAATCTTTTGGAGTCTTTCCATAATGATACTAGACAATTTCTTAAACATAATTTAAATAATTATTACACAAATTCTATTATATCTAAATTTTTATTTGTATATATTTTTTTTGTCAAACATAATTTTATTAATTATTAATATCATCATTTACAATTGAGCGTAAAAAAAAGGACAATAGTTAAATATGTTCCATTCAACAGATGATATAGCTAAAGATGCCAACAGATCAGCTGCTTGATTTTTTTTCCTCGGTTGATAAGAAAACACCACTCCCTGAAACATTATCACCCAGAGTCGGATTGTATTAATATAATGTTGAATATGTAAATTTGATCCTTTTCCGTTAACAAGTTTATTTAACGTAATATTATCTCCCTCAAAGATAATGAAGCGATAACCCATAGTCCATGATGATTGTAAAGCCCATATGAGTGCGGATAACTCAGATTCAATAACAGTCTTTTTGCCTTGAAATTTACCACATCCCGCATGAAGAAATAACCATTGCTCATTCCTGATTATCCAACCGAGATCTGAATGTGCATTTTCAAGTCGATGTGCAGCATCATAATTACATTTTACCCAATTAGACGGAGGAACTTTCTAGAAAACATCTAAAAGATATATTTTTTTAATGTTGGAATTATCCAACATTGATGAACGGAAATTTTAAAAAATATGTAGTGAGATAAGTTAGCGAAAATAAAAAGATAATAAATTTAAAAATATATGTAATAAGTGAAAAGAAGTAATAAGTATAAAATTAAAAAATATATGCATCAATGTTTAGTTGGCTTTGTAACGTAAATGGCTTTTACAATCTTTGATTAGTTTTCAATGGTGGAAGTAAAAAGGTCAACTTCATGATATTCGAAGTGACTTTACTGACCAACTTTCGACGGTTGTTAGCATTCAAAAGCTTTCCCACAATCAATTTAATTTAATGTTGAAACTGCACAGCTCTATGCTACTTTTTAAAAATAATTAATATAATATTCTACGATGATTTCAAAAAAGAAGAGAAATTCTCAAAAATACTATAAAAACAAAAGTACCATCAATAATTTATATATTTTCCAAAAATATTATTAAAAAGTAGAAAACCTTTGAAAATATAAACTTTAAACTCTAAAACCTATAGCTTAAATTTATATACTAAACTTTAACTCAAAATAATAAAAATAAGTTTAGATATTTAAACTAAATTTTTAAAAATTATTTTTAGTGTTTGTGATATTTTTGGAAAAATAAACTTTTAATGGTATTTTTGAAAAGATAAAGTAGTGATTGTATTTTTGGAAAAATATGTTTTAATATTTTAATGTATTTCTCTTTAAAATTTCTCAGAAAATGTGAAATAGAATTTCTTAAAAGTAGATTGGTTGGCGGTAGCCCAAATAAAAATCGATTTAAGACTCCACTCTCTGTATCATTATTAAAATCCCTAAATTTGTATATTATATGTTAGAGAAATAAACACATAGAATAATGGAGAGTCCACTTACCAACCGAAGAATATAGATTACTTATCTTTTTTCGTCAAAGTAAAATTGGTTCACCATCTATTTTCCCATGAAAAATATCATATAACATCAAATTTCTCTTAAAATTAAAACTTAGTTTTATATCTCCACAAAATAAAAGTTGAAAATTTAAATGCATCTGAATCGAAAATTTGAAACCAATTTCTCCGCCATTTAAAAGTTCGAAATCGATATCCCCAAATCAATTAGTTTGACTAGATTTACTGTTACCAAAAACCACTTAACCCAATTATTAACTATTAAAACCGATTACAAACCAATTAAACCAATATCAGACTCGATTTACGTTTAATTAAAACCCGATTGCAACCCTAATCCTGAAACCCATAAAATCGAAATCCTCCAAAATCGAACACCTCCAATTCGTGAATCATAGAAAAAAATTCCAAAATCAAAAATCCCCAATTCGTGAACCCTAGAAAAAAATTCCAAAAAACGAACATTGAATTTGTGAAATTAAAGCTGTGGAACAAAAATTACCAAATGTTGAACATTGCATGTGTGTTAGACATATCTATGGCAATCCCAACAAAAATCATAGGAGTAAATAGGACATGAAACCATTGATATGAAATATCGTGGAGTTACAACGAACCAGAATTTCTTGAACAATTGAACATGTTGTTTTGCTACGATATTGGAGTCTACAATGACGTACGAATACGAACTCAAAGAGTTGGTGTAGAGCGTTTTACAAGTTAGATAATTTCTGCGAAGACGTTGAAAACAATTTAACGGAGTTTTTTAACAGCACCATAACCAAAGCAAAAAAGAAGCTTTTTGTGCCGATGTTGGAGATAATTAGAAGACTCGCTATGGCACGTATTGGTAAAAAAGTTGATATATCAAATGTTCATAAATGTATTTTCTGTTTTTGGTTTGTTTCTTTGTGACTTTTTTGTCAAGAAGAATACACATGGATGAAATAGATTCTGGTCGACTAATTCTTGTTTTTTTTTGTAGGATTCTCAAGATCAGTCATCGCAACAATCCTTATCGTAACAAGCCTTTAGTTAAGTTGAATCTCTCAAGCAATGTCACTACTGTGATTACATGTTTTAGGTTGTTTCTGGATCACATCTAAGTACATTTACCATGTGGAAGGGTTTGTTGTGTAGTACATTTAGCACATGGTGGGGTTGGTTTTTGGATCACTTTTGTCGGGTGTAAACATATTTTAAACACTTGTGCCCATTGCTTTTTCTTTTGGATTGACTCAATGCAAATTCAAATCTCAAAAGATTTTTCATTCATTACATAGACATATTACACATAATACAACTGAACACAATCTTAACCTAACACACTTACGAAGACTTCAAACTTACACATTTACGAAGCCTTAGCTGAACACAAAATTGACTTCTCTGATATATCTAATCCCACCTAGCCTTAACCGAACATAATCTTAACCTACAAGTTTGATGCACACAACCATAATCGCACATCCAACGAATAATACAACCATCATCTTATTCATTTTAGCATTGGTTTCTACCACCATATCTTCAGCCCTATCAAGTAATTCCTTATGCACCTTCATCTTCTCAGACATGATTTTCTCCAAGACCAAACTCTCTGTTCTAATTTCTCTCATTTCACATTCACATCTACTATTTTTGAATTGTAGTGTTTAAATCTCATTCAATAGTGCTTCATCAAGGTATTTGAAAACATGGCTATCATTCACAAGCTACAATAAATAATCGACATTAGTGATAACAATCAACAAAAACTAAGCCACACATTCAAATTACCTTGATGCAACATAACCACACCGGAAATAGCGCTAACACGGATTCAACTCGGATTTCGATGTCAACGCCACAACATGTTCACCACACCAACACCTCTTAGGAACTCTTACCACTCTACCATTCTTGTGTGAAAGCTTGTTGGACTACTCGAAGCTCCAGATATAGTATTCGATTCTCCAGAGGTAGAAATCACCTAATACAATTTGAAAAACATGCATCCAAGAGAAATCCCCAATTCGATTTTGTAGCTTTCGATATTTTAGGGTTCTTCATTTAGGGGAAATTCGTGCATATTTTATTTTGGGTACATGGGTCGGATTTCGATTCTGGTTCAGGTTTTTTATTGGTTTTCTTTGGTTAATTTTTGTGTGGTTAGGTTTAGTCTCAGTTCTATTCACAAACCGACCAATTCGACATTTTAGGGGAAATTGATTTGAACTTTCGATTCAAATGGATATAAATTTTTAATTTTCATTTCGTGGGGATATGAAACTAGTTTTTAGTTTGGGAGACATCTGATGCTATATGATATTTCTCATGGAAAAATAGATCGTTAACCCAAGTAAAATCATACAAAGATAAAAAAACGGTTGAATAAGATGAAAATAACGGTCTAGTCTATTTAAAATTAGTTAACGCAATAAATGTCGAATATCACTAATAATATAAATATGAACAATTTTCTAAAATATCATTTTTAATATTTTATTTCAAAAATAGTATCATTAGTTTAAATTTATAATAATAGCATAAATTAAAGATTAAAATACATTAAAAAATTTTTTAATAGAAATAATTAAACTGTAAATTAGAAAAAGATACACAAATATAACTTTTAGGTTTATATATAATTTATTTAAAGTAAATAAGTATTTTTATAATTATTTGTGTTATTTTTAGAATTTTAATTTTAAAATCTTAAATTTATAACAAATTTTTAAAAATATACTATTTTATAGTATTATTCTATAAATATTGGAAAAGTTTTAAGGATCCATACTCTAAAGAACTGATATTCTCAAGAAATCTCTTCTATAATACTAATCCTTTATTAATAACTATCCTGGTTTATTAATCATCGACTTTTTATTCATTTTATTAAAAATTATGATCCAGTTATTATTTTATTATTGTAAATTGAATATTTTTGGTCTTCATTCATATTATTTAAAAGAGAGCAAACCATGTTAAAGCAATGTTTTATGAGATTTCCATGAACTTTAAAAATCCAATAGTTTTTATTATGAATTTTACAAGTTTATAGATAAACTCAAAAATCTAAAAAAAATTCTAGAATAACTTCCTAAAGACTGATGTATTAACCTCAAATCATGACATAACCAACAAAAACATAATCTCGACAAATAACTAAATACTGATGTAAGACAATAAGTTTTCACAATGGACTGCTTCCAGATAGTAAAAAATGATGTTTGCATTAGAAGAATGGCCAGTTTTACTCGACACAATTTTTGTTGTTATTTTTCCATTAAAATCTATATTTTACAAATTTCACAGGTGAATAAATTGGCAAGATGTGTTTGTCAGTATCCCAATAATTGGTCATGTACAACCAGTTTGGTTACACTAAACCAATCTAATGAAATATTGTTGACAAAACAAACCAATAAAAACATGATATTTTTATTTTTTTCCTTTTGTATTAAATTTACATTATAAAGGCTTTATATAATAATTTTTTTTATTTATATAAAATATTTTTTATTAAAACTTAAGTTAATAAAAACATCGATATTAAATATTTAAAACATGATAAAAATACAACAAATCTGTATTTTAGGTTGTGTTTATTCCTTTCTTGTTTATGTTTATTTACAAACATTATATATTTTTAATAAAAAATATTATAAATTTATTTAAAAAATAGGTAATAACTTTATATATTTGTTATAAATATTATTTTGTATAAATATATTACAATACTTTAAAAAAAATAAAATATTGAATTGTTGTCGTGTGTTTTATGAGAAATTTGAGTTTTCTAACATTTTTAAATGTTAAAATGGGTAAATCTACCTCATTTAGAATTTACCCCGTATAAATTTATTTTCTGTCAAAAACGTATTTCACATTTTTATAAAAAATTAAACATTTTTTTTTTAAAATGTAATTCAACATTTTTCTTTCAAAAATATAATTCAACATTTTTTGGAATGCTTAGTTTAGTTTAGTTTAGGCAATTATAAGAATGTTTTTTAGAAAAATGATGTTGTCAAAAAATTATATAAAATTATATAAATGATGTTGGAACAAAAATTTAGAAAAGTGTTATTTTAGGCATTTGCCCTATTTTATATAATAACTCTTTTTTTCTAAAAAATATCATGATTTTAATTACAAGTATTTGGTAATAATAATAATAAATTTAGGTGTTTGGATACATGATTAGTATAAGTTATTATAGCTATTGTTGTTCATCATTCAGAAACCCGTTGGTAAAAAAATTGCCTCTATTTTTATTCATTCTCTCTTACTTTATTTTTATTTTATATTTTATTTTATCTTATTCAACTTATGTATTAAATATGATTAATTTAAATATGATTAATAAAGTAGGAAAAAATGATAATATTATTAAAAAATGAAACTTCAGTTTTACGTTTCCACATCAAAGTGAAATAGAGAATTTCATTCTTTTTTTTATGCCTATTGGCATTCAAAAAGGTATTAGAGAAATTTTTTACTCTTAATAAATTATTAAAATTTTAATATTTCTAATGGCAAGATTTATAGTCAGTTTCATAAATTAAATAAATAAATATATAAGGTTGGGAAAAAAGTTCTAAAATAGTTTCTAAATGGACAATTGACAAAAATAGCACTCTTTTAAAAGTTTTTCCAAATATAGTACTACTAATTTAAATTTCCATAAATAGTACAAATTTAATACTAAAATACCTTAAAAATTTTAATAAAGAAAAATTAAACTCTAAATTATAAAAAATGAACCCGTATGTTTGTAATTTATTTATGATAAATATATATTTTATTAATAATTTATGCTATTTTTAAAATTTTAAGTTTAGAGTGCAAAATTTAGAATAAAAGGTTAAAATTTGCTATTTAAGGATATTATTCTTTCTAAATTTGTAATTTATTGTTGGCTCATTTTCCATATTTTGAGGAACATAAAATCTTTCTATACTAGGAATTACATTCTTTATAATAAATTTTGATATCCATTTTACTATGATTTAGAACATTTTCTCTTTGCTAAATTAATGCTTAGTGTATATGAGTTTTATTTGTGTTTTATGGAAGAATTATATTTGTAAAATTTGTATTATGAGTTTTATTTGCGTAAGATCCGTTTTGGATTCACAAAATGCTTTACAAATTAAAAAATTAGGATTTATATCTAATTAATAAGAATTTTATGATATTCATAACAAATTAAAGAAATATGGTTCATGTTTAATTAATAAAAAATTATATGAGTTATCCGCTCTAGCGTAGATATAATATATTTATTTATTTATGTAATTATTAATTTTTTTTTAAAATGTAATATGTATCACATTACATATTTATGTATATATGAGTTTTATTTGTGTTTTTTGGAAGAATTATATTTGTAAAATTTTTAATATAATTACACTTTTTTTGAACTCAGAATATATATAAACTATATTATGTTACGATTGTATATTATAAATAACCAAAACTTTTAGAAAATAATGATATGGTCTTTATAAATATACTTATATTTTTTGACTAATCCAAATCTCACAGTACAAATAATAGCCAAATCTCTATTTTTTTAATGTACTTACATACTTTTTTGGCTTAATCTTTTTCCGAAAGTGAATGTCAAATGCATGTCACTGCAAAAATTTTAAATTTAGAAACAAAATAGTTTTGTGAAAAGATTTTATTTTACTTAATGTATTATTGAAACACTGAAAATTTACTCACAATTTTTTAGATTGATATCGATCTTTGTATTTTGCATAATAACATGTTTCATATGCCCAACATTTACAATCAGACTAATAACATCTAAATTTTCAATAGTTATTGTTATAATGTTTATACGATATTTTTTTCCAGAATATAAAATATTTAAAATTATGAACTGATTTAAATTATAAAATAAATAATTATAAAATATGCTTAATGAGTTAGTTTATGAATTTCAGAAAATAAAATATATTGGCAAATATTTAACATTTAAAATACCAACTGTGATTTTTTTTAGAATTCCAGAAAAATTTAACTAAATTTAATGAAATATTTTTCTTGGATTTGATCCACAAAATCATTACTTTTTTAACAACAATTGTTCCGAAAAAATTAAAACAGAATGGAAAAAGATTGTTCTGCTTTCGAAAATGTAATTTTCAAATTGGAAAATGATGATTGACCACTGGTTGACTTTTACTAAACCAGTTCTTATGTTTGTTTACCAAATGCTTTTTAACAACTCTATTTCCATAAAAATGGTCACACAAAAGTTAGAAATTAACAAAAAATCTCAATATAATTTATTTCAGAAAAAATGTATGAAAAGGGAATGCGTAGAAAAACCTATTTGTCGACATCACCATCTTTAGACAGTATCTTACTTTTGTTTGGTACTTAAATATGCACTTTTATTTTATATTAAGTAAGAATTAGATTAAAAAAAAATAGCATTTTTTGACAATCCACATTTAATTGTGAACAAAAAGAGTTAATGACTTTATGATTTCTCTTAGTACCTTATATAGATAGTTAATTTCGACACAAGTTTTCTTTTTAATTATTGGATAATTCTAATTTTTGAATATTTTAGATATAAAAAATTTAAATATTATTTTCTACCGTCAAAAATAGCACTTTTTAAGTTTTTTTTCCAATATAACATAATTACTTTAAATTTCTAAAATACCATAAATTTAATATTAAAATACCTTAAAACTTATTTTTAAAAAGAAAATTAAACTCTAAATTAGAAAAAAGAAGAGTAATACCCTAAAATAGCACTATTTTAAATTTATCTTCTAAATTTAGCACAATAAAACTAAACTTCCAAAAATAGCATAAATTATTATGTGAAAATAATTATTTGCCTTGAATAAACTATATATAAAATTAAAACATAATGTTCGGGTTCACTTTTTCTAATTTAGGAATTAATTTTTTTATTAGAAAGAAGTTTTTAATTATTTTTGTATTAAATTCGTGGCATTTTTGAAAATTTAAATGTTTAGTGCTATATTTCGAATAAAAACTTGAAATAGTAATATTTTAGTCAATTGCCCAAAAAAGAATCTAAATATAATATTTTAACTGTATTTGTAATTTATTTATGAGTAATACCCTAAAATAGCACTTTTTAAAGTTTTTCTTCCAAATCTAGCATCATAAAATTAAATTCTCAAAAATAGCACAAATACTTATGTGAAAATACTTATTTATTTTAAATAAATTATACATAAACTTAAAGTATTGTATTTGGGTTCATTATTTCCAATTTAGGGTTTAATTGTTTTCTATTAAAATATAGTTTTAATGCATTTTAATCTTAAATTTGTGCTATTATTGGAAATTTAAACTAATGATGCTATTTTTAGAATAAAAACTTTAAAATGTGCTATTTTAGATATTTGCCCTTTATTTATGGTAAATATGTATTTTCAGAAAATAAGTTGCGTTATTTTTTGAAATTTTAAGTTTAAAATACTAAATTTGGAAAAAATTGAAAAATGTGCTATTCTACAATATTTCTACGAAAATATAAATTTTCGTTTATATTGTTGGATAAAATTAGAAAATAAAAAAAATATGTTAAGATTTTTGATGAATTTGTAATAATATAATAATGTTCTACATTCTGTTCATCATTTATTTTACATGTTAGCATTATTTAATATAGATAAAAATAAGGACAATTGACTAAAATATCACAATTTCAAGTTTTTGTTCCAAATATAGCACTAGTCATTTAAATTTCCAAAAATAACACAAATTTAATACTAAAATAATAAAAAACTTATTCCTAATAGAAAAAAATTAAACCCTAAATTAGAAAAAGTGAATCCAAACATTATGTTTTAATTTTATATATAATTTATATAAGGTAAATAATTATTTTCACATAATAATTTATGCTATTTTTGAAATTTTAATTTTAGTGTGCTAAATTTGGAAGATAAACTTAAAATAGTGCTATTTTAAGGCATTACTCTAAAAATAAGAGCAATACTATAAAATAACACTATTTTAACTTGGGCAATTGACTAAAATAGCACTATTTTAAGTTTTTGTTCCATATATAGCACTAGTTATTTAAATTTCTACAAATAGCACAAATTTAATATTAAAATAATTAGAAACTAATTCCTCATGAAAAAAAATTTAAACCCTAAATTGGAAAAAGTGAATCCAAACATTATGTTTTAATTTTATATATAGTTTATTTAAGGTAAATAATTGTTTTTACATAATAATTTATGCTATTTTTGAAATTTTAGTTTTAGTGTGCTGAATTTGGAAAATAAACTTAAAATAATCCTATTTTAGGGTATTACTCTTTTAACTTTATCTTTCAAATTTATAGACTAAAACTAAAATTCCCAAAATATCATAAATTATTATATAAAAATAATTATTTACCTTAAATAGACTATACATAAAATTAAAACATAATATTTGAGTTCACTTTTTCCAATTTAGGGTTTCAATGTTTTTCATTAGGAATAAGTTTTTAACTATTTTAATATTAAATTTGTGCTACTTTTATAAATTTAAATAACTAGTGCTATATTTGGAACAAAAAATTAAAATAATGCTATTTTAATCAATGGGCAAATGACTAAAATAGCACATTTCTAAGTTTTTATTCTAAAAATAGCATCATTAGTTTAAATTTCCAATGATAGCACAAATTTAAGATTAAAATGCATTAAAACTATATTTTAAAAGAAAAAACTAAATCCTAAATTGGAAAAAATGAACTCAAATACAATAATTTAAGTTTATATATAATTTGTTTAAAATAAATAAGTATTTTTACATAAGTATTTGTGCTATTTTTGTGAGTGTAATTTTGAGATGCTAAATTTGGAAGAAAAACTTGAAAAGATGCTATTTTAGGATATTACTCTTAATCAATTGTCCTAAAAATAATACTATTAAAAATTCCATTATAAGCCATAGAAAAATATAGCCTATACTTATCTTTATGTAGAGAAACTAGTGCATTTAAAATACTTTCAATTATTAGATAAATCCAAAATTTAGATATTATACATATAAAAGTATTAGATATTATTTGTGATGTCTAAGTAAAATATATTTTTTAATTTGTTATCTACTATTTATTGGATAAAATTTATAAATAAAAGAAAAATTTTAGAATTTATAACATCATAAAAATTTGTTCCCGTTAAATTTTATATCTACAGTTTGATTAAAATTTTACTCTGTGTTGTGAATCGTTTAACGAAAATTTTAAATAATTTTATTTACAATAAATAGGTATATTTATCTACAAAACTAATGCATTTAAAACAATTAATTTGAAATATTTGTAAAAAAAATTATGCTAGCATAAAAGTAAAATGAATAACTAATACTATATGTCAAATCGAATATAGAGTAATGGGTAATTTTCTAAAATAGTAATTTTTAAAGTTTTTGTTATAAAAATATCATCATTAGTTTAAATTTTCAATAATAGCATAAATTTAAAATTAAAATATATTAAAACTATATTTTAATAGAAAAAAATTAAACCCTAAATTGAAAAAAATAAACCCAAATATAATATTTTAAGTTTATATAATTTATTTAGAGTAAATAAATATTTTTATATAATTATTTGTGCTATTTTTAGGATTTTAATTTTAAAATGTTAAATTTAGAAGAAAAACTTTAAAACATGTTATTTATGGTATTACTGTAGAGTAATTTTAATAATATTAATCAATATATTAGTTTGATTTTGTTGATACAATTTTTAATTTTAATATTATTTAATTTATTTTTAACATAAATTTATGTTTTGAGATGTAATATTTGATTAAATATGTTATAGTTGTTTTTAACTATATTATTTTTTAATAATATGTAATCATTATGTTAATCACGAGATTTATTGGGGATGATTGCCATTTAGATTGTGGAGACTTTACCAGGTTTTACTATTTTCACAGTTGTTTATTTTCTAATTACATTTTTTAATGTACTAATTTAAAATAACGAAAGTCACTTTTAATACTAGTTTTAATATCTCTCCTCTAAAATAGTTATATATTATTTATATATTGTCACAGGTCAAAGACAAAATTAGTGTCTAACACTAAAAAGGACCGATCACATCATCATTGGTTAGAGTCTCATAAAAAAGCTTACACATGTTTAAATTTTTGACTTTTGACAAATTTTTTTTCTTTTGTTTGAAAAAAAGTATTACACACCGAAGAGCTTCATTTGTTGTTTTCGTCAAAAAAGTGTGAATACGATAAGGCAATTTTGGGTGAATGTGCATTTATATAGATTTCATTTGTTGTTTTATTATAGGTAGATGTGCATTTATATAGAATTATAGATAAGTCATCTTAGTTTGCTAGTTGCATTACGTTGTGGTTGTGGTTATGACAAATTGTTGTTCGTTTAATTGATATAGTCAGATACGATCAATCGCAACGGTTAGACATTACGTATTGTGTCGTAATTTTTCTGACTGTTAGTTAAAATAATAGTACAACTAAAATTCTATTATCAGCCGCAATCATAACCGTTGGAAACAAACAAACGAATAATATATACTGTAACTATAGCCACAATATTGACTGCAGCCGTAACCGCAACCGTCTGCGGCGAGCAAACAAACAAAGCCATAGCCATTTTTATATATCTATTGTGTAAAATTCGGATTCATATGTGGAAGAGTTTCTAAACATGATGGAAGAGTTCAAAAGAATACATGGCCTTTTCGTCTGCGTACCAATACGGTATTAATGGACACCAGATTCAATCCCAAAATCCGAATCCGTTAACTGGAACCAAGGTGGGCCAAAAAAATCACAAAAGCCAAAAGAAGCTCCAACCTAAAGGAAATCAAACTAACTATTTATCTTCAACAAATTAATTATGTAACGGTCAAATAGTTAATTACTAACGAACAATAATAAATTCATTTGTAACTGCATGCCCATATGTAATTCTATATCAAAAATTAAATACGGATTTGACAATATAAAAAAGGGAAGACACCAAATGTAAAAGGGGAATCAGAACTAATCAAAAAGATTTTTCATACATTTGTGTGAGAGCTAAATAATTAGAAAATTTGGTTCTAATATTTGGTACCGTCTGTGAGGATAATCCATCCTAAATTTTAAGAAAAAAATGTCAAGCTCCGACGACGATAGTCCAGATTCTCAGGACACACTCGACATACTTTACAGCTCACAAGACACACTCGGTATCTCGCGGAGCATACTCGACAGCTCACGGGGGTAGCTCAGCAGCTTGTTGGTTTGAAACTCTTGATCAAACTCTACGCTTCAGCCGCATCGAAAAAAAATAAAAAGTGCAATTTCATTATCACCGTTTCGCATTTTGAGGCATGTAGTCAGAACGATATAACATGAAGTCGTACTTGGGAAAAACATTTAAAGCGTTCAGAGTCTCGAAAATCATCTCAGACCATAAAAACGTGGTAAACAAAGCAAACAATTTCTCATTTAAAATACAGATATGTAACCGTTAAATAAATGAGAAATACTTCGCGTAAATAAGATAACCAGCGTAACTCGGTATAATAATATCAAACTCTAAAGAAAGGGATAAATAAAGCAAACAATTCCTCGTTTAAAACACGATACATAATTGTTAAATAAACGAGGAGTACAATAAGATAACCAGCATAACTAGGTACAATAATATCAAACACTAAAAGAAAGGGATATATCAAACAAGTAATTTCTCGTTTAAAACATGGATATGCAACCGTTAAATAAACAATAATATTTTGTGAAATGATAAAAAAAAAAGAAAACCAACATAGCTCGGTCTGAAGACAAACACATCGAGTAAAACCAAAAAAGATATTAATCCACCATAACAAAGACAAAATAAAACAACGACAACAATAGAAATCGTCAAAAAAACGATCAAGCGTCATTTTATATCTGTAGAAGCATAAACACTGATGTAAATAATAAATTTTCGAGTAAGTAAAGTTTCCCGAATCGACGATTTAAGAAATTTGGAGAGCTTATTGTGGGCAACATATTCAACCCAAAATTTGAATCCGCTAACCAGAACAAAGGTGGGGCAAGAAATCATGAAAACCAAAAAGAACCTCCATCTCAAAGGAAGTCAAACTATTTATTTTCAGAAAATTAATTATGTAATTGTCAAAAAGTTAATTATTTTGTAATGTACAATCATAAATTTGTTTGTAACTACAATGCTCCTATTTAATTCTATATCAAGCATTAAATACGAATTTGGCAGTACAAAAAGGAGAAGACACCATATGTAAAAAAAGGACTCAAAAATAATCAGAGAGAATTTTTATACATTTTTGTGAGAGCTAAATAAGTAGAAAATTTGGTTTTAAGAATATTATCCGATAAATTGTTTTTATTTTATAGTCGTAGCGTTTGATCGCATATCGTCGCCGCATGTTTGTTCATTTAGTAATCGTGCATTAATCGTAGTGTTTGATCGTTTATTTATTCGTTTTTTTCACTTAAAACAATTTTTTTCATAAATAATTATAAAAATATTTTTTATCTTTTATCATTTTAATCGCAAATTTTCAATCGTACTATTGAAATTTGATGGTATTTAAATTTTTCTATCATAGATTGGTATGATCAATTGCTACATTTGACGTAAGAAGTTGCGATAGAAAAACGAATACCATTTAGCCATCGTAACAACAATTTCATGCGATAGATAAATGAATACACTCATGAAAGTGCCAACGCCATGTGGCCAATTCTCTATTAGATGTTTTATTTAAGGGCAATTGACAAAATATTAAATTTTTAAATGTTTATTTCAAATATATTATTATTAGTTTAAATTTCTAAAAGTAATATAAATTTAATATTAAAATATTTTAAAACTTTTTTCTAATAAAAAAAATTAAATTTTAAATTGAAAAAAAACTTCAAATATAATATTTCAATTATATTTATAATTTATTTATAGTAAATATGTATTTTTAAAAATAATTTATGATATTTTAAAATTTTAATTTTATAGCACTAAATTTGAATATATTTTTTTTAAAAATACTATTTTTAAAATATTAATCTTTATTTAATCTTTATATTATTTTCTTATTTTATTTAATAAATTATTCCAGTATTTGAATTTTAATAACTACTAAAATAGAATTTATAAAGTGATAGTTTCTACAGCTTTTTTAGTAATCAGACTTTTATTAATATTTAAAATAACAGTCATACCTTCCAGAGTCAAACTCTATACAGCTAAAAGTCTATAGAAGAAGCCTATAGTCGCATTCTTTACCACTGGACCTCAAAGTAATTTTCCACACCATGTACATTTATAAATTATTGTATTTAATTCGAGTAAACTACAATATGTATCAGATTTCAGTATTATTATTAAGATCAATTTTATTTATATCATGTGCATTAAAATATACCAAAGTTATATTTCTAAAATTTGTAATATGATTATATTTTGAGTCCAAATGCAAAAATAATTTTTTGTATTTTTTATTTTAAAAATATTTATATTTATAATTTTTTTAATAAAATAAAATAATTACATACAGATGTTTTCAATTATTTACAGAATTGTCATCTTTTTTCATTACTCTAACCACTATTGTCATAGACCAATAAGCTCGAAATGTCATCCACACATCACCACAATCATCACTTTATGCAAAAACAAGTTTTTAGAAGTAGATATAATCATATTTAAAGTTAGAGAAAATCGTTTACCTGAAAAAGATTCAAAGTATTTTTTATTTTTTTTGGTTATGATTTTCTCGTCACAAATAGCAAATTTATTGAAAAATCTGTTTTCTAAATGAAAATTTGGTCAATTGCAAAACTAATATTTTTATATAAAAGTTTGCATATTTTTTGTCAATAATACAGATTTCTCGAAAAGTTTGTTTTGTAAATAAAACTTCGATCAATTGCAAACGAATATTTTTTTATATACAAAACATGTTTCTCGAAAAATCTGTAAATGTTTTTTATCTAGAAGTTTAATGTAACTTTGGTCAATTGAAGAAAAATAATCAGAGACAAATATTAATCATTTTAATTCAAGCATCACTTAAAATAATAAATTTTGTTACAGTCATTCTTTATAATTTTGCTTTAACATATTAAAATACCTTAAATCTTTTTATAAATATAACTATTGGATATTAAAAAGTATAAAGATATTTGCACAATACACAAAATGTATACATAATTCCAAAAAATCTATGTACATTGATACAAATCATACGTGTTTTTAGATGTGTAATATGAAATTCAATTGTTTTACAAAAATGGATTATATGTTAAATTTCTATTTTAAATATAATCTTCTTTGAGTTGAGTGACACATGCAACATTATTCTCGAACACATTTTGTTGGTTCTTTATTTGTAGTGATTCCACTAACTTCTTGTATGTGATGAGTCATGTACTTGAGCCATACACATTTCCTACATGTCTCATTGATTGCAATAATTTCCGCATGATTTGAGGAAGTGGCAACCAATGTCTGTTTTTGTGAACGCTACGAGATCGCAGTACCTCCTAATGTAAAAACGTATTTGGTTTGCGATCGAGCTTTATGCGGATCTGATAAATATCCAGCATCTGTAAAACCAACTAAACCAAACAAAGAATTTCTGGGATAATCACTCATTTTATCACCACATAACATCATCCTGAAAATAATTCCGAACAATGCGTAATTATAGTCACCAACGCTTTTATAGTCTATGAATCGGAGGTGTAACCAATCATATCGAGTCTTAGATAAGATCACAAGTTTATGATGATCAAAGTTATCTCTTAATGATTGCCAAAGATCCGCATGATTTTCTTTCGTGATATATTCATTTTTTAACGTGTCGTGGAGATGGTGGCGTAAAAACACCATGTACTTAGCTTTATTCTTATCTGACATCGTTTCCGATGGATCGATGGCTTTAAGAAGGTCATTCGATCTCAGATGCAAAGATGCATTTGATGCCCAATTCATATAATTTTTTCTAGATACATCAAGAGCAATGATATCAAGTTTTGTCAAGTTTGACATGATATCTATATAAATAATTAAACCAATTGTTATAATATTTTAATTAACATTTGAAAAGTTGTTAATGATAATAAAAGTATATGTATATAATAAAGTTAATGAAAATAAATAAATAAATAAATAATCATATTATAAGGTAATACCATCCATGTGATTGAGTAGGCATCGCCTACCATATTATTTGGAGAAGGTAGTGCCTACCACTGGATTAAGCAGAAGACATAATCTTCCATTCCATAATCGTGGGAGAATGTATAACCTACTAGTTAATAAATAATCGCGGGAAGAAATATAACCTACAATTCCATAAATAATATTGCGGGAGAAGATATAATCTACCACTCATTAAATAATTAAATTGACAAAATAAAATAAAATAAATAATATCGCTGGAAGAGGTATAATCTACCATTTCATAAATAATATCGCGGGAGAAAGTATAACCTACCATTGCATAAATAATTAAATTAACATAATAAAATAAAATAAATAATATCACGGGAGAATGTATTATCTACCACTCATTAAATAATTAAATTGATAAAATAAATGAACTTTTACTTGAGCAGTATAACAACGGAGTATTAAACTAGTATTTGGAGAGACAATCATACTGATAACGTATCATAAAAAATCTAGAGAGAGAAAGTTGAATTGATAACTTTACTCAAGAGAAGAAAGGAGAAAGAGAGAGAGAAGTAAATCGTATCTCGTATCTTTACAAATGATGCTAAGCATCATATTTATAGGAGAAGTTTACCGACTTTATTACGTAAATTTTATAAAAGATAATCAAAACAAAGACGTCTTGAAGACGTTTTTGTTGACTTTTCAACAAATTTAATATTATAATTGATATTTTGAGTTTAATATTATAAACTAATATTCTAATACAAATTAATCATAATAGTCCGTTATCTAAAATAAAATAAATTTTCTAAATTGATCAATAATCGTAAATTCAAATAAAACCACAAATGCTAAGTTTTATAATTACTATGTTTCGTATTAATCACATATTATAATTGAAAGAAAAACAAAATGGACATACATAACTTTCATCTATTACTATAATTTGTAATACTTATATGTTAATTTAAAAATGTATATATTATAGTTGATATTTTTACACGATTTTCTAAAGATAAATTTAAAAATGTATATATTATAATCACAATTGACTCACCTTCATGTAATAATATACTTAACCATATAACTTTTTAAAATGACTCATAAATATTTTTTAAAACATACTTTTCATTAAATATTCAAAGTGATATTCCGATAATTTTTTATTCTCCAATTGGGATGGTCGAAATTCGCAAAAGTGAAAACAAAATTTTTCAAAAAGTATTTATAAAAATAAACTGTTCTCGTAATAAAACAAAATTAGTTGATAGAAAAACAGAAAAAATAGAAAGAAAAAAAATGAAGAAGCACGTGTGGTTTTCTCTCCTCCTAACCTCTTGAAGTTTAGATGTCTTTTGTCTTCAATGGTGTTTATATATGAGTAAATACGAGAGCTTTGGATAAATATATCATCACACGACATTTCTCTTCCAATTTTATGTCTAATTCTCTTCCAATTACAGACTCTTCATTCCAAAGAAACCCTAAAACCATCCGTCTCTACTGACCGTTGATTTTTTTATAGGGAAAATTCAATCTCTCTCTTTGATTTCTTTCCATTCAATTCTGAAATCTAAACGAGAGAGAAAACAAAAACAAAAACAAAAACCTTCAACTATTTTTTTTGTTCTGTCGGAACATTGATTTATTTATTTATTTGGAATTGTGTTCTGTCATTAACAAGAAGATGGTCGAGAATTCAAAGAATGTTGAGGGATTAGGTGTTTCCATGGATGTTCTTCCTCGAAAAAACTCCGATTTATTCGATGACGATGGCCGTCCCAAGCGAACAGGTAACTTTTTGTTTTCATTCCCAAGTTTATTTTTTATTGGACTAACTATTGCTTTAACGAAGCCAGAATTATTATTGTTTTGAGTAGAAAAAACTTTCTTCAAACTTTTTGACTTCTAATAAACTCCGCGTTCATCATAGGAATATATATATATTTGAGAAATTTCTACGTTATTTTTTCAAAAATTAGGTATGGCTTAGGCCAATCTGCAAAATATCACTTTTTAAACATTTTATTTAAATATAACATTATTAATTTAAATTTCTAAAATAACATATATTTAATATTAAAATATTTTAAACTTTATAATTAAAAAATCTAAATATAATATTTTAATTATATTTCTAATTTATTTATGATAAATATATAACAAAAACTCAATAATATATTAGAAATTTGAGAAATTGAAATTTATATTTAAGAAATTTTTTTACATTATTTTTATTAAATAGCAAAAATTATTATGTAAAAGTATTCATTTATTCGATAAAAATTATAAGTGAGAATTAAATTATTGTATTTGAGTTTTCATACTCTAAATTAAAATTAGACTTTTACCATGGATAATTATTTAAAATAGCATTTTTAAGTTTTTTTTTTCAAATATATCATCATTAGATTAAATATAAATAATTATTTTTATATAATAATTTGTGATATTTTAAGAATTTTATTTTTAATATATTATATTTGGAACATAAAATTAAAAAAAACAAATAAAATTATTTTTAATCATTTTGTTATAATATTTTTTTATAAAAAACTAATATTTCGAAGACGTTTTTGAAAATATCTTATTTTGAAAGTTCCACTTTATATTTACTATGGTTTCGTCAAAACCGGACACTACCCGACCCGCAAACCCATCACAGGTGACAGAAGTCCAATGACTATTTTTGGAACTGTTTAAAGCGATTCGTTAGTGAAGAAACAATGTTTTGCTTTTAATATATCTCTGGTCTTGTCTTTAAAATTAAAATTGAGTTGGGTTAATAAATGATTTGATTGGGTTCAGGGACGATGTGGACAGCAAGTTCGCATATAATAACGGCTGTGATTGGGTCAGGAGTGTTGTCTCTGGCTTGGGCAATTGCTCAGATTGGTTGGGTGGGTGGTCCAACGGTTATGTTACTCTTCTCTCTCGTCACTTATTACACTGCTACTCTTCTTTGTTCTTGTTACCGGTCCGGTGATTCCGTCACCGGTAAAAGAAACTACACTTACATGGAT
This sequence comes from Pugionium cornutum, assembly GCA_018901935.1. NCBI lineage: Eukaryota > Viridiplantae > Streptophyta > Magnoliopsida > Brassicales > Brassicaceae > Pugionium > Pugionium cornutum. The sequence goes on along the minus strand of CM032156.1, from coordinate 23,173,095 downwards.
GCTATCCATTCCAATCTCGGTAATATTTATTTTCACCATTTCTTTCTGAATATTGTTTTCTTAAAACAATATAAAACTTTTGAGTTTGAATGTAAAACTAATTTTTTAATAAATAAAAAAACTTAAATTTAAATACTAAAATTACTCCAAATTTGAGTTTAATTGTAAAACTAATCTGTTTAAAAGTTATTTGGTAAAAGTAACATATAGAGTAATTTCTAAAAGACAATTCTCTAAAATAACAAAATTTTAGGTTTTCGTTTCAAAATTAGCACCATTAATTTAAATTTTCAGTAAGGGCAAATGTCTAAAATAGCATATTTCTAAGTTTTTATTTTAAAAATAGCATCATTAGTTTAAATTTCTAATAATAGCACAAATTTAAGATTAAAATGCATTACAACTATATTTTAAAAGAAAAAAACTAAACCCTAAATTGGAAAAAATGAACCCAAATACAATATTTTAAATTTATATATAATTTTTTTAAAATAAATAAGTATTTGTGCTATTTTTGGGAATTTAATTTTGAGATGCTAAATTTGAAAGAAAAACTTGAAAAAGTGCTATTTTAGGGTATTACTCTTTCAGTAATTGTATTAATTTAAAATTAAAATAAATTAAAAAAGATATTCAATGAAAAAATTGAATTCTAAATTGAAAAAAAGAATCCAAATATAATGTTTTAAGTTTATATATAATTTATAGAGAATAAATAATTTATGGTTTAATTATTTTTATTAACAAAAAATATTAATTTATTTTAATTTTAAATTTATGCTATTATTAGAAATTCAAGCTAGTGATGCTAACTTTAGAACAAATTTTTTTAAAAGAGCTATTTTATAAAATTATCATTAATTATATTTTTAAGGAAGTATATACGGAAATCAACAGTACAATTTTGATAAAAAAACATGAAAAAGTTCTACAGTAATACCCTAAAATAATATTTTTTAAGTTTTTATTTCAAATTTACCACTCTAGACTTAAAATTATAAAAATAACACAAATTATTTTCTGAAAATACATATTTACTATAAATAAATTATAAATATAATTAAAATATTATATTTGGATTTTTTTCCCAATTTATGATTTAATTTTTCTTTATTTAAAAGAAATTTTAAGATATTTTAATATTAAATTTTGTGATATTTTTAAAAATTTAAATATATTTGGAATAAAATTGTTAAAAAGTGTTATTTTGTCAATCTTATAACATCACTACTAAAAAAACTTAATTCCATTGGCCAAAAACTTTAGGTGGCATTAAGGTGAAAATATGTGGAGTTGTGCAGTATCTTAACCTCTTTGGTACTGCAATTGGATACACTATTGCATCAGCTATAAGCATGATGTAAGTTCTCACTTTGTTTTTAAACTCTCTTGTTTTTTTTTTCAATAATGCAATTCAAAGTCAATAAAAACAATGTCACTTTCTCAGAATTTTCTTCCCTACTGGTTTACTTATTGTTTGTGTTTTTTTTAATGATTGAAAAAACAGAGCAATCCAACGAACAAGTTGCCAACACCAGAGTAATGGTGAAAAAGATCAATGTGTTATCAATGGCAATCCTTACATGATAGCTTTCGGTGTTGTACAAATCATATTCTCTCAAATTCCTGATTTTGATCAATTATGGTGGCTCTCGATTCTCGCAGCAGTTATGTCTTTTGGTTACTCCACCATTGGACTTGGTCTTGGAATCTCCAGAGTGATAGAGAACAAAGAAATTAAAGGCACAATCACTGGAGTAAGCATTGGAACAGTGACACCTACAGAGAAAGTTTGGAGAACTTTTCAGTCTCTTGGGAACATTGCGTTTGCTTACGCTTACTCCATGATTCTCATTGAAATACAGGATACGTTGAAATCACCGCCAGCTGAAGAAAACACGATGAAGAAAGCAACACTCATAAGTGTTGTAGTGACGACACTCTTCTACATGCTCTGTGGCTGCATAGGGTATGCAGCATTCGGGGATTCTGCACCTGGAAATCTACTCGCTGCAGGTGGTTTCAGAAACCCGTATTGGTTGCTTGACATAGCCAATCTTGCCATAGTTATCCATTTAGTCGGCGCTTACCAAGTCTATTGCCAACCTCTTTACGCCTTCGTTGAGAACGAAGCCACCAAGAGATATCCAGAGAGTAAGTTTGTAACAAATGAGATCAAGATTCAACTTTTTCCGGGATCCAAACCCTTCAACTTGAATCTCTTTAGACTCGTGTGGAGGACGATCTTTGTGATGACAACAACATTGATCTCAATGCTAATGCCTTTCTTCAACGATGTACTCGGGCTCTTGGGGGCCATTGGTTTTTGGCCTCTAACGGTTTATTTCCCAGTGGAAATGTACATTGTACAAAAGAATGTGCCGAGATGGAGCACAAGGTGGGTTTGTCTCCAAGTCTTGAGTTTAGCATGTCTTGTTGTGTCTGTAGCCGCAGCGGCTGGATCTGTAGTTGGTATTGTGACTGATCTCAAGAGTTACAAACCTTTCCAGACGAATTTCTGAGAGCTTAACAAAAAATAAACTCATGCAATTGGGAGGAAATTAGAATTTGATGTTGTAATGTTACCTTTAAATTAGTTGAACTAACTCTGAAGAATTGTTCGATAGTAAGTCTTTTTAACACAGAGAACTTGAGTTGAGTTCGTATTCTTGTTCATGTAACTTTCATGAATTCAACATTGGATTATCATGATTAAGGTAGAATTGGTGTGTTCTAAGCAACGAAGACATGCAATTGAAGCTTACAATGGATTTTGGATTCAAGTGTTTGACTGAAAATTTTAATTCTCTTAACCAATGTTAGAGAAATAGAACTGTTTTTTGGTAATTTTAGCAGATGGTAGTTGGTTTTCTCAAGAATATTTCCGTTTCTGTTATTTCTGAAATTTCCAATGAGACATGTGATATATATCTTAGTGCCAAACAAATAAAGGTCATCTTTTTCTTTAAGTATCAATAAAGCTTTTTGAGTTAATTCACTACAACAACATTGTGTTTTTATAACGAAAATTTCCAATGAATTATTTTTTAAATAATTAAAGACATATTAGCAAGGAATTTGTAAAAAAAAACTTTTAATTCGTTGCAAAAAGTTTGCGAAATTTCATTGGTAATTTATGTGAGCAAGAAGAAGAAAGGAGATGTTTTTAAGAAAAAGATAATCTTATTTATTGATGATTTACTATTACAATTGTGTTCTTAATTTATAGATGAAGTGAGCAAATGACTAACAGAGATGTGTTTTCAGCAGATTGCAAACAGCAGATTGCAACAGCAGATCTAAGACTAAGAGCATCAAATCTGTTAGCAAGATGGATTTGGTGAACTGTGAAATCCAGGTGAGCTGCTGTACGTTTCATGCTTTTTGTGCATTTTTTTCTCTTGCGTACAAGTGTTATTGTCGTTAGAGAAAGTTGGAGCAGTGGGCTTCATTATCTGATGGGCTGGTTTCTCCATCTGGTTTTTCCATTGGAACTTCGTAGACGTAGTCTTTTGAGAATGTTTCATAAGGTAGATATTTGGTGAAGATGTTAGCGAGTTGAAGAGAGGCTGGAATATGTTTGATTTCAACGTGTCCAAGAGCCATGACATAGTGATAGTCGATATCAAAATGCTTTGACCGAGAATGGAATGTAGGATTAACAGTCAAATAAACGATATATAGTTTGTCACAATATAACTCTACGACTGATGTTTGAGAGTACCAATATCACGAAGGAGTGAGGTGGTCCAGCTGAGCTCCGAAATTGTAAGAGACAAGGTACGATATTCCGTTTCAGTAGACGATTTTGACACAGTGCGTAGATGTTTTGCAGACCATGAAACGATATTGTTGCCAAATAATGTCTAGAAACCGCCAGTCGATCGTCTAGTTTTTTTACACCCAGTCCAATCACTATTGTTGTAGGCACGGAGAGCAAAATCAGTGTTTGGATTGAAAGTGAGACCCATTTGCATTATTCCTATCGCAATATGCGTTTTAAGAGATGGAAATCATCCTTTGTCAGAGCGTGCATTTTCTGACAGACCTAGTTTACAACAAATTGTATGTTTGGGCGTGTCAATGTAAGATACTAAAGCTTATCGCCCAAGGAGCGAAAGAATGTTGGCTCGGCAAAGATTTTATTTTGAGCAGGTGTGCGATCAAGTTGAAGTGGAAGAGAAGCTGGCATAGGGGTACAATCTGTCATGTCTGCCATAGATAAAATATCTTCTGCATATTTTTGTTGACAGAGGAACATACCTGTAGGAAGATGTGTAATTTGGATTCCCATAAAGTAGTGCAAGGGACCAAGATCCTTCATATGGAAGTGAGTCTTCAAACTATCGATGAAAGCTTTAATAAGAGAGTTGTTATTTCCCCAAAGAACCATATCATCCACATACAAAAAAAGGAGCATAACATTCTGAATTTGCTGAAAGACGAACAGAGAAAAATCTGAAGTACTACAAAGAAATCCGAACCCCAAGAGATAATCACTAAATTTATTGAACCAAAAATATAAAGATTGTTTCAGTCCATAAATCGATTTGTGTAGCAAGCAAACATGAGTAGGTTGTTGTTTGTCAAGAAACCTAGGTGGTTATTTCATATAAAAAATCTCCGTTAAATCGCCGTGAAGAAAGGCATTTTTTTATGTTAATTGAAAAGTCTTCATGTAATCTACACATTCTTGTTGGTCATAACCTTTCAAAACATTCTGCACCTTCAATTTGTTCCACGAACCATTGGCATTTAGTTTGGTGCGAAAAACCCATTTGCAACCAAGGATGTGCATATTTGGTGTGGGAGGAACCAAAGACCAAGTTCGAGTTTCAACCATGGAACTCATTTCTTCATCCATTGCAGCTTTCCAACCGGGATGTTTAAGTGAAGCTGCAAGAGTATGTGGTTCAACAGAAATATCAGTTTTATGAGAAATAAGGATTTACCATGGATTGGGTTTATGAACTCCAACCTTTGATCGTGTAGTCATAGGATGGAGATTTTCCTGAACCGGTGTTGAAGATTGATCAACTTCTTCAGAATTTGAAGTATCCGAATTTTGAGCTGAAGGTGAGGAGATATTTCCGGCCTGTGAGGTATTACCTGAAGGTGTAGGAGGAGAATTAGCACTCGCCGTTGGGAGAAGAGCAGCACGGAGTTGAATTCGAGGAAGATCATCTTCTAGAGGAGGAGGCATGGATGGCTGTGTTGGTAAAAGAAACCCACTTAACCACACATTCATTAGAACAAAGGAGTCCTTAGGCTGAAAACGTTGATAATTATCATCAAAAAGAAAAGATGTCTCCTCAAAAACCACATGTCTAATAGTATAGACTCGTCTTGTAGGTGGATAGAGGCAACGGTATTCTTTGTATTTATCATTATACCCGAGCAAAAACACTTTTCAGAGAGCGAGAATCAAACTTTGATTGTGAGTATTGCCTTAACGTGGGATAACATGTGCCACCAAACACGTGAAAAAAGAAGTATGATGGAGCCTTACCAGCCGGTAAGCTTCTCATATGGATTCATGTGTAGATTGTGAACCAAAGTGGGCAGTAAGTTTGAAAAAAATTTGCTGTAAAAAAACGCCTCCACCCAGAACTGTCTGGACACTTTACTATCGAAGAGTAGGGATAAACCGAGTTCGACAAGATGCTTGTGTTTCCTCTTACCAATTCCATTTTGTTGAGGGATATATGGACACGAAATTCGATGTTTGATACCATTAATTATTGGGTAAATGAGAGACAAATTTCGAACTGATAAACTTGCCTCCACCATCTTATCGAAATATTTTAATTGTAGTGGAGAACTTATTTTCGACGAGTTGTTTAAATAGCCAGAAAACAGAGTAGAAATCGGATTTCAATCGTAAAGGATAAAACCAACTGCATTTTGAAAAGTTGTCAATAAATACAAGGGACGTCACTATTTTATTACACAAACTATGATTACCCATACTTTTTCCACACGAACTTAAGAGCTCTCTATTAAACTACACAAACTCACAACATACACTTCAATTTTATACGAACTATAGTTATATCTTTACAATTCGACATATCGTTATATTCTGGGTAAATAGCGATTAATTTAATCTAATTGCGTTTACCACATAAACCAAAAACCGAAGAATTAGTAAACCAAACCCAAACCAATACACAACCCAAACATTAACTCCAAAATCGATTTTTAGCCTTAATTCACGATTTTAGCCCCAAAATTGATTTTTAGGGTTTTTGATTTTGAGGTGCATCATCGATTTTGAAGTGCAGCATCGTCAATTTCAAGTGCATGTATTGTGAATTTGAAAGAATAATCTTTTGTATATTTCCATTTTGATTTCGATGTCCTGTATATATTTCGATTTTGAGTTTGTAACTTGTTCTAATACGAAATCGATTTGCGTAGAGCAAAAGAAGAATTGAATTTATTAGCAGAGATGAAATTTGATATTTAGCAGAGACGAAACCTGTTAACGAGCTTTAGTCAGCTTTTGATGCAAAGATGAAAAAACAAAAATAACATATTTTGTATTTTACAGAAAAGAAAAAACAGAATAAGAAGAGAGAAAAAGAAAAAGTCATTGCTCGAAGGAGCCGAATTATTGGTCATGAAGAAAAAAACTTTTTATTTGTTTCATGAGAAATAAGAAGTGATGGCATTTTGTTTATAGAAGTGATGACATTTTCTTGAAAAACAACTGAACACATACGAAACATCGAAAACACTAAAGGGAATTATATTCATAGAACAAGTTCAATGTTAACTAGCCAATACATTTACCACCCATAATGAAAAACCAATACATTTGTACAAAATAACCATCACTAAAGTTCACCAAAACATAATAATTCTTCACTGTCGAGACTTCACTTTCTTTCATTACATCAATATCCAACATCAAGACTTGATTGTGGGGGTTGTGTGAGCACAATCATTTCCTGAAAATAGCATTACCATGTCAACAAATAAATGAAACTACGTGAAATTATGAATGATAAACGAAACAATGTGAAATTAGTTAGGAAAACTACTATAAACCTGTGATTGGTTCTCCTTCTTTCGATGTTTCTTACATCCTTTTGCATTATGTCCAGCTTCACCACAACTTGAACAATGCATAATTCTTCCAGCTCTAGAGAGTGTTTCCGTCATCTTTTTCTTCTTTTTTGGCGATTCATTTTTTCCTTTCACTCTTGGGAACTTCCTTTTCCCTTTCTTTCTCCCCGGTAATATAGGTTCCGGCGGAGCTACTACTAATGGTAGTCCAGATTTCATCCAAAAGCGTGGACCTCTAAGTGGTTGGATGGATGTCTCGTAATTGCTTTGCCAAATGTCAGTTGAGAAAAAACCAGAAACAATTAAATTAAGTTAATCGCGATTTACCTAAAAAATAACGATATGTTGAATTATAATGATATGACTATAGTTTGTATATAATTGTGATTTACATTGTTAGTTTGTGTGGTTTAATAAAGAGATACTAAGTTCGTGTGGAAAAATCGTGGGTACCCCTAGTTTGTGTAGTAAAATAGTGTCGCCCCTAAATACAATGTAGTATTTGAAACTTTAGACTGAAACTAAATGAGAAGGCTCCCAAAGATCGCAATGAATGTGTTCAAGAGAGTGAGTTGCTAAAAAATCAGAATTGAAGAAGGGAAGACGCGCACTCTTAATGAGCTTACAAGGTTCACAATCACTCAAATTCTTCTTATTTATTGAAATAGATTTACTGGTAGATAGAGATTGCAAAATTTGCAGGTGAGGATGTCCAAAGTCGCTTGTGCCACACATCTTATCAATTGATTGTTGTCTTGATGAATAGCAAACAAGAAACTTAGGATTATCCGGCACATACAATCCATTACTTCTGCTGCTCTTGCTGAGCAGTTTCTTTATCAGCTTGTCCTCAATATAAACTCCATCGGAATCAAATTTCACAATACATGAAGTTTACTAACAGATAACAATGATTTTGTGATACCAAGACAGACAAGAACATCCTCTAAGAGTAATGTACCTGAGATAGCCAAAAGAGCAATGTAACCGACATGTGTGATGGGTAAGAACTCTCCATTGCCAACTACCATAGGATCTGACTCGGAGTATGAAACATAATGTTGGAGATTAGTGGAGTACTGGTAACATGAGATGATGCACCGATATCTAGATACCATTCATTACCAGAGAAGGCATCATCGTTTTTTGAAATGCACAGAGCAGTGATGGTATTGTGAGTAATCTTGCCTTGAAATGTATGATCAAATCGCTTATAGCATTTGAAAGCATTATGAACATCCACATATTTGACAAGTTAGGCGATTTATCGTTGTTGACAGGTTGATTTAGAGGTGCACCAAAGGATATTTGTTGGTAGAATACACGTCCTCTAGTGGAGTAAGAGCACGACCTTGTTAGTTCCAAACCTTGAATAACCAAACTGTCCTCTTCCTGTGTTATTACTGTTGTAATACCTATTTGCAGTTGTGAAGGCAAGATGAGGGCTTACTTTAGTGTTGATTGTGTACGATTGGAGTCGATCGTCGAACCTGGTAATTTGAGAGACTACATATTCGTAAGATTGACCAGGAAAATTATTTATAGAGCTCTCGATGACGGTAGTAATGGCTTCATATTCTTTATCCAATCTGTTTAAAACTCCAAAAAGTTCATGTTTACAATGACAGGAAGGTCTATGGAACTCATTTGGTTTCAAATGTTTTTGAACTCACTAAGATAAGCTTCAATAGACTTATTTCTCTTCTTAATTTTGTAATTTCTGCTGTAGTTCAAACTGCCTAGATGTGAAGAAACGATTAAGGTGTTTAGCGAGAGCGAACCATACCTCTTGGGAAGTGACGAGATGATAAACCTTTCCCATAACATCTTTAGAAAGTGTTTCGAGCAACCATGAGCGAATCACCTGGTCTTGAAGACACCAACGTATAAAATTTGGATTACTGGTCTTTGTGACTCCTTCGCCAGATCTGGTAGTAATGGTAGGTAGAGGTCGATTCTCTGAGCCATTAACATAACCGAGTAATAGTTGTCCAATTAAGAAAGATTCAAACTGAGATTTCCAAACTAAATAATTTTTTACAGTAAATTTGATTGTAACACATTGAATAATGTTTAAAGATGCAATAATGAAGGGATCATGAAAGTTTGCCATGACTCTGATACCATTTGAGGAAGAAAAGAAAAGAGCTGTTTTTAAGAAGAAGGTAATCTCATTTCTTGATGATTTACAATTACAATAGTGTTTTTAATTTATAGATGAAGTGAGCAAATGATTAATAGACCTGAGTAATCAGCATATTGCATCAGTAGATTCAAAAGCATCAAATATGTTAGCAAGATGGATTTGGTGAGCTGCCGTATTTATTATTAATTCATTGTTAAATTAACGTCAAATTACCAATAATATATTACCGAATTACTACATTGCAAAATAGCTATCCATTTCTAATTGTGAGATGGTGATTTATGAGATCCTTATAGAGTAGTTTCGCATTCTGGTGCTCAAATTGTTTTACAATAGTCGATGATTTCGTTCACAGTGTATTATATGAATTTATTCTTTTTTAAAAAAAAAAAATCGAAGCTCTAAAATAGTTAATAAATTTCACCTTAGCGACAATTTGGGTCTAAGTATTAACAAATTAAGAAGCGAAAATGGAACATAATTCATAAGCAAAAGTTGTCGATATGTGTACGAACTATAGTAGTTATCAAAATTGAATTCCAACAATAAAAATTAAAAACTTCTTAGATCACTTAACTTAGAACGTTTCTTCAATGTTATTCTTCCGTTCTTTGTTTTGTTATAGAGGTCCTCCACCTCATCATCTATTTCTCTGTAGAACTTAAAGAACTGACGCAATAGACGAATTTCACAAACATCCTCAAATAATGTACCAAGAGGAGCTCTTCTTGCCATCTTGTTGAAACCAACTAAGTTTTTTGTACTGATGGGTGGCAAAAGATGTATAGGTGGAATGGGTAATGATGTTCTTGGTTTGTAGATGTGCTCAAGGCGTGCATATTGAAGATTTTTCTTAAATTGATCGTCTTGACATTGGGTTGATCCTAAAATAGCTTGAAATTATGTCGTTGTTGAGGATCGATTGATCTTGTTGTTAATACAATTGATCTCGACGAATCTGCATCATATTCCTCTCTTCTTCTAAATCAACTTCTTCATTAAGTGAATTTCAAATATCATCGAAGGCTGTCATTGCACTACAATGATTCCTCAAATTTGAATCAGTTTTTTCTGAAGGACCTCTTGGTGCCGTTTTACAGCTGTTGAGACTTGAGTTACATGAATATCATGCTTCTTCACATGCGCATATAAAGCTTTAAACTTCCCGTTCAAATCCCTGTACATGTTGTCAACCTTAATGTTGATATCCTAGGCATTCTTCTGTTGCCTCTTCAAGAGTTGTTGAAACATTGACTCAATTTTGCTATGGGGAGGAGCTAGAACAGCAACTGGTACTTGATAAGTCTTCTGAAAACCTCTGTCAGAGTTTCTACTTTGTCCTTTATTCTAGAATTGCTATCCCAAGTTATTTTGGAAATTTTGTTTAAGCTAGAATGATTGATTAGGAGGGTAGACTTGATTTTGAGGATTCTCAACATTGGTGCTACTATAAGATAGGTTTAGATGATTTCTATAGCTTATGTTGAACGAATTGCTCTGAAACTGTTGTCATCTACCAACGTAGTTTACATCAACTTGATCATTGATAACATTCCCCATATTTCCTGAAAAAGGATTCATCTCCTGAACCTTGTCACAGAAACTAACTAATTTTAGACGCTCTCTTGTAAAACTCATGTCCATCTTCGCATTAAGTTCATCAATCCTTTGTGATTTCAGGCTCATGACATTCCTATGCTATCTATCAAACTCTGGGTAGTGATTGTTGTTATTAGCTGTTAAGTTGCTATCAAAGCGTATGCTTCATCACCTTGTCTGTCATAAAGTCTCCATGGCTGATAGTGTCTAAGACCATCTAAATTTTTTTCTCGATACCACGGTAGAAGGTGCTCAAAAGATTCGGATCACTGAATCCATCATGGGGGCAATCTCTTATATATTCCCTGAATCTCTCCCATGCTTCAGAGAAGAATTCTGCACCATCTTACTAAAAGTTTGAGATCTTGTTTCTCAGAAGTTTGGACCTAGAATTGGTGAAGAAATGGTTCAGGAACACATATTTGATCTCATCCCAAGTGGTCAAAGATCTTGAAGCTAACTGCTTCAACCAGCGAATCACCTTGTTTGCCAGAGAAATTTGAAGAGAGTGCACATTAGTTAATCAACCAACATTCCATTTTTCTTGATCGTGATGTAGATATCATCAAAAGTCTCAATATGGTCCATGGGGTTCTTAGATGATAACCCATGAAACACCAAAGCAATTATTTGGGGCTTGATCTCATAATAATTTCTAGCAATTGGAAGGGTCAAAAAAATAATTAGGGTACACTCGGACGAATTCAACGTCATTCTAGTATTTCTCCTAAAGAAAATATAAGAATTTAATGGAAAAATATCAAACTAGCAAGAATTTCTATTAAGGTAACCTTATAATATGAAAAATGCTAGGTTCAAAGAAATTCGCAGGAAATCAGTATCGGTAATTAGGTTTCTATTAGAGATTTGATTAAGTATCGTATAGAACTTAGAAAACTATCTGGCCACTATCGTTGCATTAAACTACTATGATCCTTCTAAGCTGTCATTTGAATTCAGATTCTTAAACCCACACTATTTTTCAAGTTCTAATATGTTCACAAATCGCTTTAATAACATCAGCTTTCTTTGGTTAAGAACAATTTGCTCATCTAGGCTTTTTCAAGAAACCTATCAGCACTTTTGATGCGTTTCATTAAGCCTAATATCGTAGTCTAATTGATCATGTTAGAGTAAGCAATAAGAATAACCTAAATGAAGATCCATGTGAAAATTCCTAATTTCAGCACCCTAATTTAGCGATTCTTGAAATCTCTCTGAAAAACCTAAAATCTAACTAGGGATCTACTCATACATGAATAACGATGAACAAATCACAATGATAATAAAGAATTGCCTAAATAAATAATAAAAAGGTTTAGAAATCTTCTCAGTAAAGTATGGAGTTAAGATTTCTTCTCCAAAAGTGCTTATAAGTGCAAAACCCAAAGAGTCTAAGAGAAATAAAACGTAATCGTAAAAGTGGCTGATTTTTTTTAAATAGTTGCAAAGTAAGATTAGGTCAACCCATGATTGAATTTAGCTAAATCTAACTTTGGACCGACCGATCCAACCATGGACCGATCGGTCTGCTCGGTCGCTTGGTAGCAGAATCAATTGGTCACATCAGGACCGATCGGTCTGCTCGGTCGCTTGGTAGCAGGATCAATTGGTCACATCTGGACCGATCAGTCTGCTCGTGCATTGAAAGACGGGATCGATCAGCCCCTCCCTGGACCAATCGTTCTCCTTGGTTCCTGGTTGGTCTGCTCGATCTTCACGCACACAGATCGATCAGTCTCTCCTAGGACCAATCGATCACCTTGGTCTCTGGTCGACGGGAACTATCCATTCACCTTGGACCGATCGATTCGTGTACTTTATGGAACGTGGGATCGACTAGGTTCCTGGAACGACCGACTGATCGGTACACACTATTCCTAGTGTGGGATCGTCTAGATCGATCGGTCCTGTCGTGGACCGGTCGATCCTACCGTTTCTTCCAAAATTTATTTATTTTTCTATTTTTCGCCAAATCCGTTTGTTTTTGGCCAATGAGAACTTAAACCTATAAAAACTCATATAAGACTAAAAGATCTGATTAATACTTAATAATACATGCAATTTTTTTTAAATGAGTCAAAATCACCGCACATTAATACCATAATCAAAAGGTCATATTGAAGACGAAAAATGGAGAAAATGTTTTACAGTGGAGGGTGCATCTTTAGGAATATCCACAACTAAAAATATTGGAAATGATGGTGGATTATGGTTGTAACCATCATATTACTTGATATGAGTAGTTATTTCATGTGCTCACCGTCATGACTAGAAAGAAGCCATCATAACTGTCGATAATTCAATTCACCATACCGAGAAGGAAGGGAAGGTTCTTATTAAAGGAGATGATGGAAGCTCAATCACTCTCAAGAATTTGTACCATGTTCTTGTAGTAAAGAAGAATCTTCTCTTTGTGTAGAATGTGGTAGATTCAAGTAACTATGTTCTGTTTGGTCCAAGAGACGGTAAATTCTTATAATATATCAAGTGTTAAAGACCGATGTAGTTCACACGGGAGCACATGTTAAAAACTTATGTCTTGTCGGCCTCAAATTACTATGTGGAAAAGGTGAATACCAATGATAATACCTCTATATGGCATGCTAGGCTTGGTCTTATAAATATGATTAAGCTCAAGGTGTTGGTTAATAAGGATCTGATTAACAAACTCCCAAAGTTGAAGATTCAAAAAGAAGAGAGACTTTGTAAAGGATGTCAATATAAAAAATCACATAAAATTCCTTCTTACAACTCCACCTCATGATGCAGTGATCCTTGGAGAGAGTTTATAATGTTTTGATGGGTCCAACGAGAATATCCTCCTATTCTGGGGGTTATGTTTCTGTCGTTGATGATTTCTCATTGTACATTTGGGTATATAATTTTTGAGGAAAAGACGAAAGTATTCTCAAGATTTCAAGAATCCAATACTACAGTAGAAGGGGAGTTGGGTCAGAAGATCAAGATTCAAAGACGGATAATGGAGGAGCGTTCATTTCAAAAGAATTTTTCTCTTTTTGCCAAAAGCATGGTATAAAAAAAGCACGACATCAAAAGAGCATGGTATACAACTCAGTAGAACGGACTAGATAAATGGAGTAGCAGAATGAAGTAGCATAAAGAAAAATTCAACATTCAATCGAGACATGTAGAAGTTGGCTATATGACAAGAATTTTTCTAATTCTTAGGATGGAAGGTATGAGGTGGTCCAATATATGTCCTCTGTCGGATGCCACATAGTTCAAATAATATAAATTCTCCTTATGAAATGGTTCATGGGAAGAAGCCAATGGTGAAACATATTTGAATCAGTCTCCACGTTCAAGTGTTCAACACTCATAGAACCAAACTAGAGCAAAAGGAAACGAAATGCATCTTTTTCAGTATGTTTTAAGGAATGAGTGGAGATATATGGATACAGAGACACATAAGTACACCGTGTACCGTGATCTTGGTATTTTTTTAAGAAAGATGGTGCGAATTCCTCCAAGATTAATGAACATGTTCTTCAAATGCCTAGTGAAATCATAAATCATGAAAAGGAAAGGCAAGGTGAAAGAAGGATCACAAATCGTGGATCTTTTTAAAATCCTAACTCGCAAAAGAAGCAACTATTTGAATTTTTGGTATTCAGGTAAAATAAATCCCATGAAAGAAATAAGATTCATATACAAATATTACAAAATATTTTTGGCTTGTTTTTAATAGCAAAGAGAAGAGAATCCCAATGTAAAAGCCCAAAATTAATCACTAATGGTAAATGGTTTTTCTGCAATTAGACCTAGGGTTCTCCTTTTATCTATATAAAAAGGAGCCATGAAATACTTGAGTGGCGAAAAATTTCCAGACTGCCACCGAAGCAGCCGTCGATCAGCCATGGATGAGAAGCCACCATAGCCAACTAGAAGAACATAGAAGGCACATTATACCAGCTCCAGAAGAAATGAGAAACGAATGACCATAACCAATCCAAAAGATCTGAAACTTGGTAGAAATGTTATTGAATATCTTATCTGGCTAATGAGGCAAGCTGGTTGTCATTTTGAGTTATATTGTGAAAGTTATAAATGTTAAAGAGAATTACTAGAATGACACAAAATTCAATAGTAATTATTAGATTGACCCTAATGTTTTCTTAAATACTAAAATACATAGATTGTTTCCTTCGCCAAGTTAATGTCCACAGCTATCCAATGGTTCGAGTTAACAAAAAACATAGGCATACAAATGGTCCACATCGATGTACCATTTTTTATTCATCGGTGAATCATGCGGTATTGCACCCTTAACAACCTGCCCTGTAGCTATCTTCAAAAATAAATTTCTTAGGATCTTCATTGAATTTGATGTAGTTATGTGCCCAAGAATTCACAAACCAATGGTCTAAAAAATCAATACGTGAAGACCAATATGGGGATGGATTGCGAATGGACCGCTTACGGAACATGGTTATTGCAGAACATAGTTGCTGATATAAAAAACAAATTACTATACTTAAAATAAAACTGCTATCAAACAAAATAAATATGTCATCAAGTGAGACAAAACAAGTCTGCCACCGACGAAACAAATCTTTTATCAAATAAAACAAAACTGCCTTCAATTAAATAAAAATATCATCAATTAAATAAAACTACTATCAAATAAAACAAAATTGCCATCAAGTAAACAAAACTTGCCATCAAGTAGACAAAAAATGTCATCGAGTAAAACAAACTAGTAAAACAAAACTACCACATGTAAATTTGCCAAATAATAGCGTACCGTATCAGCCAACCAACCATAATCAAGTTAGGCCATTTATCCCTTCGAGTAATTATTATCCTGTAGAATTCAAATCCTGAATCCCATAATCCAACTGGTTCGTTCCTATAGAAGCAACAATTTATATATAAGTGAAGTTAATAATAAGAGATTAATAATGTTAGAATAACCTACTCATCACGTTCTATGAATTCTATTAATCTACGCAACTTACGCACTTCTACTAGGGCTAATGGACCGTATGCTGTTGGTGAAAGGGCTACACCATGCATAGATTTATGTACCAGGGCAAACAAATCATGTGTAGGTCTTGGTGGTGGTGGCGGGCTTACACCTTTCACAACTCTTCTTATAATAGAATTTCCTAAGAAAGGGCCTCTTTGGGTCCTTCCCAATTGCGGTTGATAGCTGCCTAAATCCGCGTTGTCATTATAGCTTTTATTTGATTCACCATAGCATTTAAAGCTGTTCCAAACCATTGTTTGACTTCCGAACAATGGGGTCGGAAAAAGTTTCGCCTGAAACATCGTTAACTTGAAAAATTTCTTTCTCTTACCAGAAATCCGATTTATTTTGAATTAGGATTTACCCACTCTTCTACCTAGTGTTCTCATATCGTCCTATGACGTTTTTATTTTCACATCATTCTTCTTCGCGAAAAACTTCTCTTCTTTTTTGTAGTTCACGTATATTTTTTCCTTACAACACATCGAATAGGAGTATCGTTGTCTGATGTAGCTTGCATCATTGCTATCCAAGACTACATATTGTAATAAAACTAGTAAGAACAATAAGTCTGCCACCAAGTAGAAAAAACTACGTTATAAGAAAAATAAGTTTGTCACTAAATAAAAAAAACTGCCACAAAATATATACAAAAAATGCCACCAAATAATAACAAATCTGCCACCAAATTAAACAAAATTGCATTGTAAGCAAATAAGTCTGCCAAGTAAAAAAGTGCCACCAGATACAAAAAAATTGCCACGGAATATAAAAAACTATCCCCAAATATATAAAAATTGTCACCAAATATATAAAAATGTCACAAATATAAAAAAACTACCACCAAATATAAAACAAACTGTCACCAAGTAAAAACGAAAATGTATACAATTTTTTTGTTGCTTGCTCCATCCTTTTCATGACCATTCGAGTTTACAACATCTTTTGGTTCCATAGTTGCATTGACATGCTTCATAGAATTCTCCAAATTTGAAATCTTGTCACGAAACTCTAATTCTAAAGAAGTCACTTTTTCATCCAAAGTATTTACTTTGCTTCTAAGCCTTCCATTCTGGAAAACAGAAGTCTTTTAATTTTCGTAACTCCCTTGAGAAGCATTCCATCATTCCTATGCATATTTCTTTCTTCTTCTTGGTCATTTGTGGTGATACATCAACTTGATCCTATGTGATTTCATTCAATCAATCTCGTAACTCCCTTGAGAAGCATTCCATCATTCCTATGCATATTTCTTTCTTCTTATTGGTCATTTGTGGTGATACATCAACTTGATCCTATGTGATTTCATTCAATCAATCATGCAATATATCCATTAGAATTAAGTTTGCCATCATATACAAATAAGTCTCCCATCAAAGCTACTTTAATTTTCCATTAAGTTTCAATAAACCTGTTCACGAAATTAAGTAAATTTGCCAAAAATATTGATTACATCTTCGGTCAATATTCAAATGTAATATTCAAATAATTCTATCATTAAATATACATAAGTCTGTCATCAAAGATAAATAAGTCTACCATCAAATATACATAAAATTTTCATCAAAGATTCAAGTGATTAATGAAATATCGATCAAATCTACTATCAAGAACAGTAAATCTGCCAACAAATCAGTTATATCTGCTATTAATATTCCATTGTAATATTAAAATAAATTTGCCATCAAAGACAGATAATTCTGTCATCAATAAAACATAAATATGTCATCTAGACAAAAAAAATCTGCCATGAATTTCATACGCCCAAATAAGTCTGCAACTATCACAAAATAAAACTGTCAACACATATATGCGGCAAATTCAAAAACAGTGTTTGAATCTAAATGAATGAAAGCTTACCGGATTTTGTATTGGAGTTCCACAAAATCTACAACAAATGATGTTTATGTCAATAATGAAAGATAATAGGGTTCCGATTTTGATTGTTTTGTCGGTTTATATCAATAAATGATTTTACACTATGCATGATGGAAAATAGGGAAGATATACCGAAGATAGTCGACGAGGAGTGTTGAGACGGAAGATACGAAGTAGGCGCGATGGAAAACCTCGAAACTGAAACTTCAAAAAAAACACAAACACGGAGAAAGGCAATGGAAAAGACACCAGAGTACGAAGGGACACCGGATACCCGAATTTGCTAGAAAATAAACACGAATACGGAGAAACACGGAGAAAACTCAAAAATGTTTCCGAAAATGAAAATCAAAAGTTAAAAATGAAAGTCGCAAATGGTGAAAGATTTTAGGATTTCAAAAACTTTTCAAACTGAAAAGATGCAACTGTAGAGGGAAATAACTAAAATATTAATATTTTTTTCATAAAATAATTGCACAATTTTAAATAATGTGAGTTTCTATGATTTACATGAATTTTAACTAAAATTTCTAGTCATTCTAGTAAACATGCATGACAAGGGGTTATTTGAGTCATTATAGAATGAATGTGTGTCATTCTGGATAATTTCTCTGTTTTGCCGAACACGTTCTGCACAGTGTGGATCTGCGACCAATCTTGGTTAACAACAAAACAAGAATGAAACGGATTCGGATCAATATGAAATTTGGAGATGACACCTACATCTAGTTTTGTTAATATTATAATATTTTATCTAACTCTTTGAAATTTATGGTTGTTTTATCGAGTATGTTATATACATATTACTTTTATAACCAGTTTGTGGAGTTTTCCCTTTGTAAAAAAACTCTGTTCGACATGAAATTTTGCATGGATAGTAAGTATACATAGAATTAACTTTAAGCTGAAGGAAAACCAATTTACAAAAGAGGAGCATACAAAAGTATATTTTCAAAGTGCAAGCAACGAATATGTCCAAGATGAAAAGTTGGGTGTTTTTCGTCAACATATGGCAAAGGGGAGGAACGAGTTTGTTTTTTACTAGTATACATGTATATCTCATATTAACATTTAGTTTATTATTAACCTAAGCATACCTATATGCTCTATACTTCATAAATAACATATATTTGGGTATCAATTGTTATGATGTCTATATGTACATATATAAAAATATATTTATATATAATAAAAACTAGTATGTTTTTGTGAAATACATGTTATTGGATGTTGATAAATGAGAATGTAATATAAATAGAAGAACAGAGTGGTAATGCTAACTTTTGTTAGAGTTGGCGTCATTGAATTTGCTGTATGAAAAATATATGAGACAAAATATGCATTAGTTACTAGATTGACGATTTTATCGGTTGTATATCAATTCGATTTTGATGTACATAAATCAAGCCTAATGATTTTAATTGTTAAATGTTGGATAAAAGACTATAGTTGGAGCGTACGAGCTACACCAGTTGGAAACACGCCACAATTTAAAATTGGGTTTACTTCCGTCAACTACACAAATTTATGCGAATAAACCTATTTTTACCCGTAATTTTTGGATCTTTCATAAGTTATATAAACTGTGTTTTTCTTCCGTAAACTACATAAATTTCATAAATTATTCTAATTATAGAAATTCTCTTAATGTTTACATGTTAAATTGTTATTACACCTTGTTTTACTTCAAAAATCGGGTTTTATAAATCCAAGTTGAAACTAGATTTTCGAATTACAACCAGATTTAGTAGCTATTTAGCGTGTAAACATTAATAGAATTTCTGCAATTAGAATAATTTATGAAGTTTGTGTAATTTTTGAAAGAAAAATACAATTTATGTAGTTAAATGAAGACCCAAAAAGTACGGGTGAAAAAAGGTTTAGTCGTATAAATCTGTGCAGTTGACGGAAGTAAACCCTTTAAAATTCAGGAGTTCGTTTCAAGCCATACATGTTTTGTTACAGAGCGTTCAGGACGTACGCGACAAACCACTCCTAAAGTATTTGGTGTTTTGTACAAAGATTTTGTAGGTGGTGCTCGTTCTAAAGTCTTGCCATGTCATGTTGCTGACGAATTACATATGAGATTTGGTATTCAAGTTCTTAAATACGGTGATAGTTAATTTGTAGTTGGTGACATTTTTTTGTAGTTGTGACAGATTTATTTTAATATGGTGGTTATGGTAAAAGTTTTTTTTTGTAATTGTGACAGATTTATTTTAATATCATAAAAATTATTTTTGTAGTTATGACAAATTTATTTTAATATGCTGACCGTTATTTTTTCTTGTAGTTTTGACATATTTATTTTAATATGGTGACAGTTTTTTTGTTGTGTAGTTGGTATACAGGAAAACGTATCATACACTTCGACATGCACGATTTTTGGTAAGAGGTTCTTCGGAAAAAGGTTATGAAGAATTACCTACTTACTTGTATATGATAAGAAGATCTAATTCTAGAACGCTCACTCGTTTAGAAGTTGATGAACTCGAAAGGTTCAAGTACGTTTTTCTTGCGTTTAGTGTTAGCTTGAATGGTTTTCCTTTCATGCAAAATATGGTTGTTGTGGATGGTACGTTTCTTCAAGTGACTATAAAAGGACATTTCTTATCACAGCTTCATAGGATGAAACTTTTCAAATATTTCCCATAACTTTTCCACTAGTTGATACAGAAAATGATGATTTATGGGAATAGTTCTTTAGGCAGCTTAGTTGTGTTATATCAGATGATCAAGATCTTGCAATTATACCTTATAGACATCGATCAATCAATAATGCAATCAGAAAAGTGTATCCGATGAATTTTCGGGGAATATGTACGCATCATCTTTACAAGAATATAATAAACACTTTAGAGGCGGTGCTGGATTTCGTTTGGTAAAATGGTGGCAAATCCATTTCGAATTTCTGATTTTGAGACAATATTTGACGAAATACGCACATTAAATCCACCATTGCATAACTATTTGGTAAAAGTTGAAGTGAAGACATGTGGTCTCGTGTTTATTTTCCTGGTGATCGATACAACATCATTACATCAAACATAGCCAACTATCTTAATAAAGTGCTTTCAAAAGCTAGGACTTTAACTATTATAGAACTGCTAGACATTATGCGGTTAATGATGACAAGGTGGTTTGTAGAGCGCAGGAATGATGCATTTTTAATGAAAACAGCTCTCACTCGGGTTGTGGAAAAGATGTTGGAGATAATAGCGAGCAAGTTCATGGGCTTTTTATGTATTTATATATAATTTCTCAATAGTAATGTTTTATATTTTTTAGAGATGGGTTCAATATGCGAAGCAACTTAATGTACAAGCGATTGACGTTCATCAGTCTCAAGTGACAGGTGTGTCATATTTGCATGTAGTAATTTTTACAGAAAAAATACTCATGTCACAGATTTAACTTGGAGAAATTATAATGTGTATATACAATTGCAGTAGGGGAGGCACGAAAAATATGTCGTATATCACTTTGTCATCCTTATTATTTTAAGAACTACTTAACAATGTGTATACGACATCAGTTGTACCAATAGATATCAATTTACCTCCTCCGGTGCATATCACACAAAAGGTGTGTTTGCCATCTTTGGATCACCAACCGCCGAGACGGCCGAAAAATTCAAGGATGAAATTCCCTAGAGAAAGCGTTAGAGAAGAAACGGTCGAGGAAAAAACATGCATGTTACAAGGAAAGAACATGCATTTTGTGATTTTCAATATTTTGTTTGCACTAGTTCTAATCTATGTTTATTGTGATTTAAATTACGCTTTACGCCTTAGAATTTAGTGTTCATAATTAACGGTATAACACTCATCAAATAAGTTTGTAATCAATAACAATAAGTATGCCATCAGTAACCAATAAGTCTGCCATCAGTAACCAATAAGTCTGCCATCATAAATAATAAGTCGGCAATCAGTAACTAATAAGTCTCCCATCAATACCAATAAGTGTGCCATCAACACCAAGAAATTTGTAGTCAATACCAATAATTATGTCATCAACACCAATAAGTCTGCCATCAATACCAATTAAGAATTACAATAGAAACTGCACCTTTCTCTGTTAAACAAGTAGAAAAGTGTAGCATCAAACAAGAATAAACCTACAACTAACACTTTTAGCTTTTCAATCTCATCGGCATTGTTCTGAATATGAACATGCATAGTCTTCAAAGTGGTATCACAAGGACATGTCCTTGTGTGCTCTTATATAAGATTATATAAGTCTATCATTAGAGTTTAGATTTTAGTGATTAGAGATTGTTATTGACTGTTGATTTTTGAGTTTAGATTTAATATTTTTGTGTTAAGAGTTTGTTATTGCTACTCTACAATATTTCTATATTTTAGGTTTTGGGGTATAGCAATTTATAACTATCAAAATAATGTTTAGGGTATAGCAACAATAAAAAAGTCTGCCATCAAAATAATGTTTAGTGTATAACAAACTATAAATAGGGTTGCCACTACAAGAAAACTGCCAAAATGCCACTGCATTTTGCGACCACATTGGCAACAGTTTTGTGACCAATTTATGACTATAGAGATGTAGTCGCAAAGTGGTCTCAAAAGTGTGACTAAAACGTGTAGTCGCATATTGATCGCAATACGCAACCATTAAGCAACTAAACTACGACTGATTAGCGACTACGTGTGGAAGAACCACATGTTAGTCGCATATTGGTCGCTAAATATGCGACAAATTTGTGACTATATTTTGGAGTGGCTCTTCAGTCATAAAGTGGTTGCAAAGTGACAACATAAAACCATGTGCGTGTTAGGTATACCAACTTTTAAGCGACTACTATGTTGTGGTTGCAAAGTAGTGGCAAAGTAGTGGCAAAGTAGTGAAAAAGTAGTGGCAAAATCCGGTATATATATGCCTCATCCCAGACTCTCATTTGTAGAATCAAAAGGAAAAAAACTGCAAACATGTGGGAAAATGATAATAATTCGAGAGATTGGATGTACAAAAGGATTGATAATCAAACAAGAAATATATCGGCAGAATTTCCACAAGGCATGGAGCAGTTCATGAATTTTGCAAGTAGTCAACCAATAGCTCAAAGTAGCGGATGTAAGTTTTTCTGTCCTTATATTAATTACAAAAACGATAAATTTATTCCGGGACGGAAAATATGGAGTCATCTATATAGTCGAGGATTTATGCCAAATTATTATATTTGGTATAAACATGAAGAAAAGCCGAATGTTCAGTTAGTGAAGAGTAGTTGGGGTGATGTCTAAAGAAATCAGGGAGGTACATGTGGTACTAGTGATGAAACAATTGGTACATCCGGTAATAGATATGTTGAAATGGTGACAGATGCATTTCGTGAGACTACGATTGATCAGTACTATAATCAGAACGAGGAAGAATATAATAATGAAGAAGAACCCAATGAAGAAGCATAAAAATTTAACAACATATTAGAAGCTGCAAAAAATCCAATGTATGATGGTTGTCATGAAGGGCACTCACAGTTATCTTTAACTTCTTGGTTCATGAACATTAAGTCTGATTTTAATCTACCAGAAAAATGCATGGATTCTTGGGCGGAACTGTTTACAGAATATTTGCCCGAGGAGAATCAAGCAACATGTTCATAAAAATGAGTCATCCATCTGATGCTGTAGAGTGGAAATTTTTTCAATATCTACATCCTAGATTTGCTGCTGAATCTCGAAACGTTTATCTTGGCTTGTGTACTGATGGATTCAATCCATTTGGGATATCTCGTAATCATTCATTATGGCGGGTGATTATCACTCCATATAACTTGGCATCGGATATGTGTATGAAGAAAGAGTACTTGTTTCTAAAAATTCTGAATTCGGGGCCAAATCATCCGCGTGCTAGTCTGGATATATTCTTTCGAACTTTGATTGATGAGTTAAAAGAATTGTGGTCTACGGGAGTTGATGCATACGATATATTGTTGAATCAAAATTTTAATCTAAAAGTCATGTCACTATGGACGATAAACGATTTTCCCGCTTATGAAATGTTGTTAGGATGGACAACGGATGGTAGACTGGCTTGTCCAATTTGTATGGATGTTACGAAGGCATTTCAATTACCAAATGCTAGAAAAACGTGTTGGTTTTATTCTCACAAAAGGTTTCTACCTAAGGGTCACCCGTTACGGAAAAATAAAAAAAGTTTTTTAAAGAGGAAACACGCTTTGAATGACTATCCTCCACAATTATTGATAGGCGAAAAAGTTTTATAGGAGCGAATAAAAACTGTCTATATCCTCTAAGAACATCTGACTGTGGAGGAAACGGTTATGAAAGTAAAGAAGAAAGTTACGGCAGCTGGCATAATTGGCACAAAGAAAGCATATTTTGGGAGTTTTCGTACTGGATGGATCTTAACCTTCGACATAATCTTGATGTGATGCATATAGAGAAGAATTTATTCGATAACATCATTAATACTATTATTAATGTGAAAGAGAAATCAAAATATACAATTAAGTCAAGATTGGATATTGCAAAGTTTTGCTCTCGAAAAGAGTTGCACGTGGATGGTCGGGGTAATGCTGCATTCCCTATATTTCTATTGACATAAAAAGCCAAAAAACGCTTATTGGAATGTATCAAAAATGATGTCAAATTTCTGGACGGCTACGCGGTAGATTTAGTAAATTGTGTAGATATGGATGAACTGAAATTCTCGGGCATGAAAAGTCATGACTGCCATGTTTTTATGGAAAGGCTTCTCCCTTTTATATTTGCAGAACTTTTTACCACGTAACGTTCATCTAACATTATCAAATATATACTAATAAATATATTTTATATTATAAGTACGTAAATTAATAATAATTGCATGTACTAGTTAATTCTAGATGGTAATATATATAGGGATTGGAGGATTTTTTCCGTGATCTATGCTCCATATCATTACAACAAAGCCATGTCCAAATTTTGAAGGAAAACATAGTCATAATTTTGTGCAATTTGGAGAAGATCTTTCCACCTGCATTTTTAGATGTCATGGAGCACCTTCCTATACATCTACCATACGAAGATGAACTGGGTGGACCTGTGCAATATATGTGAATGTATGCATTTGAAAGGTTTTTTAAAAAAACTGAAAAGCAAGACAAAGAACAAACGATATACTATAGGGTCGATTGTTGAATCATATGTGAATGATAAGATATCTTACTTCTCCGAGCATAACTTTGCTGCCCACATACGCACCAAAAACAAGTACCATAAATTTTTTTGTTTATTAATTAATTATTTTATTATGAATGGTAAATAATTAAATTTTCGTGCTGAATATATCATGTAATATGTATATATATTGGTGGGAGTTTGAACATTTTTGATTCCCACAAAATTAACTGGTGGTCGCAAATCAGTCGCAAATTTGCGACTGATTTGCGACCACCTCATTAATTTTGAATTTTGCCACCGAAAAAAAATCTATAAATACGTGACTTTTCCCCTTATTTTCATACTTCAAACATTTTCAACACTTCCAAAATCCTCTCAAAACACTTAAAACTTTCTCACACCAAAATAACATAAAACCCAAATGGCAAGTAGCGGTAAATCGATGAGAGATCGTGGAAAACGATAAATCACGTCGTCTTCCGGCCGTGGTAACTCTTCGGTCTCCTCGAACCCCTCACCTGCCGCTAATAGAGCAACATCCCGCCTCCTTCCATAGTACAACTTCACCCCTCATTCCATTCCTAAAATCGATCATGCCCTACGGTTTCAGGAATCGGACGAACATGAGGAGTAAGGTGTTCCCTAATGCAAAACGGGAACGGAGAAACAAACTATCACTCTTGATAGTTTGTTACATACCCCGGGGCGGGACCAGTACCTCACAGTGTTGTCTCCAGTGCCAGCACCAAATAAGACTTGATAAGTAACAACGATTTTAAATTTTTATTTATTAATTATAATTAATTATTTAAAATTTATTAAAATTTATATGAAATTTAAATACTTTAATATAATAAAAATATTAGGTTTGATCGCGACAACTATTAACCGTCAAATTTCAAAGATTTTGAAAATAAATTTAACGGCCTCTACTACAGTTGGATGGTCTTACCTGCTGAAAGATAGGAAAAATATTCCATCGAATTTGCAGTAAGTAAAATTTTTTTTATTTTTTTATTTTTTTAAATTTTATTTATTTTATGAAAGTTTAAATTTAGTCATATTAATACTTTATTATTCAACTTAAAGCAATCATATACTTGGGATCCTATGGTTACCCGGTGGTACGAAAGGAGTTTGATGCCGTCTGCGTAAGGTGGATGAAAGGGATGGTGAGCACGGTTCATACAACCGGCAAACATCCCATGTGGATTTTCCCGAGTGTGTAGAAAATTATGACAGACTACTGGAGAACAAAAACGCCTAACGAGAGGAATAGCAAATCCTTTAATAACCGCAACTCCACTCAGGATGGCCTTGGCCTACACAAGCATTTATCGGGCCAAAAATCCTACATCCAGATCCAACAAGAAATGGTAACTAATTTTAAATATTTAAATTTAATTAAAAATTTATTTTAATATATGGTTAGGAAAATAATTTGGGACGACTTGTCTCAATTGGTGAGGTATTTATAAACACTCACATTAGGCTGGATGGTTTGATTTAAATTTGAAAGCTAAACAAATCTGTGAACTATACGAACATACAAGAGAAAATGGCAATCGTGTAGGTCGATCCAACAAAAACGTGTCACGGTACTTTCCATCCAACTGAGCTGACTCTAGAAGAGAAGGATGATATCGTCATTCAGGTAGTAATTTTTTATTTTATAATTTTTTTATTTACATTAAATTATTTATATTTATTCTTATTATTTTTTGTAATATTCTAATTTTATTTTAATTGTTTTTGTAATCTTCCGTTGCGAATGACCGAGGCCATCTTTACGGATTCGGTAGCCTGAATCGCGTGCATGGGTCGGGTAGGTGTAGTGGGTTACAATCTACAACCGCCAACTACGTTGCGCTTCAGGAGCAACTTTTAGCCGCATAACGCCAAATCAAAGATCAAAACGCAATCAGCGTGCGTAATGAAGAATGAAACGCGCAAATTGAAGAACAAAACACGTAAATTCTGCAAGCGAATCGGAAGATGTTACAAGTGTATAAAGAAAACCAAAAGAAAATCTGTAGCTTGGAGATGCTCATCGGCTATTTTTAACGGACGGATCCAACATTCGCCTCCTATATGCAGGATAACGATGGCCCAGGTGAACTGTCGACCGCTCCGACCTCATTTTCGGCTTTGGATTTTCAATTCTCACCGTCGGAGAATTAGATTTTTTTTTTCTTGTAGATTTAATTTTATTTAATAAAATATATATTTTTAATTTTTAATTTCTTTTTATTTTATAAAATAATTAATTAATAATTTAATTATTATTTACTTATAATAATATTTAAAATTATAAAATTATTAATTAATAATTTAATTATTATTTAATTATAATAATATTTAAAATTATAAAATAATTAATTTAAACAAAATATTTTAAATCTAATATTAAAAATTATATTTATTATTAATTAATTATTACTATTAATAATAACTATTTAAAAAAATAATTAATTAAAATATTTTGAAATTGAAAATTATTATTTTTAATAATAATAATAATTTTAATTTCAAAATATTTTCATTAATTATTATTTTTTAAATTCTAATTTCGATGTAGTCGCAAATCAGTCCCAAATGAGTCTCACTTTTTTGGGACCAATTTGCTACTACATAAATTTTTTTCGAAAAATTTATATTTAATCGTAGATCAGTCGCACATATTTGCGACTAAAGCTATTTTTTCCAAAAATCATTTTCAGTCGCAAATCAGTCGCAATTTATTGTGAATGATTTGTGACTGATTATATTACGTAGTCGCAAATCAGTTATAAAATTTTTTGATTGATTTGCGACCACGTCTTCCATTGTGGTCGCAAATCAGTCACAAACTTTTGTGACTGATTTGCGACTACGGCTTTTGCAACCACATATGTAGTTGCAAAGTAGTGGCAAAATTTGCTACCGAAAACCAGTCGTAAAGTAGTCGCAAATGTAGTCACCAATGATTGGTGGCATATCAGTCGCAAATTGTACCACTATTACCGTGGTCGTAAATCCTTCGTTAAATTGCGATTGATTTGCGACTATATAAATTTGCGAGTAAGACTTTGCGACTACATTGCGTGGTTGAAAAGTGGTCTCAAATTCCATTTTTGCGACTACTTTGCGACCACATATCGCTGTTTTCTTGTAGTTGCCATCAAAATATTGTTTAGGGCATTGCAAACAAGTTTGCCATCGGTAACAATAAGCCTGTAATCAATAACCAATAAATTTGCGATGAAAATAATAAGTCTCCCATAAATAACAATAAGTCTAGCATCAAAATAATGGTTAGGGTATTGCTATACCCTAAATAAGTATACCATCGATAAAAATAACTCGGCCATCTATAATCAATAATTCTGCCATCAATAACAATAAATCTACCATCAAAATAATGTTTAGGATATTGCTATATCCTAAATAAGTCTACCATCGATCACAATAATTCTACCTGAATAATCAATAAGTCTACCATCATTTACTAATAAGTCCGCCATCACATACAATAATCTTGCCATCAATAATCATTAAGTGTGCCACAAAATTCAAAAACTTGCATCATTAATCAAGTGTCATACAAAATTTATCAATTAGAAATTAGCATTGTTACACGAATATTGGATACTAAAGTTTTGTCATTGTGAATTTGTCAGAAACATGCAGTAATGGGTTAGATAAAGGAAACGAGGGCTCCACAGCCTCGTCAAAAATTTCAGCAGCCAACTTCATACGCAATGCCCGGATATTCTAGTCGTTCAAACCATCAAATGAAAATCCAAGAGCAAGACACTCGATGTACTTGATAGCGTACACACCACAATCCTCCGGATTATAGTCTCGAAGAATATTTTTCAATCTTCTAACCCAAAATTGCTTCTCGCTCTTCTTCCGAGGGGTACGGAACTCATTTGTTTAACATAATAGGAATCATTCTGGTGAAGGGCCTACAAGACTAAAAAATATTTTTTTCATGTGGCACCACGTGAGGTATGTTGTCATGTACACAACTATCCAATGGTTCGAGTTAACAAAAAACATAAGCGTACAAATGGTCCACATCGATGTACCATTTCTTATTCATCGGTGAATCATGTGGTATTGCACCATTAACCAACTGCGGGTAATTATCTTTAAAAATATTTTCTTAGTGTCTTCATCGAACTTGATGTAGTCATGTGCCCAAGAATTCACAAACTAAGGGTCTAAGAAATTAATACGTGAATACCGATATGGGGATAAATTGCGCATGGACTGCTTAGGGAACATAGTAATCGCAAACATCGTTGCTATTATACAAAAATAAATTACTATAGTTAAAATAAAATTGCTATCAAATCAACTAAATCTTCCATCAAGTGAGACAAAACAAGTCTGCCACCGACGAAACAAATCTGTTATCAAATAAAACAAAATTACCATCAAATAAACAAAACTGTCATTAATTAAACAAAACTCCTACAAAACTGCAATCAAGTAAACAAAAATTGCCATCAAGTAAACAAAACTATCATCGAGTATAAAAAATTGCCATCAAATAATTTGTCAAATATTAACGTGCCGTATCAGCCAACCAGCCATAATCAGGTCATTTATCCCTTGAAATAATTATTATCCTGTAGAATTCAACTTCCGAATCCCATGATCCAACAGGTTCGTTTCTATATATGCAACAAGTTATATATACGTGAAGTTAACAATAAAAGATTAATAATGTAAGAATAACGTACTCATCACGTTCTACGAATTCCATTAATCTACGCAGCTTACGCTCTTCCACTAGAGCTAATGGATCGTATGCTGTTCGTGAAGGGGCTACACCTTGCATAGATTTATGCACCGGGGCAAACAAATCATGTGTAGGTGGTGGTGGGTTTACACCTTTCACAACTCCCTTCACAGTAGAATTCCTTAAGAAAAGGCTTATTTGGGTCCTCGCTAATTATGGTTGACGTTTGTCTAAATCCGATTTGTCATTCATAGCTTTTATTTGACTCAGCATACCATCTAAAACTGTTCCAAACCGTTTGTTCAACTTCCGAACAATGTAGTCGGAAAACGTTTCGCTTGAAACATCGTTAACTTGAACAATTTTTTTTCTCTTACGAAAAATCTGATTTCTTTTGAACTTGGATTGACCCACTGTTTTTACATGAAGTTCTCATATCCTCCTCAAGTGTTTTTTTCTTCACATCATTAGCTCGTTGTCATTCTTTATCGCGAGAAACTTCTCTCCTTTTTGTGTAGTTCACATATACTATTTCTTTACAACACATCTAATAGGAGTATCGTCGTATGATGTAGCTCGCGTCGTTGCCATCCAATACTACACTTTGTAATTAAACTATTAAGAACAATAAGTCTGCCACCAAATAGAAAAAATTACCGTGTAAGAAAAATAATCCTGTCAATAAATAACAAACTGCCACCAAATATATACAAAAAACTGCCACCAAATATATACAAAAAACTGCCACCAAAATTTTGCCACCAAATAAAACAAAACTGCAATATAAGAAAATGCGTCTGCCAAGTAAAAAAACTTCCACCAGATACCAAAAAACTACCATGGAATATAAAAAACTGTCACCAAATATATAAAAATGTTACCAAATATATAAAAATTGTCACCAAATATAGAAGAAGTGCCACCAAATATAAAACAAACTACCACCAAGTAAAAAAGAAAATGAGTACCATTTTTTGTTGCTTGCTCCATCCTCTTCATGACCAGTTTACAACAGCTTTTGGTTCCATAGTTGCATTGACATGCTCCATACGCTTCTCTAGATTTGAAATCTTGTCACAAAATTCTAATTTTAAAAAAGTCATTTTTTCATCCAAAGTATTTACTTTTGCTTCTAAGTTTTCCATTCTGGAAGAAAGAAGCACTACAGTTTCAGTAACTCCCTTGAGAAACATTCCATCATTCCACGAACTTTTCCCACCGCTTTCATTCTTTGAAGTTCCTTCATCACATGTTTTATTTCTTTCACTTTTCTTCTTTGCAGGTTCATGAGGTTCACCTTTTCTAGAATTTGCTTGTTCAACAAGAAGTTTTCTTTTTTTTTTCTTATTGGTCAGGTGGTGATACATAAACTTGACCACATGCGGTTTCATCCAATCAATCATGCAGTATATCCATGATCACATTGTTCAGTTTTAGATTCATTTCTTCAGGGATAAATCTCTTCTTCTAGTTTGTGGATTAAATGTCTCACATGTACCTGATTGTGAGCTTTCTTTTTGTCAACAATAAACTCATCAAACTAAAATCTTTTATGGGATCCACCCCAACAAAGAAGAGGAACTTCGTTTGCTTTTTTTGGACTTCCATACTGCTCTCCCAATCTTGGGACTGATTCGTACGCCCAAATCAGCAAATCACGAACACACCCATGCATTGTGCGTTTTCTTTGCATCAAAGACGATCATTTTAATGGACTCTAGTAAACTTACAAAAGCAATATGACCCCAAATATAACTTTCAAACCTCTCTTCATCAATAAGTATTTTAACAATAGTCAAAGGGATTCTGCTGGTGGGAGAAATTCCATATACTCCAACAGAAAAAATGGCACGGCAGCCTATCATTCTCCTCCTCTCAAAACTCCAATTCTTGCATTCGTCCAACACCTATTGCACATGGCTAAGGTTAGAACCTTCAATACCCAAAACGTTAAGCTCTTCCCAAAACTCTTTCGGGTCAACATCCCAATCGTCTGAAATAATTTCATCACATTTTAGGCCTATTATATGTGCAAATTCATAGAGAGAGAACCTAACAGGACGCCCACTTATCAAAGAACACATCTCATTCTTTCCCTCAATTGCCAATTGATGTGTTAAGAAGTAGTTTTGCAGACCTAATGTAATTTGCTTCGTTAAGCTTGATAAAAACAATAACTGATGAATGTCTCAAGAAAGTCTAAACATCATTATCAACCACTTCTTCTACCATTTGTAAGTTGGATAAATAGTAATTGTGGCCATACTCCAGTTTTGCATAGACATATTACCCTATGAATAAAGATGCATAGAATAATTTTTCTTCACTGAAGTCATATCTAACATAAATGTTTTGAAAAATAAGTATGTCATTAGTTAGAATTACGTTTGCCATCATATACAAATAAGACTCCCATCAGAGCTACTTTAATTTGCCATTACGTTTCAATAAACCTGTTCACAAAATTTAGTAAATCTACCAACAATTTTGATTACTTTTTCTATCAATATTTAAGAGTAATATTCAAATAAATCTACCATAAAATATACATAAGTCTGCCATAGCATTTATTTGATTCACCATAGCATTTAAAGTTGTTCCAAACCATTTGCTTAACTCCCGAACAATGGGGTCGGAAAAAGTTTCGCTGAAACATTGTTAACTTGAACAATTTCTTTCCCTTACGAGAAATCTGATTTATTTGGAACTGTGATTGACCCACTCTTTTTACATATCCTCCTCTGACGTTTTTGTCTTCACATCATTCAACTTGTTATCATTCTTTTTTGCGAGAAGCTTCTATCCTTTTGTGTAGTTCGAATATACTTTTTCTTTACAACACATCGAATAGGAGTATCGTCATGTGATGTAGCTCGCGTCGTTGCTATCCAAGACTACACATTGTGATAAAACTATTAAAAAAATAAGTCTGTAACCAAGTAGAAAAAAATTAAGGTATAAGAAAAATAAGTATGTTACTAAATAAAAAAATTTCCACCAAATATATACAAAAAATTATCACCAAATAATAACAAATTTGCCACCTAATAAAACAAAAGTGTAATGTAGAAAATAAGTCTTCCAAGTAAAAAAGTGCCACCAGATACAAAGAAATTGCCACAGAATATAAAAACCGTCACCAAATATATAAAAACCGTCACCAAATATATAAAAATTGTCACCAAATATATAAAAACTGTCAAAAATATAAAAACAAAACTGCCACCAAATATAAAACAAGTTGTCACCAAGTAAAAACGAAAATGTGTATAATTTTTTTTTTGCTTGCTCTATCCTTTTCATGACCATTCGAGTTTACATCATCTCTTGGTTCTATAGTTGCATTGACATGCTCCATAGACTTCTCCTGATTTGAAATCTTGTCACGAAACTCTAATTGTAAAGAAGTCACTTTCATCCAGAGTATTTGCTTCTAAGCCTTCTATTCTAGAAACCAGAAGCCTTTTAGTTTTCGTAACTCCCTTCGAAAGCATTCCATCATTCCTATGCAGTTTTCTTTCTTCTTCTTGGTCATTGGTGGTGATACATCAACTTTATCCTATGCGGTTTCATTCAATCAATCATGCAGTATATCCATGGTCAAATTGTTCAGTTTTGGGTATGCTTCTTCATTGTTCCATTTGGGATAAATCTCTTCCTCTTGTTTTTGGATTTGTTTCACATGTACCTGATTGTGACCTTTCTTTTTGTCAACTATAAACTCATCAAAATCAGATCTTTTACAGGATCCACTCAAACAAAGAAGAGGAACCTCGTTGCTTTCATTCAATTTCCATACAGCTTTCCAATCCGGAAATTGATTTGTACGCCCAAATCAACAAAGCATGAACACACCCATGCATTGTGTATGTCTTCTTTGCATCGAACATAATCATTTTAACAGACTCTAGCAAACTTACAAAAGCAACACGACCCCAAGGATAACTTTCAAACCCCTCTGCATCAATAACTTTTTTAGCAGTAGTTAAAGGGATTATGTTGGTCGGAGAATTGTCATAGACTCCAACAGAAAAAATGGCAAGGCAACCTATCATTCCCTTGTTCTCAAAACTCCAATTTTGCATTTGTCCAACACCTTTTGCACATGGCTAAGGCTAAATCCTTCAACACTCAAAACGTTAAGCTCTTTCCAAAATTCTTTATGGTCAACATCCCAATCATCTGAAAATTTTCATCACATTTTAGACCTATGATATGAGAAAATTCATAGAGAGAGAACCTAACATGGCGACCACTTATCAAGAACCACATCTCATTCGTTCCTTCAGTTTCCAATTGATGTGTTAAGAAGTAGTGGACAACTTTTGCAGACCAAATGTAATTTGCTTCTTTAAGCTTGATAAACTGATGAATTTCTCAAGAAAGTCCAAACATAATTAACAACCGCTTCGTCTACCATTTGTAAGTTGGAGAAATAGAAAATGTGGTTTATACTCCGGTTTTGCATAGGCATTTTAACCTCTGGATAAATACGCATAGGATAATGTTTCTCCCCTAAAGTCATACCTAATAGAAAAAATTTGAAAAATAAATCTGCCATCGTTAGAATTAAGTTTGCCATCATGTACAAATAAGTCTTCCATCAAAGCTACTTTAATTTTCCATTAAGTTTCAATAAACTGGTTCACGAAATTCAGTAAATTTGCCAATAATATCTTTAGTAAATCTACCAACAATATTGATTACATCTTCTGTCAATATTAATTAGTAATATTCAAATAAATCTACCATTAAATATACATAAGTCTGTCTTCAAAGACAAATAAGTCTGCCATCAAATATACATAAAATTTTCATCAAAGATTCATGCGATTCATGAATATCGATTAAATCTACTGTCAAAAATAATAAATCCACCAACAAATTAGTTATATCTGCTACAAATATTCAATAGTAATATTGAAATAAACATGTCATCAAAGACAAATAAGTTTACCATTAATAAAAAATAAATATTCCATCTAGACAAAAAGGATCTGCCATGAATTTTATACGCCCAAATAAGTCTGCCACTATCACAAAACACATATACGCGGCAAATTCGAAAACTATACTTGAATCTAAATAAATGATAATTTACCGGATTTTGTATTGGAGTTCCACAAAATCTACAACAAACGATATTTATGTTAATAATGAAAGATAATAGGGTTCCGATTTCGATTTTTTTGTCGGTTTATGTCAATAAATGATTTTTACACAATGCATGATGGAAAATAGGGAAAATATACCGAAGATACTCGACGACGACTATTGAGACAGAAGACATGAAGTAGCCGCGATGGAAAAACTCGAAACTGAAACTTGAAAAACAAACACGAACACGAAAAACGCAATGGAAAAGACACCAAAGTACGAAAAGACACCGGATACTCTAATTTGCAAGAAAAATGAATACGAACACGAGAAACACGGAAAAAACTCGAAAAATGTTAACGAAAATGAAAATCAAAAGCTAAAAAATAAAAGTCGTAAATGGTGAAAGATTTAAGGATTTCAAAAAGTTTTCAAACTGAAAAGACACAATTGAACTGAAAAAAAATACGAATGTAGAGGGAAATAACTGAAAAGATTAATATATTTTTTTCATAAAATAATGGCACAATTTTAATAACATGAGTTTCTATAATTTACATGACTTTTAACTAAAACTTTTAGTCATTCTAGTAAACATGCATGAAAAGAGGTTATTTTAGTTATTATAGAATTAATATGTTTCATTATGGGTAATTTCCCTAAATGTTTCCTGTACATGTTCTGCACAGTGTGGATCTGCGACCAATCTTGGTTAACAACAAAACGAGAATCAAACGTATTCAGATCGTTGTGAAATTTGGTGAAGACACATATATCTAGTTTTCTTAAAAATATTATAATATTTTATCTAGCTCTTTGAGATTTATGGTTGTTTTACCGAGTATGTTCTATGCAAATTACTTTTGCAACCAGTTTGTGGAGTTTTCCCTTTTGTTAAAAAAAATCTGTTCGACATGAAATTTTGCATGGATAGTAAGTACACATAGAATTAACTTTTGGCTGAAGGAAAACCGATTTACAAAGGAGGAGCATACGAAAGTACACTTTCAAAGTGTAAGCAACGAATATGTCCAAGATGAAAGGTTGGGTGTTCTTCATCAACGTATGGCAAAGGTGAGGAATGAGTTTGTGTTTTACTAGTATACATGTATATCTCCGATTAATATTTAGTTTATTATTCGCCAAAGCATACCTATATGCTATATACTTCATAAATAACATATACTTGGGTGCTGATTGTATATGATGTCTATAAATACATATATATAAATATATTTTTATATAATAAAAACTAGTATGTTGTCATGAAATATATGTTATTGGATGTTGATAAATGAGAATGTAATATAAATAGAAGAACAGAGTGGTAATGCTAACTTGTTAGAGTTGGCGTCATTGAATTTTGTTATAGGAAAAATATATGAGACAAAATATGTATTAGTTACTAGATTGACGATTTTATCGATTATAAATCAATTCGATTTTGATGTACATAAATCAAGCTCAGTGATTTTAATTGTTAAATGGTGGGTGAAAGAATGCAGTTGGAGAGTACGAGCTACACCAGTTGGAAACATACCACAATTTACAATTCAAGAGCTCGTTTCAATCCATACATGTTCTATTACCGAGCGTTCAGGATATGCGACAATCAACTCCTGAAGTATTTGGTGCTTTGTACAAAGATTTTTTAGGTGGTCTTGGTTCTAAAGTTTTTCCATGTCATGTTTCTGACGCATTGCATATGAGATTTAATATTAAGGTTCGTAAATACAGTGATAGCTAATTTGTAGTTGGTGACAATTCTTTTTGTAGTTGTGACATATTTATTTTAATATGATGGTAACTTTTTTTGATGTGGCAGATTTAATTTAATATGTTGAATGTTTTTTTGTAATTGTGACAGATTTATTTTAATATGGTGACAATTATTTTTTGTAATTGTAGTAGATTTATTTTAATATGTTGACAACTTTTTTGTTGTGTAGTTGGCATACTGAAAAGTGTATCGTACACTTCGGACTCGTGAAAAGTGTAGCATACGAAATACATGCATTAAATCCACCATTGAGTAACTATTTGGTAAAATCTGACGTGAAGATATGGTGTACCACATTTTCCTGGTGATCGATACAACATCACTACATCAAACATAGCCAAATCTCTTAATAAAGTGTTTTCAGAAGGTAGGACTTTACCTATTATAAAACTACTAGACATTATGCGGTTAATGATGACAAAGTAGTTTGTAGAGCGTACGAATGATGCATATTTAATGAAAACAACTCTCACTCGGGGTGTGAAAAATATTATGGATGTAATAGCGAACAAGTTCATAGATTTTGTATGTATTTGAATATATTTTCTACTCAATAGTAATGTTTTATTTTTTTAGGGATGCGTTTCATATGCGAAGTAACTTAATGTACAAGTGATTGACGTTCATCAGTCTTACGTGACAGGTGTGTAATTTTAGCATGTAGTAAATCTTACAGAGAAAAAAATACTCATGTCGCATATTTAATTTGGAAAAACTACCACGTGTATGTACAATTGCAGTAGGGGAGGCACGAAAAATATGTCGTATATCATTTTGTCATCTTTATTATTTTAAGAACTACTTGTACAATGTGTATACAACATCAGCTGTACTAATAGATGTCACATTACCTGCTCCAGTCCATATCACATAAAAGGTGTGTTTGCCACTTTTGGATTGCGAACCACCGAGATGGCCAAAAAATTCAAGGATGAAATCCGCTTTAGTGAAACCGTTAGAGAAGAAACGGTCGAGGAAAGAATATGCATGTTCCGAGGAAAGAACATGCATTTTGTGATTTCCAATATTTTTGATTGCACTTGTTCTAATCTATATTTATTGTGATATATATTACGTTTTATGTTTTAGAATTTTGTGTTTGTAATTATTGGTATAACACTCATCAAATAAGTCTGCAATCACTAACAATAGGTGTGCCATCAGTAACCAATAAGTGTGCCATTAGTAACTAATAAGTTTGCCATCAATACTAATAAGTCTACCATCAACACCAATAAGTCTGTCATCAATATCAATAACTATGTCACCAACACCAATAAATATCTCATCAATACCAATTAAGAATTACATTAGAAATTGTATCTTTCTCTACTTAAACAAATAGAAAAGAATAGTAGCAAACAAAAATAAACCTGCAACTAACACTTTGGGCTTTTTAATCTCATCGACATTGTTTTGAATATGAACATGCATAGTCTCCAAAGTGTTATCACAAAGACATGTTCTTGTGTGCTCTTATATGAGATTATATAAGTCTATCATTAGAGTTGAGATTTTAGAGATTAGAGATTGTTATTGATTGTAGATTTTAGAGTTTAGATTCAATATTTTTGTTTTTAGAGTTTGTAGTTGCTCTTTACAATATTTTTATATTTTAGGATTTGGGATATATCAAGTTGTAAATATGTATGCTATCAAAATAATATTTAGAGTATAGCAACAATAAAAAAGTCTACCATCAAAATAATGTTTAGGGTATAACAAGCTATAAATAGGGTTGCCATCAAAATATTGTTTAGAGTATTGCAAATTACAAATATAACAAGTTATAAATAAGTTTGTCATTGGTAACAATAAGTCTATCATCAATTATCAATAAATTTCCGATGAAAATAATAAGTCTCCCACAAATAAAAATAAGTCTACCATCAAAAATAATGGTTACGGTATTGCTATACCCTAAATAAGTCTACCATCGATAAAAATAATTCTACCATCTATAATCAATAATTTTATCATCAATAACAATAAGTCTACCATCAAAATAATGTTTAGGATATTGCTATACCCTAAATAAGTCTACCATCATTAAGTAATAAGTCTGCCATCACATAAATAATCATGCCATCAATATTTATTAAGTGTGCCACCAAATTCAAAAATTTGCATCATTAATCAAGTGTCATACAAAATTTATCAATTAGAAATTAGCACTGTTACACAAATATTAGATACTAAAGTTTTGTCATTGTGAATTTGTCAGAAACGGGATTTTGAACTCGGAAGCATGCGGTAATGGGTTAGATAAAGGAAACGAGGGCTCCACATCCTAGTAAAAAATTTCAGCAGCCAACTTCAAACGCAATGCGTCGATATTTTGGTCATTCAAATAATCAAATGATAATCCAAGAGCAAGACACTCAATGTACTTGATAGCATGCACACCACAATCCTCTGGATTATAGTTTTAGAAACATTTTTCAATCTTGTAACCCTAAATTACTTCTTGCTCTTCTTACGAGTGGTAGACAGAACTCATTTGTTTAACATAATAGGAATCATTCTAGTGAAGGGCCTACAATACTAAAAAAATAATTTTTTCATGTGAGGTGTGTTGTCATATACATGGATTGTTTCCTTCGCCAAGTTAATGTTCAAAACTATCCAATGGTTCGAGTTAACAAAAACATAGGCATACAAATGGTCCACATCGATGTACCATTTCTTATTCATCGGTGAATCATGAGGTATTGCACCATTACCAACTGCCTATAATTATCTTTAAAAATAAATTTCTTAATGTCTTCGTCGAACTTGATGTAGTCATGTGCCCAAGAATTCAAAAATCAAGGGTCTAAAAAATTAATACGTGAAAACCGATATGGGAATGTATTGTGCATGAACCGCTTATGAAACATAGTCATCGCAGAACATAGTAGTTGTTATACAAAAATAAATTACTACAGTTAAAATAAAACTGCTAGCAAACCAAATAAATCTTCCATCAAGTGAGACAAAACAAGTCTGCCACCGACAAAACAAATATGATATCAAATAAAACAAATATGATATCAAATAAAACAAAATTGCCATCAAATAAACAAAACTGTCATCAATTAAACAAAACTGCTATTAAATAAACAAAACTTCTATCAAGTAAACAAAAATTGCCATCAAGTAAACAAAAATGTCAATGAGTATAAAAATTTCCATTAAATAATTTGATAAATAGTAACGTAACGTATCAGCCAACCAGCCATAATCAGGTTTATGCCATTTATCCCTCAGAGTAATTATTATCTTGTAAAATTCAACTCCCGAATCCCATGATCCAACAGATTCGTTCTAATATAAGCAACAAGTTATATATATATGTAAAATTAATAATAAGATATTAATAATGTAAGAATAACGTACTCATCACGTTCTAAGAATTCCATTAATCTACACAGCTTACGCTCTTCCATTGTGACTAATGGATCGTATGATGTTGGTGAAGGGGCAACATCTTGCATATATTTATGCACGAGGGCAAACAAATCATGTGTAGGTGGTGGTGGTGGTGGGTTTACACCTTTCACAACTCTCTTCATAGTAGAATTCCTTAAAAAAGGCTTCTTTGGGTCCTCGCCAATTACCATTGACGTTTGTCTCAATTTGCTTTGTCATTCATAGATTTTATTTGACTCACCATACCATATAAAGTTGTTCCAAACCATTTGTTCAACTCCCGAACAATGGGGTCGGAAAACATTTTGCCTTAATCGTTAACTCGAATGATTTTTTTCTCTTACGAGAAAACCGATTTCTTTTGAACTGGGATTGAGCCACTCGTGGAGTTCTCATATGCTCCTGAGGCATTTTTGTCTTCACATCATTCAGCTCGTTACCATTCTTCTTTCCGAGAAACTTCTCTCCTTTTTTTGTAGTTCACATATACTTTTTCTTTACAACACATCGAATAGGAGTATCGTCGTGTGATGTAACTCGTGTCGTTGCTATCCGAAACTACACATTACAATAAAACAAGTAAGAACAGTAATTTTGCCACTAAGTAGAAAAAATTGCGGTATAAAAAATAAACCTTTCACTAAATAAAAAACTGCCACCAAATATATACAAAAAACTGCCACCAGATAATAACAAATTTGCCACCAGATTATAACAAATTTGCCACCAAATAAAACAAAACTGCAGTGTAAGAAAATACGTCTTCCAAGTTAAAAACTTCCACCAAATACAAAGAAACTACCATGGAATATAAAAAAAATTCACCAAATATATAAAACTTTCACCAAATATAAAAGAAGTGCAACCAAATCTAAAACAAACTACCACCAAGTAAAAACGAAAATGCGTACCATTTCTTTGTTACTTGCTCCATCGTCTTCATGACCATTCGAGTTTACAGCATCTCTTGGTTCCATATACTCCTCCAGATTTGAAATCTTGTCATGAAATTGTAATTGTAAAAAAGTTATTTTTTCATCCAAAGTATTTACTTTTGCTTTTAAGTCTTCCATTCTGGAAGACAAAAGCCCTACAATTTCATTTACTCCCTTGAGAAGCATTCCATCATTCCACGAACGTTTCTCACCGCTTTCATTTTTTGAAGTTCCTTTATCACATGTTTAATTTCTTTCACTTTCTTCTTTGCAGGTCATGAGGTTCTTTCTAGAACTTGCTTGTTCAACAACAAGTTTTGTTTCTTCATCTTGATCATTGGTGGTGATACATAAACTTGATCCCATGCGGTTTCATCCAATCAATCATGCATTATATCCATGATCAAATTGTTCAGTTTTGGGTCTGTTTCTTCGTTGGCCCATTTGGGATAAATCTCTTCTTCTAGTTTGTGGATTAAATGTCTCACATGTACATGATTGTGAGCTTTCTTTTCGTCAATTATATATAAACTCATCAAAATCAAATCTTTTAAGGAATCCACCCCAACAAAGAAGAGGAACTTTGTTTGCTTTCTTTCGATTTCCATACAGCTCTCCCAATCCCTGGACTGATTTGTACGCCCAAATGAGCAAATTATGAACACACTCATGCATTTTGTACGTTTTCTTTGCATCAAAGACGGTCATTTTAACGGACTCTAGAAAACTTGCAAAAGCAAAACAAATCCAAAGATAACTTTACATGTCTGCATCAATAACTATTTTAGCAGTAGTCAAAGGGATTATGCTAGTATGAGAAATTCCATAGACTCCAACAGAAACAAATGGCAAGGCAGCCTATCATTCTCCTCCTCTCAATACTCCAATTCTTGCATTCATCCAACACCTGTTGCACATGGCTAAGTTTAGATCCTTTAACACTCGAAATATTAAGATCTTCCCAAAACTCTTCTATGTCAACATCCCAATCATCTGAAATAATTTCATCACATTTTAAACCTATGATATGTGCAAAATCATTGAGAGAACCTAACAGAATGACCAATTATCAAAATACCACATCTCATTCATTCCCTCAGTTGCCAATTGA
The DNA here is from genome assembly GCA_018901935.1 of Pugionium cornutum. Lineage (NCBI taxonomy): Eukaryota > Viridiplantae > Streptophyta > Magnoliopsida > Brassicales > Brassicaceae > Pugionium > Pugionium cornutum. The sequence continues at coordinate 23,131,194 of CM032156.1, read as the reverse complement.
TGTGTTAAGAAGTAGTGGACAACTTTTGCATACCAAATGTAATTTGCTTCTTTAAGCTTGATAAAAACATCAATTGATGAATGTCTCAAAAAAGTCCAAGCATCATTACCAACCGTTTCTTCTATCATTTGTAAGTTGGACAAATAGAAATTGTGGTTCATACTCCGGTTTTGCATAGGAATTTTACCCTATGGATAAAGATGCATAGGATAATTTTTCTTCATTGAAAACATACCTAACATCATTTTTTTGAAAAATAAGTATGGCATCAATTAGAATTAAGTTTACCATCATATACAAATAAGTCTCCCATCAAAGCTACTTTAATTTGCCTTTAAGGTTTCAATAAACTTGTTAACGAAATTCAGTAAATTTGCCAACAATATCTTTAGTAAATCTACCAATAATATCGATTACTTTTTCTGTTAATATTCAATAGTAATATTCAAATAAATTTGAGATCAAATATACCTAAGTTTTCCATCAAATACAAATAAGTCTGCCATCAAATATACATAAAATTTCCATCAAAGATTCAAAAGATTCATGAAATATCGATTAAATCGGCTATCAAAAACAGTAAATTTGCCAAAAAAAAATTGGTTATATATTTCTACCAATATTCAGTAATAATATTGAAATAAATCTATCATCAAAGATAGATAATTATGTCGTCAATAAAAAAATAAATATGCCATTTAGACAAAAACATCTGCCATAAATTTCATATGTCCAAATAAGTCTGTCACTATTACAAAATAAAACAGCCAACACATATATATGATAAATTTGAAAACTGTACTTGAGTCTAAATGAATGAAAGCTTACTCGATTTTGCATCGGAGTTTCATAAAATCTATAACAAACGATGTTTATATCAATAATGAAAGATAATAGAGTTTTGATTTTGATTGTTTCATCGGTTTATGTCAGTAAGCGATTTTTAAACATTGCATGATGGAAATTAGGGAAAATATACCGAAGATAGTCGACGACGACAGTTTTGAGATGGAAGACACGAAGTAGCTACGACTGAAAAAATTCAAAACTGAAACATGAAAAACAAACATGAACACGGAGAAACGCAATAGAAAAGACACCGGAGTACGAAGAGACACTGGATACCCAAATTCGCCAGAAAAATGAACACGAACACTAACACGGAGAAAATTTGAAAATTTTGCCGAAAATAAAAATCAAAAGTAAAGAATAAAAGTCGCAAATGGTGAAAGATTTTAGGATTTTGAAAAATTTTGAAACTGAAAAAATACAATTGAACTGAAACGATACGACTGTCGAGAGAAATAACTGAAAAAAATAATATTTTTTTTAAATAATGGCACGATTTTAAAATAACAAGAGTTTCTGTGATTTACATGACTTTTAACAAAAACATTCCAGTCATTCTAATAAGCATGCATAAGAAGGTGATATTTGAGTCATTATAAAATAAATGTATATCATTTTGGGTAATTTCCCTAAATGTTTTCCCGAATACGTTTTACACAGTGTGGATCTGCCACCACTCTTGGCTAACAACAAAACGAGAATCAAACAGATTCGGATCGATCTGAAATTTGGTGAGTATATCCGTAAGACCTATATCTATTTTTCTTAAAATATTATAATATTTTATCTAGCTCCTTGAAATTTATGGTTATTTTACCAAGTATGTTCTATACATATTACTTTTGCAACCAGTTTGTGGAGTTTTCCCTTTTGGTAAAAAAAATATGTTCGACATGAAATTTTGCATGGATAGTAAGTACACATAGAATTAAATTTTGGCTGAAGGAAAACCGATTTACAAAGGAGGAGCCTACAAAGGTACACTTCCAAACTGCAAGCAACAATATGTCCAAGATGAAAGGTTGGGGGTGTTCTTCGTGAACATATGGTAAAGGTGAATAATGAGTTTATGTTTTACTAATCTACATGCATATCTCCGATTAACATTTAATTTATTATTGGTTCAAGCATACCTATATGTTATACTTCATAAATAGCATATATCTGGGTGTCAGAGATGTTATACGTACATATATAAAAATATATTTATATATAATAAAACCAGTGTGTTGTCATGAAATATATATTATTGGATATTGATAAATGAGAATATAATATAAATAGAAAGGGCTAAAAGCACTTAGAGGTGGGAGAACCGCGTTAGGTATTGTAGGAAATAATACTTCCAGAGGTGTGGTCGGATCATTGTGTCTGACCACGCATAGAGAACACCCACCTTTAGTTGTGTTATGGTCTATGTATGCTCACAGGCTCCATATATCAATATGGTTGACGGGCCAATATGCTTCTAGTGTGATAATCTGATGATTGTGTCTGGCCACACATGGGTAATCAATCATGAAGAAGTGATTCTAAGAAACAAAATGCAACAGTCATCTAGACTTACTTCAATATTTTATTGCGTAGATAGTTCTAGAAAAAACTTGATCATCGTCTTTTGTCTTCAGAAGACGTCGCTAAAGAGAGCTCCTATAGTGAGAGCCATGGTTGTATGTATTCAAAGATAAGTGTGTAAATTTTACTTGCTTTGACAAAAAAATGTGTTTGGAGTACAAGACAAGTCAATCACTTGGTGCAAACTCCCAAGACCAGCTGTATAGAATGAGCGAACGCCCCGTAAGCAAGGTCTTATTGGAGAAAGTGCAAAGGTGCCATTCAAGATATGTGGATCACATGCATCGAAACCCATCGATAAGGAAATATGTGGCAAAGGAATGATAAGGTATCAATCAATAAACAATGGAACATTTGTATTTAGTGTGTGTCCAAAGTGGAAAGAACTGAATGACGAGATCTTGTAACAAGTACACCAGACACATTTTTCCTTATATCCGAAGAATATATAAATGGCGAATCAAAAAGGAAATAATGTAGAAGAACAACACATCATGGATAGTAATACAACTTATATAGGAACCAAATATGCATAGTAAATATCAAGTATTTTGAGGATTAGATTTTGGAATTAACACATCAATCATATTTTGTAATTCATCTTGGAACGATGAATTTGTATCGATACATGAAGCGGTAATGCCAATGGAATGGTATGAATAAAAAATTGAGGAAGTTCAAGTTGCGGTTTAGAGGATATTACTGAATCATGAAAATAGTGGATGAAGTGACTTACATATTGGATTTGGTTCAGGAGTTAGCAATTATCCAAGGCATGTTCATATGTGTAATGTGATTAGAAAACATGAAGGGATCGTTTACCATCAACCAAAATACTTATATATATAGTTGGATTACTCGTGGACAATGGACGTTTTTTTGACAAGAGGGTTTTGGAAGTGTACATTTCTTGACAAAGCAGAATAAAACATCACCATTCAGATAAATGGTATAAAGGTAATCATGGAAGTTAACAAAAAAAACGCTCGCTAAGGAAGGTGAGGAAGATTTTATTGAGGACAGTAAATAAGGAACTCATTGAAGACGGTGAACAACAAATTCACTAAGAACAATGAATAAGAGAATTCAATAAGTAAAAAATGAAGAATTAATATCTTACTAAGAGTAGTGAAAATGACATCACTAAGCACGATAAAAATCACTTCAAAAAGGACCGTTAGGAGACATTATTCACATCTGAACTCCATCAAATGTTAGAAGGACTTGAAGTGGTTTGTGAGAAGCACCTCTCGAGGAAAATGCATGGATAATCTCCAACAGAAATGGAGACCCCAAAAAAATGTAGAAAAACACTATGATAAATTGACAAGTTGAAAAACTGTCATGAAAATCAGTTATGCAATCATAGTGATTGCACTGAAGTGAGTTAAACCTATGTAGTGAAGCCATAAAGGTCACAACTACCATCTTTCTTTAGCATGGTTTAAGCTGAGGATGTATACTTCTACGATAGTCGCACCACAATGATGCAACTACATGAAAAATATTAAAGAAGTCCAATTTTGTATGGACAATTCCAATTATAACTTGGGAGTTATTTGAATGGCAGAGTGTCTTATATATGCTAAGTATGCTATAAAGGATTTGGCTATTGTCTCCTCAACTTGTTGTTAGAGAAAGATGTCTACTGGTAATTATTTATTTTTCATGACATGTAATGAGAAAACTGTTGGGAGGACACCATACGGAACTGGAGCATTATGTTGTAGAACAATTCAAAGGGTAAGTGTTTTGTCTAAGCTCTAGGAGTTAGAAACTATGACATTGGACGTCCTATGTGTTCATATGGAGATGTATCAACCCAATTCAAGGACAAAGGTGGTATTTTACTCGATCATAAGATTTAAATGAGATGCGGAACAAAACCTTCAAAAAATTTTGGAAATTTAAATTCCATCCGAGTAAGAAAATTAGCCATAATCGAACAATGGGTTGTATCAAGCGATTCTTATTGAGTATGTTGATTCATTTTTAAGCAGATAAATCACACACGATGCCAAGGAGGAGGACACTCTAATGATTGGTCGGATTAGTACGAGAGATGTACACCTTTTTCTATGAGATGGACGCATGAATGGAAACACCAGGAGAACTCTCTAAATTCTGGTCAAAAATCAAGTGGGAGAGAAGCATTCCCAAAAAATTTGAGCACGAATTCATTTCAAGTGAGACAGTATAGTAACATCATGAATCATGGGTGTTTTAAAAAACCTAACGTGCATAAGATGAAACAATTTGGAAACTTCGATATTTGGGTAAAAAACCACACGGAAGAAATAAGACTCTACAAAGATTACTGATAGTATTTTTGGTTTATTTTCGTTGGTCAAGAGTAAAGAGAAGGAGACAAATGTTAAAAGCGCAAAGTTGATCACAATTTTAAAAAAAAAAAATAATTGAAAAAAAAAAAAAATTTTAAATTATATCGTCGTATAATTTTTATATTTTTTTGTAACCAATTTACGATAATTTTTAATAATTTAATCGAAAACAAATTAACTAAATTCAATTATAAATTTCGAAATTATATTAAAATTAATTAAAATAAATTATGAATTTATTTGTAAATTTTTATTAATAAAAATTATTATTAATTAAATAAAAACTTTATTTCATGAAAATTAATTTTATTTATTAAAATAAAATTAAAATATTAATACTAATCATTAGAAAAAATGAAAAACTAAAATTTAATTAAAAATAAAAATAAAAATCTAATTCTTTTCCAGAGATGAAAACTGAAAATCTCCGGGAGAATATTTAGGTGACGCGGTTGATGTTTTGGGAGGTGTCGTTGTGTTTGACGGAGCATTAGCGGCCAAAAAGGTGAAAAACCTAGATGTGTTTGTTGCATGTAACTCACAAGTATCTCCAACCTCATGATGCGGTTTTGTTGTTCCGTTGCAACATGGGTGGCTTCGGCATTCCATGCATCCCGTCGTGCCAGGTTAGCAGCAAGTTTGGCATCCCTATGAGCATTTGCAACAGTTTGTTCTTCAATTTGGTGTTGCGCGGCGAGTAGTTATTCATGAATCGCTACAAATCTTAAGAACTTGAGCCAAAGCCTTTCGTTAAAGTCTCATAAAAATTAATTTCATCATATGCATCTGATTAATTGTCTTCTTTGACACAAATAAAGTAGTTACATGTCTTTCTTATGTGTTCATGTTTTTTCGTGTGGTACATATAATCTTTTGTAAAATAGATCGGCCAAGTTTTCGTTTTGTTCATGAGATATTGTACTAATTCTTGAACCTATATAGGAAATATAGTGTCCGTATAAGTACTTGCATTGAACTTGCATATTAATTAAGATTATATTATCGTCGATTGTTGAAAAATGTTAATATTAGAATAATATATACATAATCAATTATAATAAGTCTACATACATAATCTCTAATCCATATATGCGTTTTACAAATTCCAATAAGCGTTTTTGGCTTTTTAGTAATATAAATATAAGAAATAAATCATTACCACGACCTTTTGTTAAAGTCTCATAAAAATCAGTTTCATCATATGCATCTGAGTAATTATCTCCTTTGACACAAATAAAGTAGTTACATGTCTTTTTTATGTGTTCATGTTTTTTCGTGTGGTACTTGTAAAATAGATCGGCCAAGTTTTCGTTTTGTTCATGAGATATTGTACTAATTCTTGAACCTATATAGGAAATGTAGTGTCCGTAGGAGTTCTTGCATTGACCTTGCATATTAATTAAGATTATATTATCGTCGATTGCTAAAAAATGTTAATATTAGAATAATATATACACAATCAATTATAATAAGTCTACATACATAATCTCTAATTCATATATACGTTTTACACATTCCAATAAGCGTTTTTGGCTTTTTAGTAATATAAATATAGAAAATAAAGCATTATAACGACCATTCACATGCAATATTGACTTAATTATATTTTTTTTTTATCTTTCATATTCATAACAATATTTATGATGTTATCGAATAAATTTTTCTTTATATGCATCACATCAAAATTATTTCATAGGTTTAGATCCGTCTAGTACGGTACCTCCCAAAATATACTTTTTGTTCTAATTATGTCAGCTTCCATATTCTTCGTCTTTTACTTCATGAGTGATTCCACCGCAATCTGATGTTCTTAAATGATTGAGATGTTTTATTTGTTCGTATAAAACTTGTTCACCGGTCAATGATTTTGGATACGTGTGCTTTGCGCTTTAAAAATCTGTTTTATTGTTCCTTAATAGATGACTGTTAGGAAGAAATCTTATGTGACAATCAAACCAAGACGTCTTTCTACCATTTGTTAATTGGAATTTTTGCTATCATCCATACAAACTGGACAAGATAATTACCATGCGTCGTCCATCCTGACAATATCCCATATATTGGAAAATTGCTTATCGTCCATAATAGCACAACTTTTAAATTAAAATTTTGTTTCAAAGACATATTGTATGCCTCAACTCATGCAGACCACAATTCTTTTAACTTATCAATCAAATGTCAATTGAATATATCAAGACTAGCATACGAATGATTTGGCCCCGAATTCAAAATTGTAAGAAGTAAGTACTCTTTCTTCATACACATATTAGGTGATAAGTTATATGTAATGATAATCATGGGCCATAATAAATGATTACGAGATATCACAAATGGATTTAACCTATCAGTACAAAATCCAATATAAACATTTTGAGATTCAGCAGTAAATCTAAGATGTAAATATTGAAAAACAATTTTCACCCCACATCATCTAACGGATGACTCATTTCTCCGTCTTCAGCTACATGCTCAGCATGCCACATCATTGCCACTGTAGTTTTCTCACTTTGATACATTCTTTTCAGTTTGTTGCCTATAGATAAATACCACATACAACTGAAAGATATTCTCTTCTTATCCTCACTAGGCTTATATCATGGTGAATAGTAGAATTTAGATTTTTCTTATTTTTAATCTTCTTTCCAAAAGATCATAAAATTGTGAACACACATATCAATTGTATAAAATGGGAGCACTAAATTTTACATCAGTTTTTCAGTTTCTTAATATGAACTCGTCGCCTGATTTTTTCCTCGGGAAACTATTCAGTAAACAACTCCGCCTACGAGTCTATGCATTTTTCAGCAAGATTAAAATTAAACTTAATGCTCATGAACCGAGCACTTAAAAATAACTATGATTTTTATTCATGACAACCATCATACAATAAATTTTTAACAGCTTCCAACATGTTATAAAAAAAATTTTGCCTCTGAATTAGGTTCTTCTATATTATTTAAGTCTTCCTCGTGAAGAAGTTTTTTGTTCTGATAGAAACTTATCATTTTTGCAACTAATAAAAAAATCTTCTACCTCCACTATGTTGCGCTATTGGCTGACTAGTTGTAAAATTTATGAACTGCTCCATCCCTTTTACAAATTTGGCTGATATATTTTTTGTTTGATAATCACTCTTTTGTACATCCACTCTCTCGAATCACTGTAATTACCTCACATGTTTACAAATTTTTTAAATTTTTTATTTTACAAATGAGAGAAGAAATATCGGGGCATATATATAAGATTTTATCAACTTTGGCACTGCTTTACCACTATTTTACGACTACAGTGGTGTAGTCGTTTATTTTTAGTTACAACTACTTCGCACATGTGTTCCATGTTATCCGTATAGCCATCATATTGGTATTGAAATGTCACTCATGACGTGGTCACATATTGGTCGTAAAATATATAACTAATATAGGACTAAACTAAAGCTACTACCACGAAGTTGCATATTGGTCGCCAAAATACAACCAAGAAGCGACCACAACGCTACGTCGCAATGTAGTCGCAAATTGGTCACCAAAATGCGACCAATTTGTGACCACATTGTGTCCACACTACTGAGTTGCAATTTGGTCGCAGATTGATCACATATTGGCAACCAATATATGATTATTATGTGACTACAACATTTAGTCAAATTTTTTAAATGTTAATTAATAAATAAGCATTATGTAGATCAATCCCTATCATAATTTTTTTTAAACAAATCATGATTGATTGATATTATAATTTAAATGATAACAACTTTTTTATTGGTGCCAAAAGTAATGTATTATAAAATTTTGGGCAATTTTTCAAAATAGCACTCTCTTCCAAATATAACACCATTAAATTAAATTTTCAAAATAACATAAATTTAATATTAAAAGATTTTTAACTATTTTCCTAATAACAAAAATTTAAACCTATAATTAAATTTTGCAAATGAAAACAATGTCGTTTTAATAGGCGAAAACTCATTTTTCACGATTTATCCGGAAAAATTTGATGACTAACGTAGGGAATATCGAATATTCAATTGTGATCAATAAATTCTGATTCTCCATAAATCATTCCTTTAAATAACGAATTTCCAAATTCTCCGTAAGCAAAACTCGAATCGACCAGAAAAATCTGGATTCTCAAACTTTAATCCGGATTATTGTTGCAAAAATGAGGTATTTTCTGTGTCGATTTTGTTGCGTTATTGTAATAAAATTGTGTAGATTTTCAATTTAAAATATTTTCCATTCAATGATTTCAATTTCCAGCCATTTATTTGAGTTTTCGTTTAATTTGGGATCATATTGATCAGCCGCACACCAATGTTCGACAGAATGTCAAAATTCCAATTTGAAACTGAACTCACTAAGGAATTTATCTTACCTCGATGTAATAAATCAGAACCCTAGGTTTCGAAAAATTTCAATTGGATTTTGCTTTTTATCGAGAATTTGAAGACACAACATAATGGTTATATGCATGTATCCATACGATGTCGTTTTCTTATTTCTAATAAATGTGTTTATTTTTCAAAACGACGTTGTTTTGAATTTTCCGCAAAAACGTCATCGTTTTTGTATTCACTTATTAAATGACCATTTCACTTAATTACATGTCGTTTAATAGGTAACTCCCATCCGCTTGCCACATCATCTTGGGTTAACGGAATAATTACTCTGTTAAGACGAAAGTTAGATTTCACAAAACATATAAACATGATGTATGAAATTCAAATTTAATGACAATTCGTGCATATTTTTGCACAAACATTCAGATATAAATCGAACATATAGATATACTCTGGGTATAAAATGACGAATTTTTCACCATGCGTATAAAAACCAGAATTATATTTTTAGGTTAATTTATACATGAACTATGCATAATTGAACATTTCATGCATTGGCTCTAACAGCGTCAACTATCCGTTAGTACAACATAATACGGCGTTGTTTTACTGTTTGTATGCAACACGTAAAACGAAATCGTTTTACTTACGATTATGCAACAAATAAAACGGCATTGTTTTACTAGTTACAATTAAAAAGAAATTCTTTCTTCTTTTTACCCTCATCGCCATAGCATCGAGTTTTTTTTTCTTCTCCATAAAATCGCTTTTGCAAAGCTGAAATCGGGGATTTCTCAAAATTTACAGCAACTTAAACACGAAATTGTAATCGAAGGCACATACGAAACGAGAAAGAAGAAATACCTAAAAATCGGGTTTTAATTTCAAAGTATTTCTTCGTTCTCTTTTTCAAATATTAGGTTTTAATTTCAAATTATTTGTTCTTTCTTTTTTTCAGATATCGGATTTCAAAGTATTAACCTAAGTATAAAGTTTCAAATTTAATTGCCAATTAAATCATTTTTATGCATTCTCATACTTTTGACAAATTTTCTTTTAATATTAATAGTTGGAAAATATTTTTAAATGAGATTATTTTTTTTATCAATAATCATGTTGGTTTATCAACGCCAGTAAGCTGCGGTAGCACTACGGCATATTATTATTCGTTTACCTACCGCAACTACTTGCGTTCAGTCGCAACAATCAAACAATTCGTTCTGCGTCGTAATTTTTTTTATCGCTGATTAACACAACAATACGAATAAAAATCTGCGATCAATCATAATCGCAATCATCGGTAACAGACAAATGAATAATATGTCATAGTCGCAGTGTTGACCGCAGGCGCAATCGCCGGTCATGATATGAAAAAATAATTATCTAAGTTAGAATTAAATTATAATTTCTATATTAATACGAAATATTTATCTTTAATAAATTTTCATGAATTTTTAATGAAGTTTTTAGCAATATAACAAATAAATTATTTTTATTTAAGTAATATGCTATTTTAATAGTATAAATTTTTATTTAATAAGCGTTCAATTTATTTTTAAAAAGAAGAAGATAAGTTTAGTCAATCCTTTCTTTAGTGATGTTTTAAGAGGAAATTAGGTAAATAATAAAGAAAAAAAAATTAAAACTAGAAAAATAATAAATAATTTGAAAAATATTTTGTCACTATTCACTTTCGTCCAATCATGACGATTTTGCCCCCCCACACGTCAATAGACACCGGCTGGCATACAGTAAATTGCAACTGGGTATGTAGTTTACTGCATGGTCAATGTCGTGTGGTGGACGAGTAACATATTTATTTTACTAAAATGTTGTTAAATGTATTTACATCCCAAGATTCATCAAAAATTACATTTCTCTCATGCATGTGTTTCATTAAAAACTTCATCATAAAATACATTTTTCTCATGCATATGTTCACGAGCTTGCATTACGTGGAACAAACATTGGTGGACAAACAAATGTTGTCATTTATTGATATGTAAAATAAACTGTAAAATCTAACAAAGATGTTTAACTGGACAGAAATATCTTTACAATGGTTTTACTCGTGAAACTACAACTCGAGTATCAGGAAAGGCAAACAAATGAGATATTGAAATTCAAGAACATAATCGATCAAATAGATGTTGTATTTGTGCCCCAACATACTATGTACATAAATCCGGTAGAGGGGGTGAAAACACATTGTCTTGTTAAAGAAAATGTGTTAATTACCTTGATCTACCAAATGCCAAAGTGGATGATGACAGAAAAAGACAAACGTATCTTTCTAATTAATATAGAAAATGATATTGATGCTGAATGATTCATGACTATAAGGTTAGATCATTTTCATCTACCATTTGGTTTTGACCATTAGGAAAGAAGCAATTCAGATATACAAGTCGTATATGGATGTTAATTGTAATGTTGGAGGTATACAAAACTTTTTTGGCATTGACAATATGGAGAAATATACAAACGAAGTCGGGTATGATATCATACACTACAATATTATTCATGGAATATCAAATTACTATAGAAATGCTCAGTTGTAATGTCCTAATCCCCATGAATTTGTCTGTTCTCGAAGAAATGCCGACTGAAGATGAACTCGCATTCTTCCAAGACACAAGTAGGGGTATCTCAAATAGGTTGGTGTAGGAGGCGAGCACAATGAAGGAGACATACAATCAACAGGATCTTCTAGGAACATACTAGTTGTCGAGACTCTTGCAAGCATTGGCGAAGACTTAGATATGTTTTCTGTGTAGAGATAGTTAGGATGAGATAGTGACACACGGTATACTCCCACCATTTCCTTTGAATTCGGGTGAGGGAGAAGGTAAGTGGACATTATGAAATCTATAAACTATTGTCTAAATATGACATTACTGGATACATTTCATGTTATGTGTACAATTCATTATTTATTTCAAGATGTGACACATGACACTTATCAAGCACAAGTGGTCATTTAACACGATTGATTGACAAGGATAAGGAAACGTTGGTGGAATAAAGTGGATCAACTGAGCTTTTTTTTGGTGTAACCATTGGTAGAGGGACCAGTGAAATTCTATCCACCAATGCAAGTTTCATCTGGCGATGACAACGTATGCAACGAAAAGGATTATGATGGTAAATTACTCTATAGTATTAATGATTACATGTTTACAAATATTATTATAGTGTATATGTGTTTGTATCAAGTGGTTGTTGATGTTTGTAATACAGGATTAGGCGTACATGACTCAGAAAACTTGTATGTTAGAATGATTTTTAAAGATCGAAACGCATTCAAAAACACATTTGGCAATGTATGCAATACGGCATAAATTTATTTACAAGCGCATAAGATAACCTCCAACCTTAATAGTACTTGAATATACTGGAAAATTGTGTGTATGGCATGTATACGCCCCAAAATTGCGTGATTCATAATTGTAAGCTGAAAATACTAAATGTATATGATTACATATATAATTCGAAATTGTTGATCAAGTATTGTTACTAGTACAAAAAACTATCAAAATGTCACTGTATTTTGTGAACACACACGTGGTCGCAAAATTTGTGACTACATTTTCCATAGTTTTGCGACCAATTTATGACTACGGAGTAATAGTCGCATATTGGTCACAATTTTGAGATTAAAAACAGTAGTCACAAATCAGTCGCAATGTGCAACCATTTTGCGACTAATATGAAACTAATGTGCAACCAGAGTATGCAGTCGCTAATCAGTCGCCAATTTGCGACTGATTAGCGACTGTATATGGTAGAACCACTTGTTGATCGCATATTGGTCGCAAAATATGCGACCAGTTTGCGACCACGGTGGGCTCTTCAGTCAAAAAGTGGTGGCAAAGCCACAACATGAAAAACATGTACGTTGTATGTATAGCGACATATAAGCGATCACACTGTTGTGGTCTCAAAGTAGTGGAAAATTAGTGGCAAAATCTAATATATGTACCCCCATGTCCCATTCTCTCATTTTTAGAATCAAAAGAAAAAAACTTCAAACGTGTGGAGAAATTATAATAATTCGAGAGATTAGATGTACAAAAGGATAGATAATCAAAAAAAAAATATATCGGCGAAATTTATACAAGGCATGAAGCAGTTCATGAATTTTGCAAGTAGTCAACCAATAGCTCAAAGTAGCGGATGTAAGTTTTTCTATCCTTGTATTAATTGCAAAATTGATAAATTTCTTCCAGGACGTAAAATTTGGAATCATCTATATATTTGAGGATTTATGCCAAATTATTATATTTGGTATAAATATGAAGAAGAGTTGAATGTTCAGTTAGTCACGAGTAGTCGGGTTGATGATGTCCAAAACAATCTGGAAGGTACATGTGGTGCTAGTGAAGAAACAGTAGGTACATCCGGTAATAGATATGTCGAAATGGTGACAGATGCATTTCGTAAGACTACGACTGATAAGTACTATAATCAACACGAGGAGAATCAAACATCGAGTTCATATTATGAAATCGAAAAACTGATGCGAAATTTAAGGCTCCCATTTTATACAATTGACGTGTGTGTTCAAAATTGTATGATCTTTTGGAAAGAAGATGAGAAATGGGAAAAGTGTAAATTTTGAGATTCCCCCCGATATAAGCCAAGCGAGGGCAGGACGAGAATACCTTTCAGTCATATGTGGTATTTATCTATAGCCGATAGACTTAAGAGAATATATCAAAGCGAGAAAACCACAGAGGCAACGAGGTGGCACACAGAGCATGAAGCAGAAGACGGAGAAATGAGTCATCTATTTGATGTTGTGGAGTAGAAAATTTTTCAATATCTACATCCAAGATTTGCTGTTGAATCTCGAAATGTTTATCTTGGCTTATGTAGTGATGGCTTCAATCCATTTGGGATGTCTCAAAATCATTCGTTATGGCCGGTGATTATCACTCCATATAACTTGTCACCTAATATGTGTATGAAGAAAGAGTATTTGTTTCTAACAATTCTAAATTCGGGGCAAAATTATCCATGCGCTATTCTAGATATATTCCTCCGATTTTTTATTGATGAGCTGAAAGAATTGTGGTCTACGGTAGTTGAGACATACGATGTGTCGTTAAATCAAAATTTCAATATAAAAGTCATGTTACTGTGGACGATAAGCAATTTTCCAGCATATGGAATGTTGTCAGGATGGACAACGCATGGTAGACTGTCTCTTCCAATTTGTATGGATGATACAAAGGATTTCAATTACCAAATGCTAGAAAGACGAGTTGGTTTGATTGTCACAGAAGTTTTTTTCCTAAGGGTCATCTGTTACGGAAAAATAAAACAAATTTTTTAAAGGGTAAACACGCTTTGAATGACTATCCTCCACAACTATTGACAAACAAACAAGTTTTATACTAGCGAATAAAAACTATCAATCCTCTATGAACATCTGACTGCGGTGGAAACGGTCATGAAACTAAAGAAAAAGATTATGGAAGCTAGCATAATTGGCACAAAGAAACCATATTTTGGGAGTTTCCGTACTAGACGGATCTTAACCTACGACGTAATCTTGATGTGATGCATATAGAGAAGAATTTCTTCGATAACATCATTAATATTGTTATTAATGTCAAGGATAAATCAAAAGATACAGTTAAGTCAAGGTTGGATATTATAAATTTTTGCTCTACAAAAAGAGTTGCACGTGGATGGTCGGGGTAATGCCTCATTCCCTATATTTAGATTGACACAAAAACCTAAAGAACGCTTATTGGAATATATCAAAAATGATGTCCAATTTCCAGACGGCTACGAGGCAGATTTAGCAAATTGTGTGGATATGGATGGATTATAGTTCTCGGACATGAAAAGCCATGATTGCCATGTTTTTATGGAGAGGTTTCTCTCTTTTATATTTGCAGAACTTTTACCAGGAAACGTTCATCTAGCATTATCAGTTATACTATTAAACATATTTTTTTAGGTACGTAAAATAATAATAATTGCATGTACTAATTACTAGATTCAAATATAGGGATTGGATGATTTTTTCGAGATTTTTGCTCTAGATCATTGCAACAAAGTCGTGTCCGAATTTTTAAAAAAAAAACATAGTCATAATTTTGTGCAATTTGGAGAAGATCTTTCCACCTGCATTTTTGACGTAAAAGTAAAGAAATATGGCTCTCCAAAAAAAAATACAAATATGCACATGCATATGTTTTGCAGAATTGTGAATATTTTCGTGCACTAGAGAGGTAAATAAGTTACTATAAAAACAACTTCATTTATTACATTACAATTTCATTGTAATTAACCAATATATATTACTTTTTCATATATAATTTTGTAGCATGTTTGAATATCAAATTCGTTGTACGTATCCATATCTCTCGGAAGATGACATTTCATCGAAAAGAGAGAAGAAGTTCTATATATGAATTCGAGATTATGTATGTATAATTAATTAATATGTATATATTGTTTATATTAATTTTTTATAATTTTGAAATACTAATTACTGAGTATATATATGATCATAGGTCAATGCGAGTAATTCAACAAGTACATGCGCCTTTGCGATATGGACTCAAGAATTAGTGTAAGGCCCGATGAATAAAGCAACAGCTTGACCGATCTATTTTACAAGATTTTATATGTTCCACACCAAGAAACATGGACACAGGAAAAAGACATGTAATTATGGCATTTGTGTCAAATGAGACAATTACTAGATGCATCTGATGAAAATGATTTTACGTGATTTTAACAGATATCATTCAACTTGAGTATGTTAGACTCCTAAATTTAAAGATCACATTTTTTAAATGTGATTGGTATGATCCTACGCTTTCGAAAGGAACTCAGAAGTTGGAAAATGGCGTCGTTGGTGTCTTATCATCACGGAAATACTACAAATACGAATCATTTATTTTAGGTACGTAAATAATTAACTATAAATATGTGTTAATATATATATATATATTACGTACGTAAAATTCTGTAAATTAATTTGTTTATATAATTAACTAGTGTACATTTTATTAATTATGATGTACCGCAACCTCTCAAGCAGATCAAGTTTGTTATATTCCTTATCCGCACACCAAATCATTATCAAAACAAACATGGCTTAGTGAGTTAATCCAAGATCTAACATTTTGGGGAAATACAAAAACAAAGACGAGATTGGCTTTTTGAAACAAGAAAATGATAAAGAGGTAATGGTGGTTGACGAGATAGAAGTGGATTGTTTGGTTTATAGAGTTAATCATACAGAAGAAATTGATTTCGATGTCGGAGAAGATGAATTTCAGTGTAATATTTCATCTTTTGATGACGATGACGACGAAAAGATATAATATATTTGACTTATGAAATTGATATTACAAATTTTGTACGTATTTATGCCCAAAAACTCTAAAAGAATAATTATATTTACCAAATTTGTTTTTCCAATTTTTATTAACTATTTCTTTAACAAATTTTTAACTATGTAATCGCAAATTGGTCGCTAATTTGTGACCAATTTACGACTATATTTTGGGTTTTTGAATGTAGTTACAAAGTGATCGCAAATTAGCGACCAATTTGCGAGTACATCGTCGCAAACTGGTCGCACTTTTGCGACTACTATGCGACTACAAGTGTTTTTTTTTACATATTTTTTATGTATTTTTCACATTTAATACTTATATTTTCAATATTAGGCATGTACAAATCATTTCAAGAGGAAAAATATAAACAAAACTATAAATGTTTTCATCTAAATTTATAAAATGTATATAAGTAGTATAAGGTTAAGGAAATGTGTTAAATGTTTTCGAAAAATGATATGTAAATTTGGTCAATGTGTAAATTGTTGTTGTTTACTTAGTAGTTAAAGTTTATACAACTCATAATGATGTTATCAATCTTATATAATTCATAATATTTAGCAAATTCATATAATATAGGGTTTAGGGTATTAATTGTGACTACTTTACCACCACATTGCCACCACATAACAAAAATGTTGATGTGGTCGCAAATTGGTCACACTTTTATGATCAGTTTACGACCACAGCGAAATTTTAAATAGTAGTCGCAAATTGGTAGCAAAAAGTGTGACCAATTTGCGACCACCTATTGAAAATAAGGCAGGAGTCGAATATTTTCAATGGTAGTCACAAATCAGGCGCAAATTTTAGAGGTCATATTTGCGACCATAGTGAATTTCGAGGGAGTTGAAAATTTCCAAACATTTTCAATCCCCCCCCCATTTAATGGCCGTCGTAATCAATCGCAAATTTGCGGCTGATTTGCGATCACTTATACGATTTTAGAAATTGCGATTCATTTGTGACCACATTCATGGTCGCACATATTTTCTATATATACGTAACATTTCTCCCCTCATTTTCACATTTCAAATATTTTCCTAACTTCAAAATCCTCTTAAAACACTTCAAACTTTTTCACACCAAAACAAAACCAAAAACCAAAATGGCAAGTAGTGGTAGATACTTGAGACGCCGTGGAAGACAATAAATCTCGTCGTCTTTTGGCCATAAATCATCGGTCTTCTCGAATCTCTCACCTGCCGTTTATAGAGCGGCACCCCGCCTTTTTCCCCAATAACACCTTCAGCCTTCACTCGGTTCCTGAAACCGTTTCATCTCCTCAGTTTCATGAAACCAAGGAGCATGAGTAGCAAGAGGTTCCGCCTTCTGAAACGGAAACGGAGGAATAAACTATCACCTTAAATAGTTTGTTACAAACCCCGGAGCAGGACCAATACTTGCCAATGCTTCTCTAGTGTCGGCACCGAATACGACCTAGTAACATTTTTTAATTTTATTTATTTAAATTTATTTAATTAAAATTAATAAAATTATTATAAATTATCTATTAAATATTAATATCATTAATAAAATTACTAAAATTATTAAAAATTTAAAATTTATAAAAGTTTATTTGATAATTCAAAATTTTTAATATATTTAAAATATTAAGTTTAACTGGGACAAAGGGGTTATAACCCGTCAAACTTCAAAAATTTTGAAAAACAAATTTGACGGCCCTTACTACAGTTGGACGGTCGTGCCAACTAAACCCCAGGATAAATATTTCATCGAATTTGTGGTAAATATTTTTTTTTATTATTCTTAATTAGTTTTTATTTATTACAATTTAATAAAAAAAATTATTAATTTTAAAATTGCAAACAATCGTACATCTGGGATCCTATGGTCACCTCGGTCATACTTTCGCCATTCAAATCTGTATGTGTAAGACGGATGAAAGGAATGGTGAGCATGGTTCATACAACCGGCAAACGTATCAGGTGAATTTCTCCGAGTGTAAAAAACAATGACATACTACTGGCAAACAGAAGCGTTAAATGAGAGAAGTAGCAAATCCTCTAATAACCGCAACTCCTCTCGGGATGGCTTTGGTCCGCACAAGTATTTGTCGGGCCAAATATTATACATCCATATCCAACAGGAAATGGTAAGTACTTTAAAATATTTAAATTTTATTGTTATTTATTAGTAATTTATTTCAATATTTAGGAAAATAATTTAGGACGATCGGTCTAAATTGGTCAGATCTTTATAAAGATTTACACTCGGGAGGATGGTTCGTATGTCGATTTGAAAACAAAACAAATCGGTGAACCATACGAACGAAACATCCAAGAAAAGAAGGCGATCATGGAGGTCGATCAAACTGAAACGTCTGATGGTACTTTTCATCGAATTGAGCTTACCCAAGACGAGAAGAATGAGAACTTTCAGGTATAAAAAATTTTCTAAAAATAATTTTTTTTATTTACACTAAATTTATTTGTTCTAATTTTTTTTAATTATTTTGTAATCCTCCATGGCGGATAACCGAAGATGTCTTTCCGGACTTGATAGTTTGAATCGTATTCACGGGTCGGGCAGGCGTAGTGGCTTCTCATCCACTACCTCCGACTTCGTAGCGTTTCAGGATCAGTTACTTCCCGCGCAGCAACAGATCGCAGAACAAGTTGCACGGAATACGCGGATTGAAGAACAGAATGCGGAGATGATGGAAGAAAATCGGAGAATGACTCAACGGTTTGATGAGGAACATAGAGAGCAGGCAGCATTGCTAAAAGAAAACCAAAACCGGATTAACCGCTTGGAGATGATCTTCAGATATTTCCAACGGACGGATATCGCTTTCGCGTCGTTTATGCAGGATAACAATATGCAAGCCGGACCGTCAAACGCTTCACCTGCTTTTTCGCCATCGGATTTCAATTTTCTACCTCCGGAAAATTATTTCTTATTTTTAATTTTTGTAATTTGAATTTTTTATAAATAAAATTTATTATTATTTTTTATAATTTCTTTATATTTTATCGAATAATTAATAGAATTATTTATTATTTTATTATAATAGAAATATTTATAGTAAAAATAATAAATTAAGTAAAATATTTTAAAATTTAAATTCAAAATTATTGTTTTTAATTTCAATTTTAAAATATTTTAATTAATTATTTTTTATAAAATAATTCGTTTTATGGTCCTAAATTGATCGTAAATTGGACACAAATATTTATGACCAATTTGCGATCACTAGTATTTTTTTACTAAAATATAATTGTGGTCGTAAATTTATCGCAACAAATTGCGACCACGATTTGTTTTAGTTGCAAATACGTCACAAGATTTTGTGATTGATTTTTGACCAAACTTGGTAGGCTGTCGCAAATCAGTTATAAAATTTTTTGACTGATTTGCGACTATGGTGTACTCGTAGTCGGAAAATGGTCCTAAAAATTTATAACTGATTTGCGACCATGGTTTTTGCAACCACGGATGTAGTGCCAAAATGGTCGCAACGTTGTTACTACATTGCAGTCACAAAGTAGTCGCAAGATCCAGGACTAATATTTGGTCGCTAATTGGGCGCAAAATATATAACTATTATCGTAATCGCAAATTAATCATAAATTTGCGACTGATTTGCGTTCACAAAAATTTGCGATGAAGGATTTGCGACAACGGGTTGTGGTCACAAAGTAATCACAAATTTGGGATTTGCGACCACATGTGTGGTTGCAAAACCCATGTTTTTGTGTACTGTACGTAGATATCAAATAAGGCGAGCTCGGACCGACCATACTTGTAGTGTCGATGAGCGAGATAGTTACCAAAGACAGGCAACGTCTGCATTGATTGGGAAAATAGTGAAGTGCAGGTACAGAAACCACGGAACCGGTCCACGACCAACCGATGTTCGGGAGTTAATGCGGGATGAGCATGATGTCCATATCTCGTATTGGAAGGTAAAGTGAAGAGAAATAATAATGGATATGGACAACGATGCCCCCAAACTCATCATAAAAATGTTGGCATCATATCTACAGTAGCTAGTAAAGGCAAAACCCGGATTCAATTGTATCCGTGGAGTCGGTTTATGACGAAGAATTTGACAATCGGTTCAACTATTTTTTCATTGCAACTTGGGGCAAGTGTAAAGGGTTATGCATACATGCGAAAGGTGGTTGTCATTGATAGTACACCTTTGAAAGAAAAATATGCGGGTTGTCTTTTAACTACAAGTTTAGAGGATGGAAGCTATTAAATTTTCTCATTAGCATTCTGAGTTGTGGACAGTGAAAATGACCAAACGTGTAAATGGTTCTTGTGACATTGTTCCAAATAGTGAAAAAGTTGTTTTTGTCTCTAACCGACATTCTTCAATATACTAGGCATTGCGAAAGGTAACACTTTACATTCAGTTTTGTACTTATTATATTATGGTAATGATATACATCTCTATATATAGCTATAATTACAAATGTAGTTGATATCTAGGAATATTAACCTAACAGGTATATTCAAGTTGTGTGCATGGTGCATGCGTAGTTCATCTCCAATGAAACATCAAAACGATATTCAAAACCAAAAATCTTTGTTTTCTAGTGTTCAGTGTGGCAATGGCTTATGAACGGTTTGACTTTTACCCATGTTTTAACGAAATTAAAAAGATAATCCCGCCTTGCAGTGAATACTTGTACCAGATAAGATTCGAACATTTGGCACGCTCGTATTTCAGTGGCTTCCATTACAATATCATGATAAGTAATAATGCAAACTCGCTGAACCCTGTACTTAAATGTGCAAGGATTTGTCAATTATTCCATTGTTGGATTAAACCAGAACCAATTATTCCATTTGATCTGCCTACCGACGGGAGGCGATGCCACAACAACATGACACCTAAGGTCTAGGAGATAGTGACTAAGAATTTAGAAGAATCCTCAAGGTTTGGAGTTCGTGTGATTAATAAACATGAGTAAGAAATAAATGACAAGGAAGGTGACGTTTACGTCGTTAATCTCGAGAGAAAGACATGCACTTGTTGTGAGTTTCAGAAACTATTGATCCTTTGCAGTCATGCAATTTCTACAGTCGTGCATGTAAAGATTGAGATAGATAGTCTAATAGCAGTTAAGTATACCACAGAATAATGTAAACGTTCCTACAAAGAGAGCATTTATCCAAGTACGGATTTAGAGTCAGTAACTTGCATAGACGGTGAAATGTCGAAAAACTGGCTACACCTACCACGCACAAACAACCCCCTAGATGTTCAAGAGAAAAAAGAATTCCATCACGCGGGGAATTGATGGTATATATTGAGATATTTTTGTATTATATAGCATAGCCGTCATTCGAGTAGTTATCATATAACATTAAATGTAACTTGTGTAGGAGTACATACATAAGAGGAAGATCACATGTAGCAGGTGTGGTGTGATCGGATACAATCGCATAACTTGCAAAGAACCAGTATAGACGGGAGTAAAAACAGCAATGGGTGGAGATGTTTAACTTTTTGTTTATGATCGCATTTATAAAATGGTGAGAGCATAATTTTTAATGTAGGATATTATGAATGTAAATTTCGTACCTCTCTTTTAAAATTATGAACTATCTTCCGTTATTATGTAAGGATTAATGCGTGTAATACGTTTAGTCACTCGTAATAAGTAATCTTTTTACTAAAGTTCTTTGCGTATTTATGATGTTAACATACACAACATTTATTGGCTGTGTAAAATAATTGCATAAGCGGAAATTAGCAAGCAATAATTATTCGGAGTAATTAGGTTCAAATAGTCAGTTTAAATACAAGACGTAACAGGTAAAATGTAACCTTACATTAATACCTAGTCTACAACAAATGTACTAGTAATATAAAAAGCAACGCGAGAACGATGAGGTCATAATACAAAATAATAAACATCAAAAAAAATTAAAACACTTCGAAAGGGAGGTACAATAGCACATCTCGACCGGTCCAACAAACAACTCAAACAATAGCACTACCAATTTTTGGGCCTCAGCAGCAACAATCTTCGATGTAATACATTTGCATCCATCAAACCCGGCTTTGGCGTGCGCTTGCATAAGAAGGATAGACGATACAGCAGAATCATAATGAGAAGCATTATGAGGTATACATGTTGCTCTTTGCACATTGAACTTTGAGAGGATAAGATCACCATCATCACTCATAGTCTGACACAGTAGGAATATGGAAGCATTTTGGCAATTAGAATAAGATCTTTCTTGATAAGACTGATGTTGCGGAATGAGGTATTGCAATCCAAAATATAGAGAATGGCATCAGTCATATCAACAGATACACCTACCCAATATTGCTTGTCGAATTTGAATGGGAAATAAAGGCGTCTTGGAAGGTTTACGCTAATATATGCCTCACTATAATATTTGAGGAGGGTGTTCAGGAATTGAACATTTCTCTTGTCCTTGTTTGTTACCTTAGAAAATTTGGTGTAATGATTTGAAATGCAGGCAACAAACTCGTTGTCATAAAATCCATACTCAAATCTGTGATGTGTAATTTTGAAGTTATCATACGATATGCGTGTGTACAACATAAGCGCATCAACCATCTGATAAAAATCGAAATAACAATTAAACGATATAGTAACCAAAAATTTATAAAAATATGAGAATCAATTACCTTCGAATCCATTATGGGCATTCTCTCGGCATCAGAAATATCCATGTTGGATAAAGATGCACCATTAGGTAGAGTTATTACACTATGGCATATGTTAAACTAGATGCACGTTAAATAAACTAAATAATAAAAATAAATATTTATATAGCATTAATTATGATGCTAGTAGAATTATATCATTTACCATGGAGATGTCATGTTCTCGTGTAGTGTCCCAAACTTAATAGTGTAGTTTATGGTATCGTCTTCTCCAAATTGGTATTTAACAGAGGTCTTAGGAGATGTATTGCTCAGAATAATTGCAACCAGCTCTTTCGATATGGTTGAAGCATACGTTCTAGACCTCTTACTTTTACGGATAACGGATGTACAAACTTCAACATTTACATTGCCGCCATCACTGTTCTCATTTTCCTGCAAAATATAATTAATAACATAAGTATCAAACTATATGGTCGAATTAAATTTTGTGGGAAAATAAAACAAACCTCAGCATCAGTATCATCGACAATATTTTTTAAAGCATTAGAATTCAAACTTGCAGGCACAATATCGTATTCCATGTTAGTAGATAACTCCTATATTATACGATATTTAATCATTTAAATGAAATAAAGTAGATATGTGTGTGAAGGAACACAATTACCTGGAATCCAGAAAATAATGACGATGTATACATACCAATAATCTCACAGCATATAACATACCTCAACTCCGGGTTTAGCAACGGCATTCACTGGCTCAGACATCGCTGTTGCAGAAATACATTGCATATTCATATATATCCCCTATATAAGAGATAGGAACAGATTGTTAAAGAAAAACAAATGTGTTAGCAACTATTAGCACGATATTGAGTACCTTATCATTCCCATGGGTTGCAACGGCATCGGTGGTTTCGTTCATTGCCACAGCCTCGTCTGCTCCAATTTCACTAACATTTCCATGGTTTTATCCTTCACGAGGATGACTGTCAACAGATGTGGCCAAAAATTCGGTAATTCTAGAGATTACGGAATTCTGCATTATGGTGATTCTGCTATCTAAGACAGCAATTAGTGTGTCATGCATTGTAGAAAATGCTTCTTTCGTCTTCTCAACAACCATTGCTACAATTTGGTTGGAAATGGATTGAAAACCAGCTTATGGTCCTCCCACTTCCGTTGCTCTCTTAGTATCCTTCTGTTTCTAACTTTTTTTCCTTTAGTTTTTCCTCCCTTAGAGCAGCAAGTTCAAGTGAAATAATCTCACCATGGAATATATCATTTGTAAACTCAAAATCATCAAATATTAGTATGGCCATATCAGACATTTTCTCATCCTCTTCCTCATCATACCACTCTATCTTTTCTTCATCAATTTCAATCATTCTCTTCATCGATTATCAAGCGAAGCGTCACCAACATATATTTATTGAAACGATTTAAATGATTACGTAATCAATAAATAATGGTTTATCCATTAAGACATTCAATTACAGGACAAATGAAATTAGTATAGTGTAAGGAAATTTAACCGAAACAATAAATCATGTGCCTAATGATACCTCGCATTTGCTATAAAGCTCTCTCACATATCTAAGGCTAAGTACAGGGAGGTTTGTAGACTCAGGTGATTCATCCTCCGAATCAGTGTCAGAATTCGAGTCTTTTGAGGGCAAATATTGGTGTTTCAGTAATAGCGGGAGCAACGGCAACTAAACCAAGTTGGAGCGGTTGAAAAAATCTTTAACAGCTAACGACGGTTGTGACAATGCAATAAAATCTTTGTCCTTGATGTTGCACATATTCAGATCAAAAGCGAGATGACCCCATGGACAGTCAAAAAATATAGACATATCACGAGTGAGTTCCGCATAAAATTTTGAAAGCTTGGTATATGGGATGTAGGAATAAGTACACTACCAATAATAGCGAGATAAGCAAGTTTCACCATTATTTTCCTGTTCTCAAAAAAAATTTCTTCAACATGGAGTAACATGTTCAACTGTAATACTCTCATTGTTAGGAAAGCGAGAGTACTAATCTAAGTATGTGTTACCACTCATCTTACTCTTGCCAGATTTCTCTCTTTTATTGGATATTTGCCACAAGGTAACAAAAGCAAACTATCGGAGGGAGTACCTGACACGTTTACCAACAAAGAGAAACCACATCTCATGATTTCTCTTGACTTAGAGTTGTCTTGTAAGCACAAAGTGGCCCAATCTCTTAGAATAAACGGGTTTTTCATATATCGATATAAATTTCTGAAAAGATGAGTTTATGATTTCTTCACATTCATCGTCATCGAGAGAAATGAAAATTTTCTTCATCCTCCAAAAAGTATGGTATACATTTACTCTTTCATATTCTAGCTCTTCTCCATTAGCCAACAGCTTGGGGCAGGATCTAATTGGTGTCCTGCCATCACAAAAAAAAAATAACAACATTCAAAAAAGTTGAAAGCCCATATATGAGATAAAGGAACAGTTATAAAATGGGAAATGATCATCTAGACATCTATTATGGTACAAATGTTACACGAATATTAGCAAAATAACATATCAACTGAATACATAAATGTAAGGTTTAGCATATCATGTTAGATAGGTAAGACGAATAATATATTTTATACACCGAGTTAGCAACAAACTCGTAAAGATGAGTACATGATTGAATATAACTATAACCCATCAACTTTAGCTTGTAAACCCAAAACATATATTTTAATATACTTCTTAGACGGAAAAAGGACATTCGTTGTAGATCAAAATAACTTGTTAATAAAACTTTTATATGATAATTGTACTATAAAATAAATTTGCACGCCAAATCCTGGCAACATATCTAAATGCAAGTCCAAAATTGGGTAAACAGCATACAATCATAATTCGGGCATGCAACTATTATTTTGTTCCCACCGGTTATCATCAAAACGTTTCAAAAACAATTTAATAAAATTTCCGAGAGTTTACAAAAGGATGTCGGAGTTTAATAAACAATGCGGAGGGTTTAATAAAAATAACTACAAATGTTAACACTACCATAGGTTAAATTTCCGGGAATTCAAGTAGATTTCAAATTCGAAATTTTTTTAAATCCACAAATAATCACCAAAATTAAAAACAATAGTGAAATGGAATACCAAAATAATCGGATAGCACTATCGAACCATCTACAAATCGAGTTTAGCAACAGTTTACAAATCGGGTATTAGCAACAGTTTTAATGCAACAAAAAACATTGGACAAATTTCAACCGGTAAAAGAAAACATTTTGAAAATCGGGGACATGAAAGTCCATATTAAAATAAAAATCTTGTAAAAAACATGTACTTGAAAATTTTTGGAAACCATAAAACAAAATCTCATTAATCGTTGAACGTATGATTAACTAGACAGTCATGTATCTATATAAACCAAAACCAGGATGGAAGATAAACATATCGGTCTTACTTTACCGTCAGCGTTTGTTATCACTATTTCGGCGAGATAGTTATTTTTTTTATCCCGCAATTCCATTTGATTCGAATGAACAAAATTATTTTTTGATACGGTACTTACCTAACTAATATATTTATATCGTATATTTACGCAAAAATAATAATTTACATTTTTAACAAATTTACAAAATTATGTAAACCAAATATTAATAGAAACATTTTGGAGTAAGTATTAATCAAAAACAAAATGTCAATCCAGTTTTTATTAAAATTATGTTTTCTATATTCTATCAACTTTTTATGAGTTTGAGATTTTTTTTATCCCGCAATTCCATTTGATTCGAATGAACAAAATGTTGTTCCATTTTTTTATCGTTTTAGTTTACGGTACAACGAAATAGGAAGTTGGAAAGACGAAAAAATGGGTGGAAACTAATCAATGGAAAGTGAAATAAATGAAGAGAATTCTTTCTATTCAATATTTAAACTCGGGTTATGCAGATAATCGATGTTGATATGATATAAAGGGATAACTAAGGAGTTGTAATAGTAGAAGTTTTTTTAAATAGAATAATTAAATTTGTTATTTAGCTAATTATGGTAGTGTTCTTTATAATTTCGCAAATTATCTCATGTTTTAATATAGATTTGTTTAGTTGTTTTGACTCGAAATTTGAATTATATCACATTATCTAGAGATATACAAAAGTAGAGAGAATTGATTACGTGGAGCAACTCTGAACTCACTTTCCACCAATCATAATATTTTTATAAAAACTAATATCACAAATTATAGAAGAAAATCTAAAATCAATTGTAAAATTGTATTTGTGTGGAGAAAGAAGCTCAAGAGAGAAAGCCAGCGATTGTGGCTGCCATTTATCTCTGACTACAATTCTTCACCTCTCTCTCTCTTTCTCTGAGACAAAAATGGTGGAATATGAACAATGAAGACGAAGCTTTCTTCTTGTTGTTCATGCATTAACCTTGTTGTTATGTTCCTCCCATGGCTTGTTACATCGCTCCTTTTTACTACAATCCCGCTTTGTCTCATCCCAATCGAAAAATCATCGATCATCACCATCGTTTCTCCGTCAAGCTCTTAAAGACAAGAATTGTGGTTCCTCGAAATTCCGCCATTGGCGACGGGAGCGTCTCCTACAATACTCTAGTCTCCGAGGTGAGCGAAAGAATATTTGGGCAATTCGCTTCTGTATTGTTGAATTTTCACTAAATTTTACAAGATTTTGTGTTCTGAGAAAGGTAGATTGCGATAGCTCTGATCATAATTGTTAAATTGGATCTGACTTAGTTGAGCTTCATGTTCAAACCCAATGGTAACAGTTTGAGGTCTTCAAAATGAGAAAGGATCGTAATTTGGGCTTTCTTGGGACACTTTTTTAGTTCAATTTCCAGATGTTTTAGTTTAATCTTTTGGTAAATTCAATGTTCAATGTTCAAATGATACTTCATATTCAAAGTTTGATTACATGTTTACATATTGGTGTTACTTCAGATTGTGAATCTTAAATTGTGCGGAAATAGAATCTGAGGCTTTTGGTTCCAAAATCAAACTTTTGGTTCTGTTTACATACTTTTTTAGCTCAATCTTTTGATGAATTCAGTGTCCAATATTACACATTACTCAATGTTCGATTACATGTTTATTTACTTCACAATGGTGTGATATGATTGTGAATCAGGCTGTGAGGCTTTTGGTTCCACAAGCAAACTTTGATTCCTCCAAGCTCAAAGTCGAATTCTTAGGGGAATTGCTAGAGAACAAGACTAGCAGAGGCATTATTACACCGCGAACATATATACTTTCACACTGTGACTTCACTGCTAACTTAACGTTAACCATCTCCAACGTAATCAACCTGGATCAATTAGAAGGTTGGTACAAGAAAGACGATGTGGTTGCTGAGTGGAAGAAGGTGAAAGACGAGTTTCGATTACACATTCATTGTTGTGTTAGTAGCCCGAGTTTATTGCAGGATGTGGCTGCAGAGCTTAGATATCACATATTTTCCAAAGAATTGCCTTTGGTTAGTCTTCAATTTTCCTTCTTCTTTTCCACTTGGTTATTCAGAGTAACTTGATCTAACTCTCTTGCCATAGGTACTAAAAGCTGTGCTCCATGGAGATGCATTTATGTTTAGAGATAACCCTGAGCTAATGGATGCTTATGTATGGGTTTATTTCCATTCAATCTCACCTAAATACAACCGGATCGAGTGTTGGGGACCTCTCAAGGATGCTGCAAAGGTATATTATAATGTAATTCTTATGCTTCCTTTAATACAAATGTGAAACCTCTGATTTTTCTGTGTGTCTTTTGGTGGTGAAAGGGAAAGCATAAAGGCAATCATCAAGGCTTCTTGAGTTCAACTACTTCGAGGAAATTGACTCAGCCTAAGTCTATTTTTCATACCCTGTTTACGTTTCTTCTGTGAGATAAATTTGTGCATTCTCTGTTATCTTTTTGCAAATGAGATCTCTTTTATCATTTTAGTGCTTAAAACATTTGTTTGTTGGGTTTTAACCCAAAATTGGCCACAAGTGCAATTTGCCAACATTAAATTGTTTATACTTGGTAAGTTTTGACTTTTGAGTATAGTTTGTTAATGTTTCTTCGATACTATTTGACTATTATTATTACCTAAATTGAATTCCATTAATCTACTCAATGTTGTCAAAATATAGTCCCTATGCAATGTACTGTAAAAGGCTAAAAGTACTGTGCTTATTTCATGCCATTTTCTTTTGTACCAAATAAATGCAATCTCTACGGGTTAATGGTTTCACTATCTCTATATTCATCCCAGAGGTTATTACATTTTCGTATGAAAATGTTAAATCTTCATACGAATATGTTGGATCTGTTGTGGTACAGTAACAAAACAAAAAATTATATAATTTATAGACCCATAATGAATATTTGGTTGATATATGTACTTACCTAACTAATATATTTATATCGTATATTTACGCAAAAATAATAATTTACATTTTTAACAAATTTACAATATTATGTAAACCAAATATTAATAGAAACATTTTGGAGTAAGTATTAATCAAAAACAAAATGTCAATCCAGTTTTTATTAAAATTATGTTTTCTACATTCTATCAACTTTTTATGAGTTTGAGATTTTTTTTATCCCGCAATTCCATTTGATTCGAATGAACAAAATGTTTTTTTTTATAAATAATATTATTTATTCAAAATAACATATTATTTCATCAAAATATCTTTCTTTATCACATATAACTATTTTCATAGTTTTATCAAGTTGGGTTTTATTTTCCAACTTTTTTTTGCTTTAGTTTTTTTAAACCCAAAATTTTTAGTCTTAGCAAACATATACATCTATTAAAATATATATCAATTTGGCTAGACATACATCAACCTTTTGACATATCACATATTTTTCACTGAATTTTTTTTAAACATTTTGCTTTTTGAAGTAAGTGATGAATTTTAAAAATATCTTTAAACGTTATTGGTATAATCACATGTGGTAAACCACTACCAATACGAATTTGGTGCGTCGATTCACAAAACTCATGACTAGTATTACCTTCAAATCAGTAGAATTCATACATTAAGATAAATATCAAATTTCAATCCATATTACAAACAAAGTCATTGGTGGTAGATCGTTCCCAATTTGGGATATCGACTCACTATACTTGTTGTCATCATAAACGTTATTGTTAACATTTTTCTAAATAATACTTTTTATTCGTTTTGCACAACTGCAAACTCGAAAAAGTATATTGGGAGTGAACGAAGAATTATTGTACATCCAAATTCTTGTTCTTAAGACATAAACACTTCACACAATTATCAAATTTCGTTAGTCCAATAAACATAACAAAAGTTTTCAGAATTATTGTAAGAACGCGATTTCTACAATTTGGGTGACTGAATAATTGTGAATAAAATTACATATAATAAAATATAATTACCGATACAAGAAATTGGAAAAAACGGATTTGTAAAGGCGAGACGCTCTTTCTTTAATTCTTAAAGCGCCTCGTACTGTGACGGTTATATGGCGTTCTGAATCTCCTGATATAACTACAAATATTTTATCTTGCACAACCCGAGAACAAAATCAACGAACGATTTTCTATGTTGCACTCTCAAAAACAATATGTGAGGGATCTTTTGTGTATTTATTACACTTTTAGAACGAGAAAACCAAAGGTTTCTTTTTTTCTTCCATAATTTTCTTAATGCTCACCATATAAGCTTGTAAAAAGATTACTTTATTTTAATAAGAATTGATTTTTCATTAAAAATTATTATAATTTTTATGTTACGAAAAAATAAACCAAATTAATTTGGTTGTAACTTCTAACTTAACTATTTGGAGACATTGACTATTTGGCTTAATCAACAAATAACAAATGAGATTTGAGCCCAACCATAATAATAATTGTATCGACCATTGGTGCATTTGCTAAATTTCAAAAACTCAAAACTTGAGTTCGGTTATCCAATTGTATCCAAAGTTTTGACTTTTGTTATAATTTTTCCGTTTGATATACAAAAAAAATTTCACCTCTAACTTTTAATGTGGGACAAATTATATTTATTCATTTTATTGTTATCAAGCCACTTTAGACATTTATTTCTCATTCAAACGAATTTTGGTTTTAACGTCTTCGATAAAAAGCTCACCGGAAAGATCGATATCCATCTACGTAAAATCGAGTTCCAACACATTATACATTTATAAGTGTTAAAGTTACAATTTGAAAATTATTAATAATAAGTCGTTCCACTTTATGATTAAATATTATAAATATTTATTGAGTTTTAATTTATATTTTCTATTCTAATGGACTGTAGTAATTTTGGTTATAAATTAGTTTTCCTTAATTTTGTTATTAATGATGTTTAATAATAATTTATAATTATAATATATTTTGAAAATTTTACTGGCATTAATGCTTTGTAAACTTTAATGTGCTTTCAGTATTTTTCATAAAGATATAATTAAGTATTCAATTAAAGTAATATTTTATTAAAAAAAAACTTATTTGTAATAAATTTAAATTTTGGTGATAGAAACTTGAGAAGAAATGTCTTTTCTCCACCGGTTTCCCTCTTATTTTTTATGGAAAATGAAAATTTCCCTGTTAAGTGGTGGACTAAACCGTCTAGTATAGTCTGGTTCACTTAAATCAAACCGTAAAATTGGGTGGTTTATAAATCTGGTTATATGTAAATCCTTAGTATAAAAGGATTGTCTCTCTCATTAGAACGGGTGGTGATTTTCTTTCTGGTTTACGGTGAGAGTTTTTCTCGAGTGTGTTCGTCGGAGAGGTTGTTCTCCGACGTGTGTTGCCGTAAGGTTTGTAATCGCAAGATTAAGGATATATAGTGAATTGTCGGACTCTGTCTGACCCCTGAGACGTAGCTCTCCATTCCGGAGGTGAACTCAGGGTAAAAAGTGTCTCGTGTTCTTGTGTTGATTTACGCCATTGATCAAACTTGACGAAGAAACTGTTTTGAGTTTAACAAACGTTAAAGAATCGTGTTAAGATAAGGAATTAGGCGCAACAATTGGTATCAGAGCCATATAACGGGGGCTTGCTCTTGTTCTCATTCTCGGTTCTTGATCCCTCTCCTTTGAAAGAAAGAACCCATAATCGAAATCTCTATTTCTCCCATGAAATGACTTCCACTCGAACTGAAATTGAGAGGTTTGATGGCTCCGGAGACTTCTCGTTGTGGAAGATAAGAATGATGGCGCATTTCAGCGTAGCCGGTTTGAAAGACGTAGTCCTAAGTGATAACTTCGATAGTGAAGTAACATTACCCAAAATTGAAAGTTCAAAATCGGCAGATGAAGATACAGATTCATCGTCACCAAAAACAAAGGTAATCCAAGATCCTGTCAAGATCGAAAAAGATGATCGTGCTAGAAATTTGATCATCTTGAATATTGGAGATCTTGTGCTAAGGAAAGTAAAGCACTGTACTACAGCTGCATCGACCTGGGCTTTACTGGAAAAACTGTATATGCCCAAGTCTCTTCCAAACAGAATCTTCATACAATCCCAATTTTATACTTCTAAGTGTGATGGGACAAAGATCATCGATGTGAATGTCGATGAATTCTTGAAGATTGTGGCTGAAATGAGCAATCTGAATGTGAATGTCACCGACGAAATTCAAGCAATAGTATTCTTGAATTCTCTGCCCAGCAGTTTTGATCAGTTAAAGCATACACTTAAATACGGAAAAGAGTCATTGTCTTTGGAGGAAGTAATCTCTGCAGCAAAATCAAAAGAACGAGAGGTGGCTGAAACGAGTAAGCAAGATCGAAACGCAGCTACAGTTCTGTATTCTAATGACAGAGGAAGGAATCTCAGAAGAGATTCAAATGATACGAGGGGGAAAAGTCATAGTAGATCAAGGGGCAGGAAGGTTACCTGCTGGTATTGCAAGAAGGAAGAACATGTAAAGAAAGATTGTTATGCCAGAAAGAAAAGGTTGGAGTCTGATGGAGAAGGGGAAATAGCAGTAGCCATCAGCAAGTCTGAGGTACTGGATGCATTTGCCGTAACTAAGATTGATACATAGCTTAGCTGGATCATTGACTCTGGCTGTACTCACCCTATGACCTCCCATCGAGAATGGTTCTTTGAGTACACAGAAGTGGAGCCTAGTAAGATCTTACTAGGAGATGAACACACAGTAGAAACTCATGGCATAAGATCAATCAAGATAAACACTCATGGGGGGTCTGTAAAGCTTCTAACAAACATGAGGTATGTCCCAAGATTAAGAAGAAACCTCTTGTCCACAAGAACTCTAGACAGCCTCGATTTTAATCATTCAGGTGAGATGGGACCATAAGGTTTCATAAAAATGGTACATTGGCTCTGAAAGGAGTCTTAAAGGATGGACTATATATCCTGGATGGTGAAACAATAGTAGAGGAGATCTGTCATGCTGAGAAACCAGCTCCAAAGACTTCAATTTGGCACAGTAGGCTGGGTCATCTAAGTCACAGGAGCCTACAAGTTTTGGTAAGAACAGGGGTGCTTAAAGGAAAAAACATTGGACCAGAGGTATTCTGCGAGTTCTGTGTTTTAGGAAAATAAAAAAGGGTCAGTTTTGACATGGGAAACCAGGAATCCCATCAACTCCTCGAGTATATTCATGCAGATCTTTGGGGGTCTCCTTCAGTTGAACCCTCCATGTCAGGTAATCAATACTTCTTATCCATAATAGATGATTTTTCTAAGAAAGTGTGGATAAGTTTTCTCAGGACAAAAGATGAGACATTCACCAAGTTTTGTGAATGGAAAAGGCTGGTGGAAAATCAGGTCGACAAAAGGGTTAAATGTCTTCGTACTGATAATGGTCTTGAATTTTGTAACAATGTGTTTGACAAGTTTTGTAGAGAGAATGGTATTCTAAGGCACAAGACATGCTCTTACACCCCCCAGCAAAACGGCACTGTAGAGAGAATGAATCGAACTCTTATGAAGAAGGTAAGATGCCTCTTGGGAGAATCTGCAGAAACTGCAGTGTACCTGATTAACCGTTCTCCAACAGCGTCACTGGGATTTAAGTCTCCTGAAGAAGTCTGGCTGGGAAGAAAACCAGGTTACAAACACCTGAGAAAGTTTGGTGTTGTAGCTTATGTCTATGTTAATCAGGGAAAGCTACAACCCAGAGCTGTGAAAGGAATCTTCTTAGGTTATCCCCCAGGAACAAAGGGATACAAGGTGTGGCTGTTAGACAGTGGTAAAAGCATGGTGAGCAGGAACGTTAAGTTTAATGAGGATGTTGTCTACAGGAACCTTGTAGAAAATTCAAAAGCCATGGAAAAGAAGTCTGCTGAAAGTCCAAGAAAGCACATTATGGACATAGCCAGAGATAGATCAGAGGATGAAAAACCTCAGGAAACATCTCAAAGTGGAGCAGACTGGACCACAACTCATGAACTTGAACCTGAACATGTTCAAGTGGATTCAAGCCAACCAAGCTTGTCAGATTATCAAGTTGCAAGAGATCGTCCAAGACGAGTGATAAATCCCCCAGCTTGGTTAAATGATTACGACTGTTCAGAGGAGATTCTCACATCCATACTGTCAGAATCTATGAACTTGGAAGAACCAAAGGACTTACAAGAGGCAAAAGCAAGCAAAGATTGTAAAAGGTGGCTTGCTGCAACAGAAGAAGAGATGACATCCTTGAAGAAGAATAACACATGGATTCTTGTAGAAAAGCCTAAGGATCGAAAGATTATAAGTTGCAAATGATTGTTTAAAATGAAACCAGGAATCTCTGAAACTGATCCAGTAAGGTTCAAGGCTAGACTCGTCGCAAGAGGTTTTACACAGAAGAAGGGAATCGACTATCAAGAAGTATTCTCACCTGTAGTCAAGCATGTTTCCATCAGGATGCTACTCTCCATTGTAGTTCATAAGGACTTAGAGCTTGAACAAATGGACGTAAAGACGGCATTTCTCCATGGAAACTTAGAAGAAGGCATATATATGTATCAACCAGAAGGATATGAGGATAAGGCAAATCCTGATCATGTTTGTCTTCTTAAGAAATCTATTTATGGACTGAAACAGTCACCAAGACAGTGGAATAGGCGATTCGATCAGTTTATGACTGATCAAGGGTTTAACAGGAGTGATCATGGCTATTGTGTTTACACGAAATCAGCTGAATCAGGAGGTTATATCTACCTCCTGTTGTATGTCGATGACATGCTTCTAGCAGCCAAGAACATGTCAGATATAACAGAGCTGAAGGTGAAATTAAGTAATGTCTTTGAGATGAAGGACTTGGGAGCAGCTAGAAGGATTCTCGGAATGGACATATCCCGGGATAGGAAAAACAGCTGCCTGAGATTATCTCAATCAGATTACTTGAGAAAAGTGATTAAGATCTTCAGAATGACAGAGGCAAAGGCATCCCTTACTCCAATTGGTGCTCATTTCAAGCTTTCAGCAGTAAAGGAAGATGATGAGGAGCTGAATTTAGAAACCACTCCTTATACGTGTGCAGTAGGAAGCATGATGTACGCAATGGTTGGCTCTCGGCCAGACCTTGCCTATGGGATTGGTTTAGTACGCAGGTTTATGAGTAGACCTGCAAGGCAGCACTGGGAAGCCGTAAAATGGCTCCTAAGATACATAAAGGGGTCAATAAATCTGAAATTAACATTTTCAGCAGGAAAAGAATGTGAAATTCAAGGATTATGCGACTTTGACTTTGCGGCAGACTTGAATAAGAGAAGCTCAATCTCTGGGTTCGTTTTCATGCTAGGAGGAAATTTTGTCAGTTGGAAATCAGGACTTCAACCAGTAGTTGCTCTGTCAACTACAGAGGCTGAATATATGGCCTTGAATGAGCTATGAAGGAAGCAATCTGACTAAAAGGATTGTTAAAGGATTTTGGAATGTCACAGAATGCAGTTAAAGTGTGGAGCGATTCTCAGAGTGGCATAAGTCTCTCTAAAAATAGTGTGTTTCATGACAGAACGAAACACATTGCAGTGAAGTATCACTTCATTCGAAGTATTATCGAAGGTGGAGAGATTCAAGTTCTGAAGGTCCATACAAGTCAAAATCCTGCAGGCATTCTAACAAAGGTGGTTTCAGTAAACAAGTTCAATTGTGCTCTTGATTTACTGAAACTAAAACAAGCTTAAGTTAGCTTGAAGTTTGTAAGATGGTAAGAGTTCGACATTATTCACTATGAAGGGAAGAAGGAAGTCTGTTAAATCTTCTGAGAGAGTTAGAGGGTTTTAGTCCAAGGTGGAGTTTGTTAAGTGGTGGACTATACCGTCTAGTATAGTCTGGTTCACTTAAATCAAACCGTAAAATTGGGTGGTTTATAAATCCGGTTATATGTAAATCCTTAGTATAAAAGGATTGTCTCTCTCATTAGAACGGGTGGTGATTTTCTTTCTAGTTTACGGTGAGAGTTTTTCTCGAGTGTGTTCGTCGGAGAGGTTGTTCTCCGACATGTGTTGCCGTAAGGTTTGTAATCGCAAGATTAAGGATATATAGTGAATTGTCGGACTCTGTCTGACTCCTGGGACATAGCTCTCCATTCCGGAGGTGAACTCAAGGTAAAAAGTGTCTCGTGTTCTTGTGTTGATTTACGCCATTGATTAAACACTACAAGAAAACTGCCAATTTGCGGCTGCAATTTGCGAGTACATATGTGGTCGCAAATATTGCGACCAAATTTGCCATGGTTTAGCGATCAATTTGCGACTACGGCGAAGTAGTCGCAAATTGGTCGCAAATAAGTGACCAATACGTGTGGTCGCAAATCAGTCGCAATATGCAACCAATTAGCGACTGAGATGCGACTGCTTTGAGACTGACCCTGGTAGTCGCTAATCAGTCACAAAATAGCGACTGATTAGCGACTACATATGGAAAATCAGGTGGTAGTCGCTAATCAGTCGCAAAATAGCGACCGATTTGCGACTACGGTATGTAGTGGCTCTACAGTCACAAAATGGTGGCAAAGTGCCAGCATAAAAAACATGTGTGAGTTAGGTATAACGACATTTAAGCGACTACATAGGTGTAGTCGCAAAGTAGTGGCAAATCAGTGGCAAAGTAGTCGCAAAGTAGTCGCAAAATGTTGTATATATATGCATCATCCCATTCTCTCATTTGCGAAAGCAAAAGTAAAAAATTTTGTAAAACATGTGGGGAAATTATAACAATTCGAGAGATTGGATGTACAGAAGAATTGATAATGAAACAAGAAATATCTCGGCAGAATTTGCACAAGGCATGGAGCAGTTCATGAATTTTGCAAGTAGTCAACCTATAGCTCAAAGTAGTGGAGGTAAGTTTTTCTGTCCTTGTATTAATTGCAAAAATGATAAATTTATTCCGGGACGAAAAATATGGAGTCATCTATATAGTCGAGGGTTTATGCCAAATTATTATATTTGGTATAAACATGGAGAAGAGCTGAATGTTCAGTTAGGGACGAGTAGTACTAGTCGGGGTGATGTACGAAGAAATCAGGGACGTGATTGTAGTAGTGATGAAACAGTTGGTATATCCGGTAATAGATATGTTGAAATGGTGACGGATGCATTTCGTGAGACAACGACTGATGATCAGCAACAGTACTATAATCAGAACGAAGAAAATTATAATTATAATTATGAAGAAGAACGGCCTAATGAAGAAGCAGAAAAGTTTTACAACATGTTAGAAGCTGCAAAAAATCCATTGTATGATGGTTGTCATGAAGGGCACTCACAATTATCTTTAGCTGCTAGGTTTATGAACATTAAATCTGATTTTAATTTACCAGAAAAATGTATGGATTCTTGGGTGGAGCTATTTATAGAATATTTACCCGACGAGAATCAGGTGACGGGTTCATATTATGAAACCGAAAAATTGATGCGAAATTTAGGCCTCCCGTTTTATACAATTGACGTGTGTGTTAAAAATTGTATGATATTCTGGAAAGAAGATGAGAAATGGGAAAAATGCAAATTTTGCGATTCCCCCCGGTATAAGCCAAGCGAGGGCAGGACAAGAATACCTTTCAGTCGTATGTGGTATTTACCTATAGGTGATAGACTTGAAAGAATGTATCAAAGCGAGAAAACCGTAGAGGCAATGAGGTGGCATGCAGAGCATGAAGCAGAAGACGGAGAAATGAGTCATCCATCTGATGCTGCAGAGTGGAAAAATTTTCAATATTTACATCCTAGATTTGCTGCTGAATCTCGAAATGTTTATCTTGGCTTATGTACTGATGGGTCCAACCCATTTGGGATGTCTCGTAATCATTCATTATGGCCGGTGATTATCACTCCATATAATTTGCCACCGGAGATGTGTATGAAGAAAGAGTATTTGTTTCTAACTATTTTGAATTCGGGGCCAAATCATCCGCGTGCTAGTCTGGACATATTCCTACGACCTTTGATTGATGAGTTGAAAGAATTATGGTCTATCGGAGTTGATGCATACGATGTATCGCTCAACCAAAATTTCAATCTAAAAGTTGTGTTACTTTGGACGATAAGCGACTTTCCCGCTTATGGAATGTTATCAGGATGGACAACGCATGGAAGGCTGGCCTGTCCAATTTGTATGGATGATACGAAGGCATTTCAATTACCAAATGGGAGAAAGACGTGTTGGTTTGATTGTCATCGAAGGTTTCTTCCTAATGGTCACCCGTTACGGAAAAATAAAACAAATTTTTTAAAAGGGAAGCACGCTTTGAATGACTGTCCTCCACAATCATTGACAGGTGAACAAGTTTTGTACGAGCGAATAAAAACTGTCAATCCTTTAAGAACATCTGAGTGCGGCGGAAACGGTCATGAAAGTAAAAAAGAAGGTTATGGCAGCTGGCATAATTGGCACAAAGAAAGTATATTTTGGGAGTTGCCATACTAGACAGATCTTAACCTTCGACATAATCTTGATGTGATGCATATAGAGAAGAATTTCTTCGATAACATCATTAATACTATTATGAATGTAAAAGAGAAATCAAAAGATACAGTGAAGTCAAGGTTGGATATTGCAAAGTTTTGCTCTCGAAAAGAGTTGTACGTGGATGGTTGGGGTAATGCTCCATTCCCTATATTTCGATTGACCCAAAAAGCGAAAGAACGGTTATTGGAATGTATAAAAAATGATGTCAAATTTTCGGACGGCTATGCGGCAGATTTAGCAAATTGTGTGGATATGGATGGACTAAAGTTTTCGGGCATGAAAAGCCATGACTGCCATGTTTTTATGGAAAGACTTCTCCCTTTCATATTTGCAGAACTTTTACCACGGAACGTTCATCTAGCATTATCAGGTAAATATAGTAATAACTATATTTGTAATTGGAAATACGTAAATTAATAATAATTGCCTGAACTAATTCATTGTCGATGGTAATTAATATATATATATATATAGGGATTGGAGGATTTTTTCGTGATTTATGCTCCAGATCATTACAAAAAAACCGTGTCCAAATTCTGAAGGAAAATATAGTCATAATTTTGTACAATTTAGAAAAGATCTTTCCGCCTTCATTTTTCGACGTCATGGAGCATCTTCCTGTACATCTACCATACGAAGCTGAATTTGGTGGACCTGTGCAATATAGGTGGATGTATCCATTTGAAAGGTTTTTTAAAAAACTTAAGAGCAAGACGAAGAACAAACGTTATGCTACAGGGTCGATTGTTGAATCATATGTGAATGATGAGATATCTTACTTCTCAGAACATTCTTTGCTGAACACATTCGCACGAAAAACAGGTAACCATGTTATGACGTTTATGAATTAATTATTTTATTATATAATATATAAGTAATATATATAATATATATAAACCATATATATATGTACATGTCTACAAGATTCGATGAAGGTGACGTGCCTGTATATCCAGATCCCGGAGTACCGGATATATTTACGCACATGGGTCGTCCAAGTGGTAAATGTAAAGAAATATGACTCTCCGAAAAAGAATATAAATATGCACATGCATATGTATTACGGAATTGTGAATATTTTCGGCCACTAGAGAGGTACGTATATGAAAACAATTAATTGTATTTATTACATTTCAGTTCATTGTATTAAGAAATATATATTAATTTTCAATATTTACTGTTCTAGCATGTTTGAAGATCATATTCGATGTACGTATCCATATCTTTCGGAAGATGACATTTCATCTAAAAGAGAGGAAGAGTTCCACATATGGGTTAGGGATTATGTATGTTTAATTAGTTATTTGACATATATATATATTATATTTTATTTATTAATTTGGAAATACTAATTAAGTTTAATTTTTGATATATGATTAAAGGTCAATTCATGCAGTTCCACAAATTCACGTGCCTTTCCTATATGGGCTCAAGAATTAGTTCAGGGTCCGATGAATAAAGCATCCACTTGGCCGATGTATTTTACAAGAGGTTATATGTTCCACACGAAGAAACATGGACATAGAAGAAAGACATGTAACTACGGTATTTGTGTGAAGGGGGACAATTACTCAGATGCATCTGATGAAGCTGATTTCTACGGTATTTTAACAGATATCATTCAACTTGAGTATGTCGGACTCCTAAATTTGAAGATCACGCTTTTTAAATGTGAATGGTACGATCCTACACCCTTGAGAGGTACTCGGAAGTCGGAAAATGGTGTCGTTGATGTCTTATCATCGGGGAAATACTACAAATACGAACCATTTATTCTCGGTACGTACGTTTTTGGTAATAATTTACTATATATTTTTCTTACAAATTTAGAAGTAATTTATATTTCAATACGTACGATGTATCAGCATCTCAAGCATATCAAGTTTGTTATATTCCCTATCCACACACAAAATCATCATCAAAACATACATGGCTCAATGTTTTGAAAGTTAATCCAAGATCTAACATTTTGGGGAAATACAAAAACAAAGACGAGATTGGCCTTTTGCAACAAGAAAATGATGAAGACGTAATGCATGTTAAAGAGATAGAGGTAGATCGGTTGGTCGATACAGTTAACCATACTGAAGAAATTGATTTCGATGTCGGAGATGCGGAACTAGAAGATGAATTTCAATGTAATATTTCATCTTCAGATGATGATGAGAACGAAGAAATGTAATAAATATAGTTATGCTATGTATTTTGTACATATGATTTTCATATAATTTAATGTATTACCAATATCCATATATATATAGATTTTTAAGTAATTAGCGACTGATTTGCGACTACATTCTAAAAATTTGATGTGCAGTCGCAAATCAGTCGCTAATTTGCGACTGATTTGCGACCACATATGGTTAATTCACATTTTCCCTAAGTATTTTCCATATTTAAAACTTGTATTTCTATTCTATAAGACTACTAACCATTAGAAGTCATAACATATATTGAAACCATATTTGTAATGATTTCATATTTAGATAACATTTGGAATGTATATAAGAAGTATAAGGTTAAGTAAATTTGTTAAGGATTTAGATAAGTTATTTGAAAATTTGGGAAATGTTATTGTTTTCATAGTAATTGAAATTTTTATAACTTATAATCAATGACTCAATCTTATATAATTATATGCATTCCTCAAAATCTCAAAATTTAGGGTTTAGGGTATTATTTGCGACTGATTTGCCACCACTTTGCAACTGCATTGGCAATGTGGTCGCATTTCAGTCACAAACATTAAATGTAGTCACAAATCAGTCGCTAATTTGCGACTGATTTGCGACTACATTCTAAAAATTTGATGTGCAGTCGCAAATCAGTCGCTAATTTGCGACTGATTTGCGACCACATATGGTTAATTCACATTTTCCCTAAGTATTTTCCATATTTAAAACTTGTATTTCTATTCTATAAGACTACTAACCATTAGAAGTGATAACATATATTGAAAACCATATTTGTAATGATTTCATATTTAGATAACATTTGGAATGTATATAAGAAGTATAAGGTTAAGTAAATTTGTTAAGGATTTAGGTAAGTTATTTGAAAATTTGGGAAATGTTATTGTTTTCATAGTAATTGAAATTTTTATAACTTATAATCAATGACTCAATCTTATATAATTGTATGCATTCCTCAAAATCTCAAAATTTAGGGTTTAGGGTATTATTTGCGACTGATTTGCCACCACTTTGCAACTGCATTGGCAATGTGGTCGCATTTCAGTCACAAAATTTAATGTAGTCGCAAATCAGTCGCTAATTTGCGACTGATTTGCGACTACATTCTAAAAATTTGATGTGCAGTCGCAAATCAGTCGCTAATTTGCGACTGATTTGCGACCACATATGGTTAATTCACATTTTCCCTAAGTATTTTCCACATTTAAAACTTGTATTTCTATTCTATAAGACTACTAACCATTAGAAGTGATAACATATATTGAAAACCATATTTGTAATGATTTCATATTTAGATAACATTTGGAATCTATACAAGAAGTATAAGGTTAAGTAAATTTGTTAAGGATTTAGGTAAGTTATTTGAAAATTTGGGAAATGTTATTGTTTTCATAGTAATTGAAATTGTATAACTTATAATCAATGACTCAATCTTATATTATTATATGCATTCCTCAAAATCTCAAAATTTAGGGTTTAGGGTATTATTTGCGACTGATTTGCCACCACTTTGCAACTGCATTGGCAATGTGGTCGCATTTCAGTCACAAATATTTAATGTAATCGCAAATCAGTCGGAAATGCTGATGTAGTCGCAAATCAGTCGCAAATTAGCGACTGATTTGCGACCACCATTTAATTTGGTGGGACTTTGACAAAATCGAAAACTTTCAAACTCCCACAAAATTAACTGGTAGTCGCAAATCAGTCGCACATTTGCGACTGAATTGCGACCACATTTACAGTTTCGATAAATGTAATTGTGGTCGCAAATCAGTCGCTAATTTGCGACTGATTTGCGACTACCAGTTAATTTTGTGGGAGGTTGAAAAAACCGAAAACGTTCAAACTCCCTCCAAATTAATTGGTAGTCGTAAATCAGTCGCAAATTAGCGACTGATTTGCGACCACAATTACAGTTTCGATAAATGTACCTGTGGTCGCAAATTAGTCGTAAATTTGTGACTGATTTGCGACTACCAATTAATTTGGAGGGAGTTTGAACTTTTTCGGTTCCCACCAAATTAATTGGTAGTCGCAAATCAGTCGCAAATTTGCGACTGATTTGCGACCACATGTATTTTGCCACTGATTTGCGACCACATCCGTGGTCGCAAAAAAATCTATAAATATCCGATGGTTTTCCCTCATTTTTCACAAATCTCTCAAACTACTTTACAAAACTCTCTCAAAAACACTTCCTAAACACTTTAGAAAAACACTATTTCTATAAATGGCAAGTGGTGGTAGGTCGTTGAGAGGTCGTGGAAGACGATCTTTCGGATCGTCTTCCGGCCGAGGAACCTCTTCGGCCTCCTCGAACCCTTCACCATCCGCTAATAGAGCGGCATCGCGGCTCCCTCCGCAATACAATTTTGTTCCTCATTCCGTTCCTGAAACCCAAACACCTCCATGGTTTCAGGAATCGGATGAACATGAGGACGAACAAATTCCCGATTGCGAAACAGGAACGGATGAACAAACTATCACTCTTGATAGTTTGTTACAAACTCCGGGCCGCGAACAATATTTGACTGTGCTTTCTCCAGATGCGGCTCCGAATACAACGTGGTAAGCATGTTTATTAATAGCTAATTTTTAATAAATATTTATTAAAATTTAAATTATATTAATATAATTTTACATTTTTGTAATAAATATTAGGTTTGACCGCGATAACGGGTCTATTAATCGTCAAATCGCAAAAAATTTTGAAAAATAAGTTTGACGGTCCGTACTACAGTTGGACCGTCGTACCTCCTGAGAGGTAGGAGAAATATTTTATAGAATTTGTGGTAAGTATTTTTTTTATATTGTGTAAATATTTAATAAAATATAAAAAATAAATACTAATATTTTTTAACTCAATTTCAAGCAATCGTACACCTGGGATCCTCTTATCACCTCGGTGGTACGAAAAGAGTTCGAGGCCGTCTGCGTAAGGCGGATGAAAGGGATGGTGAGCACGGTTCATACAGCTGGAAAACGTCCTAGATG
This sequence comes from Pugionium cornutum, assembly GCA_018901935.1. Lineage (NCBI taxonomy): Eukaryota > Viridiplantae > Streptophyta > Magnoliopsida > Brassicales > Brassicaceae > Pugionium > Pugionium cornutum. The sequence continues at coordinate 23,086,985 of CM032156.1, read as the reverse complement.
GATTTCCCCAAGTTTATACAATATTATGACAGCATATTGGGCAACCGAAACATCTACCGAGAGGAGTACGAAATCCTCTCATAACCGCAACTCCGCTCGGGACAGTCTTGGTCCGCATAAATATTTATCGGGCCAAAAATCCTACATTCAGGTCCAGCAGGAAATGGTAAGTAAAAATTTTTTTTTCATATTATTATGTTTTCTCATAATTAAATAATATTTTAATATATGTGAAGGAACATAATTTGGGACGACCAGTCTCAATAGGTGAGGTCTTTATAAAGACTCACACAAGACCGGATGGTTCGTATGTAGATTTGAAAGCAAAACAAATCTGTGAAGCATACGAACGAAACATCCAAGAGAAGATGGCGATCGTGGAGGTCGATCCAACAGAAACATCCGATGGAACCTCCCGTCCAATTGAGCTGACTCAAGCACAGAAGAATGAGATCTTCTTACAGGTAAAAAAAATTTTCAAACTTTTTCCTTTTTACATATTTTCCTAATTACAAAATAATTACATTTATTATATAATTTACGTTTTCGTAATTTTATAGTCATCTGTTCCTCATGAACGAGGCCGTCTTTATGGACTCGGTAGCCTCAACCGCGTATAGTCTACGGGTAGAAGTAGTGGGGTACAAACCCATTCACCCGAGTACGTTATTCTTCAAGAACAAAACGCGTTGATTAAAGCACAAAACGCGGAGATGAAGGAAAAATATGAGAAGATTGAAGAGCTGAACAGAGAAAACCAGAAGAAGATCTCGAGCTTGGAGATGCTCCTTGGATATATCCAACGGACGGATCCCGCATTCGCCTCCTTATTGCGGGATAACGATTGTACAGGGGAACCATCGACGGCTCCGCCAACCACCCCATTTTCGCCATCAGATTTCCAATTTCCGCCACCGGACAATTAGAATTTGTTTTTATGTATTTAAAAATTTTCTATAATAAATGTTAAATTTAAATTTGTATATTTTTTAATTCAATATTTAGTTTACATATTTTTTTCATTTATTATTATAAATTTTTTAATTTATTAATAAAAATTAATAAATATTCTAATAAATATTATAATTATATTTTAAACCAATTATATTAATAGTTAATCTAAATTATTTTCTTAATATTTCTAATTTCAAATAATTATTTTTATTATTGAAATTAATTTTCTAAATTATTATTGAAATTTTAATTTTTAATATTATTTAACATTTTTTAAAAATAATTTAAAAAATATTAATATTATATTTCACTAATACACGAAATTATTTTAGTAGTAAAAATATATATATATATTTTTTTAAATTATTAATTATATTATTTCAATAATAAAAATAAAAAATATATTAATATTTTTTTTTAAAATCTAATTACGGTGTAGTCGCAAATCAGTCTTAAATCAGTCGCAATTTTTGCTACCGATTTGCGACTCCTTTGCAAGTTGCAAAGCTACGTGCAGTCGCAAATCAGTCACAAATTTTTGTGACTGATTTGCGACTGCGGTTCACCTGTAGTCGCAAAACAGTCACACATTTTTGTGACTTATTTGCGACTGCGTTTCACCTGTAGTCGCAAATCAGTCACAAATATTTGTGACTGTTTTGCGACTGCGTTTCTCCTGTAGTCGCAAAACAGTCACTGTTTTTTGTGACTGATTTGCGACTACGGTTCACCTGCAGTCGCAAAACAGTCACAAAAAACAGTGACTGATTTGCAACTGCGGTTCTACCGTAGTCGCAAATCAGTTACAAAAATTTGCAACTGTTTTGCGACTACAAATTTAGCAACCACAACAGTAGTCGCAAAACAGTAGCAAAATTTGTTACGGAAATTCAGTGGCAAATTAGTCGCAAAAAAGCGACCACGGTTGTGGTCGCAAATTAGTCGCAAAATACCCACTATGACCGTGGTCGCAAATCAGTCACAAAATTGCGACTAATTTTTTTTGCGACTATTATTTTGCGACCACATCACGTAGTCGCAAAATAGTCGCAAAATACAGTTTTGCGACTACTTTGCGACCACTTCCGTGGTCGCAAAACGGCTGTTTTCTTGTAGTGAAACTTGACGAAGAAACTGTTTTGAGTTTAACAAACGTTAAAGAATCGTGTTGAGATAAGGAATTAGGCGCAACATTCCCTCTTCCAAAAAAATTATTTATTCTTTTTTTCTCTTTAAAAAACTACTACAAAATATGTGTATGGTCACGAAAAATCATAATTTGTGACTTTTTGAAAGCTAAGAAAACTACAGAAAACCACAAAACAATAATGTCACATTGCTAACACTATGGAAACACTATAAGTTTTTTTCTAGCGAGAATAGCTAAATATGACATCAAACTTTCCTTTAAATATAAGTTTAATTTGCATGAAATTTTTTTGCAAAACTAACCCATAAAAATAAAGAAATTATAAAATATTTTTTTTACTATAAAATAATGTAGAAATATCAATTACTTTTCAATTTTTTTTGCTTTTTGTGATTAAAACAGATTCTCAAGAAGTTTGTTTCGATAATGAGAAACAAAACAAACTTTTCAAAAAATTTGTTTTGTCAGCCAAATACAAAACAAATTTCTCATGAAGTTTGTTTTGTTTCTACTTACCAAATAAGATTTTTTGAGAAATCTGTTTTGTAAATAAATTATCTAAATCAAATAAAAATCATAAAATATGTAAAAAAAAAATTAAAATTGTTATTAACACAATTTATATAGATATCAAAAGCAAATAAAAATTATAATGAATCAAAAATAAGAATATTGGATTCAATGTCATGATATCAAATGTTTACTAGTTTTTGTTGTTATGTTTTGTGAATTAATAGTTGATATTTGTATAGAGAATTCATGTTACAATTTGAAATATCATGTGATAAGCTTAAAAATTTAGATTTACAAATTTTTAAAAGAAAATTGTTTGAGTTTTGCATTTACTTTCATATCTTTAACATATATATCCATTTTAACAAAATTTTTGTATATTTAGTGAAAATTATTATTTAGGGTTTAGGGTTACACATACTTCTCGAGATGTGTGTCTTAAATTTAACAAACCAGATTTTTCGAGCAGTCTGCACAAATCAGAAATTAAATTTGACTAAACTGGTTTTCTTCAATGAGAGTTTAAGGTTGTACAAACTTCTCGAGAATTTTGCATAAACCAAAATTTAACCAACCGGTATCGTATTGAATCCTCAAGGCAGACTTCCCCAAAAGTCTGCACAAACTAGGAATTTCACCAAATCAGAATTTCAATTTAATCTTACCGAAATATAGGAAGCATACTTCTCGGGAAGTCTAATTTGGAATAAAAATACAAAGCACACTTCTCTCAAAGTCTACTTTGGAAATTCACTTTGGTTAAACTAAAAATTTCACCAAACCGTAATTTTAATTAACCTTTAAATAAAATACAAAGTATACTTCTCGAGAATTACACTTTGTAAATAAAATACAAAGCAAACTTTTCGAGAAATCTTCTTTGTAAATAAAATAAAAAGCAAACTTCCTGAGAAGTCTGCACAAACCGAGAATTTTAGCAAATTTTGATTTGACAGTGATTTGATAGTTTTACCTAACCGATTTTTACTACCACTATATAAGCCAAACCCTAATAATTTTATCACTTATTTTCGAACCCCAAAATATTTTTTTCTCGTACCGCCGCCTAATATGACACCGATATTCTCGTCGTCGATCTCTCACCGGCTTTTTCGCTCCCTCAGTAAGGTTCTCTCGCTCTGTCGCTCTCTCGCTGTCATTAATTTTGGTTATAAATTAGTTTTCCTAAATTTTGTTATTAATGATGTTTAATAATAATTTATAATTATAATATATTTTGAAAATTTTACTGGCATTAATGCTTTGTAAACTTTAATGTGCTTTCAGTATTTTTCATAAAGATATAATTAAGTATTCAATTAAAGTAATATTTTATTTAAAAAACTTATTTGTAATAAATTTAAATTTTGGTGACAGAAACTTGAGAAGAAATGTCTTTTCTCCACCGGTTTCCCTCTTACTTTTTATGGAAAAGTATAATGAAAAGTTCCCTCTTCCAAAAAAATTATTTGCTCTTTTTTTCTCTTTAAAAAACTACTACAAAATATGTGTATGGTCACGAAAAATCATAATTTGTGACTTTTTGAAAGCTAAGAAAACTGCAGAAAACCACAAAACAATAATGTCACATTGCTAACACTATGGAAACACTATAAGTTTTTTTCTAGCAAGAATAGCTAAATATGACATCAAACTTTCCTTTAAATATAAGTTTAATTTGCATGAAATGTTTTCGCAAAACTAACCCATAAAAATAAAGAAATTATAAAATATTTTTTTACTATAAAATAATGTAGAAATATCAATTACTTTTTAATTTTTTTTGCTTTTTGTGATTAAAACAGATTCTCAAGAAGTTTGTTTCGATAATGAGAAACAAAACAAACTTTTCAAAAAATTTGTTTTGTCAGCCAAATACAAAACAAATTTCTCATGAAGTTTGTTTTGTTTCTACTTACCAAATAAGATTTTTTGAGAAATCTGTTTTGTAAATAAATTATCTAAATCAAATAAAAATCATAAAATATGTAAAAAAAATTTTAAAATTGTTATTAACACAATTTATATAGATATCAAAAGCAAATAAAAATTATAATGAATCAAAAATAAGAATATTGGATTCAATGTCATGATATCAAATGTTTACTAGTTTTTGTTGTTATATTTTGTGGATTAATAGTTGATATTTGTATAGAGAATTCATGTTACAATTTGAAATATCATGTGATAAGCTTAAAAATTTAGATTTACAAATTTTTAAAAGAAAATTGTTTGAGTTTTGCATTTACTTTCATATCTTTAACATATATATCCATTTTTAACAAAATTTTTGTATATTTAGTGAAAATTATTATTTAGGGTTTAAAGTTACACATACTTCTCGAGATGTGTGTCTTAAATTTAACAAACCAGATTTCTCGAGCAGTCTGCACAAATCAGAAATTAAATTCGACTAAACTGGTTTTCTTCAATGAGAGTTTAAGGTTGTACAAACTTCTCGAGAATTTTGCATAAACCAAAATTTAACCAACCGGTATCGTATTGAATCCTCAAGGCAGACTTCCCCAAAAGTCTGCACAAACAAGGAATTTCACCAAATCAGAATTTCAATTTAATCTTACCGAAATTTAGGAAGCATACTTCTCGGGAAGTCTAATTTGGAACAAAAATACAAAGCATACTTCTCGGGAAGTCTAATTTGGAACAAAAATACAAAGCACACTTCTCTCGAAGTCTACTTTGGAAATTCGCTTCGGTTAAACTAAAAATTTCACCAAACCGTAATTTTAATTAACCTTTAAATAAAATACAAAGCACACTTCTCGAGAATTACATTTTGTAAATAAAATACAAAGCAAACTTTTCGAGAAATCTTCTTTGTAAATAAAATACAAAGCAAACTTCCTGAGAAGTCTGCACAAACCGAGAATTTTAGCAAATTTTGATTTGACAGTGATTTGATAGTTTTACCTAACCGATTTTTACTACCACTATATAAGCCAAACCCTAATAATTTTACCACTTATTTTCGAGCCCCAAAATTTTTTTTCTCGTACCGCCACCTATATGACGCCGATATTATCGTCGTCGATCTCTCACCGGCTTTTTCGCTCCCGCAGTAAGGTTCTCTCGCTCTCTCGCTGTCATATTTTGTATCTTGTCGTTTCTCTTGCTCTCGCAGTAAAACTTTCTCTCGCCTTCATATCCTCTTTATATCTCTCTCGCCGTAACTCTTTCTCTTATCGTTGTTTCTCTCTCTCTCTCTCACCCCACGGTAAGGTTTTGTCTCTCTCTCTCTCTCTCTCTCTCTCTCTCTCTCTCTCTCTCTCTCTCTCTCTCTCTCTCTCTCTCTCTCTCTCTTTCCCCGTGATGCTCTCTCTTTGATGTGAATAGATCTAGGCGTTTTTTTGATGTTTTTTGTTTTCCATTGATAGATCTACATGTTTTAGTTGATGTTTTTTTATAGATCTATTTTTTTTTGATTTTTTGTTGGATTTTTTGTTATAGATATCCCGATGTTTCTAAGTCCGTTCCCCCACCGCCGTCGAAGGTATTCAGTTTGGAAAAATAGTTTTCCGAGGTTTTTTCAAAAATAGCTTCTAAAGTTTGTTAAAATAATAATTATTTGGTGGTTTTTTGTTATAGGTTGATCTTGCGTCATTTTAGAGTCTGCTCTGCCGCCGCACTCGTAGGTATGGTTCATTTAGAAGAAACAGTTTTCGCAGTTTTTGAGAAAAAATATTTTCTAAATATTTGAAATTTTGTTTTCGTGAGTTTTAAAAAAAAAATATGTATTTGAATTTATTTTTTTGGTTTTTTTGGTATAGCTTTCTCCCGCGACGTCTCTGAACCCACACCGCCGCCGTCAAAGGTATGTGATTTTTATTAGATCTATGATTTTCTGAATATTTGGCTAGATTTGTGATGTTTAACTCCTTAATATGTTTTCTCCGAATATTTTGCATTCACGGTTATTTTGTTGAGATGATGGTTATTTTGTTGTATTTTTATGTGGTTTACGGGATTGTGCTTGCTTTGACAGTTATTTTGTTGCATTTTTCTATAGTTTCCTGGATTGTGCTTGATTTGACGGTTATTTTGTTGCATTTTTCTGTGGTTTCCAAGATTGTGTTTGCTTTGACGGTTATTTTGTTCCATTTTTCTGTAGTTTTGGGATTATGCTTGCTTTGATGGTTACTTTGTTACATTTTTGGTGGTTTTCGGTTGTTTTACAGTTGCATTTTTAGGTACTTTTGTTATTTCAGACTTTTGTGTTTCACATAGACTTCTTTGAATTGCATAGACTTATGCGCCTAACTCATACTTCTTTGAATCACGCAGACTTTGCTCTTCGCGCAAACTTCGGCGAGTCGTGCAGACTTCTTCGCTTCACGTAGACTTCTTCGCTTCGCACAGAGTTCTTTTCTTCGTGCAGAGTTCTTCGCTTCGCGCAAAATTTTTCGTTTCGCGCAAACTTCTTATATAATTGTTTGATTAACTGTTTTTTTGTGTGATTGTTGTCTTTAAAATGGAGCAAATTGATTTTCCAGTTCGTATGTTCACGAAAAACCAAGAGCTAGTATCGGATAAAAGCATTGCATATCACTCTTGTGATGTTGAACTAATGTCTGCGCTCGAGGATGCTCTCCTTGGTGATGAATGGGAGTACTTATGCAATTCACCTCTTCGTGTTTGTTTGAAATTCTACAAGATTGATTTCAGATGGACTTTTAGGCTAGTGCATCACATGCTGACTTTCCAGCTAGTGTGTGATGGAAAATACGAGATTTGGTGTTTGATCGGTGATAATCCGGTAATGTTCTCTCTTAACGAGTTTGAGAATTTTACGGGGTTGAATTGAACATATGATAACAGTTTAGATGATGAGTCGGATGTAGAAGTCACCAAGGAGATGAGATTGTTTTGAAAAAAGATTGGTGATGCATTAATGAAGATCCTAGTATTAGGAATTTGATTGATGCTTTTTTAGATTGTGGTTCATGGATTTGGGAGTAGAGGATTAGGTTGAGATATTTGGCGATTTTTGCATCTTTCATTGATGCATGGGATCGTAGAGTAGGTACAAATGTCAACTTCGGTAGACTCGTGATGGATCTACTTGCATTCAAGAGCTACCCATAAGGTAGAGTGGCATTTAAAAAGCTGGTATTGTCCATAAAATATAAGGACTTGGGCAGGTCTGTTTACTCCATTGAAGAGTTTGTTCAAGTTCTATAGTGTTGGATTTATTATGCTCTACCAGACTTTACATCAAAGTATGGTGAACCCATTGTGCCTCCACCTAATCTTCCCATATTATGCTACCGTGGCTCTCGAGGTCGTAATAACATCAAAGCGGCACTACATAATCAGGTACGTTATGAAATTAACTATTTTTGTACTTCATTTCCCCGTGTTATTAATTTTGGTGTTTGGTATTGTAGAAGAGAGTGCAAAACTTTGTTGTGAAAGAGTTCAACGAGATATGACCATATTGAGAGGACGACATTATTGATCAAAAATGTTCCAACATCATCAATGCGTATTTAAGCATTTCGGTCCTTGGAAATTTGATGCTTCCTCTTGACTAGCTGAATGTATGATAAATGGTTTGCTGAATGTTGGTAAAGTTAATAAGGTTGCGGCTACGGTGGATAAGGTGACTCCTCAGAAAAGAAGCTATGAAACAGATGAGGATTCACCTTTTCGGTCGAGGAGGGCGCCACGGAGTGTGGATAGGACATATACTATGGAGCGATAAAGATTCATTTTGAAACGTGTTTCTCGAATTTCTCACAGAAGGTGATAGTCGGTGCATACAAAATGTCGAGAACAAATTTGATACACTATCGAAGAAAGTGGAGGTCATGGAGCACAACTTGGAGGAGCTTAAGGGAGGCCTCAACATTGTTGGTGAAGGTGGTGCATTTGGTGTGATTATTTCTCGAACAACCTGATCACGCGTTTTAAAAAAAATAGTGATTATTTGGTACTCAAATGTGTATACTATATTGATCGAACCTATTTTGTTGCTATTGTGGTTTGGTAATTGGAACCTAATACTTGCAGACTTCTTTTAGATATAGTATTTGCATATTTTTTAGAATAAAAATTTGATTGTGTTATAAAATTTGATATAAGGATGGATCTCGCAATTATCACAAACAAAGAGTAAGTGAAATCGTCGACAGAGAGAAGCAAAGTAGTGTACAAGACGTTCAAATGGTAAAAAAGCCAAGAGATGATGATTTGTCTGCCTTAAAATTAAACAAAACACTAAAAAAAAACAGCAATGCTAGCTTATGCAACGTGCCAAAAGTGTTAGATTGCATAAACTTGGTCCCACTCAATAATCACTGTTACAAGGAAATAATACGGTGAAAAAATAATTAAAAACAAAAAACATGGTGGTGGATATGATCGTCACTGAAGTCGACAAACAAAAAGTAAAGGTGTTCGATGATTGGTTGAAACTTGACGCGTAAGTTATCTTTCTTAGAATCTAGTTGTGAAAGTTATCTTGTATGTTATTTTTTAATTATTTTTTGAAATCTTGTTGTGCAAGTTATCTTGTATATTACCTCACACTAATACTCATTGTGTTATCATTGTAGTGACACTTCAAAGAAATCAAATGCATTGTTTTTCACTCTCCGGAACCCATCGAAATGGCTTAACGATGTGGTATATTTCTCATCTTGTTATAATTGCAGACTTCATGTCATTATTACAGACTTCTGATTAGGATTGCAGACTTCTAGTTAGCATTGCAGACTTCATGTTATTAATGAAAACTTTACATGTAAATATAGCATATGAACGATGAGGTTAACCTTTTACGGCTTCGTTCAAGAGCGATCGAATTTGCTTCGTTGATTGTATCTTCTAGATTTTTTTGGTCTAACCATCATAAGTATTTCTTGAATTCCATCAGAAATGTAGATGGTTTAGGGAAACTGCTCCCTCTAGGAGCATTTAACTATCTTGCAGGTACTAAACTATCTTACTACAAAATCGGAAAGACATGGGGCCTCAAAGTTGATGACATTTATTCATTGTTGCATGTAATGGGTAACCATTGGATCGCTATGTGGATATCAATATCGATGCATCATATCGTAATATGGGACAGCGACGTCAATCACACGTCCGATGTTCGTATATCCGTGGTCGTGAAGCCATTCACTCAGATGATTCCAGCTCTTTTGAATGAGTTATCCCTTAAGTACTATAAAGATAAATATCTATGCACCGAGTACACACATAAATGCATCAAAGGTCATCGAGTTCCTAAAAACATCAAGAGTGGAGACTGTGGAGTGTTTACGTTGAAGTACATTGAATGGCATGTGCTTGGATTGCCATTTCATATTGCCTTATGTGATGCAAACATAAAAGCTATTAGAGAGAAGTTAGTTGCCTAGATCTTCGACGAAACTAATCAACGTGGGAAAAAAGAAAGGTCGTATGAAATGTTTGACGTTTATGGATAATGTGTAGTATGACTTAGTATTAATAAGTTATGACTAGTTATGTATGTGTTATAATTACGGTACAGGATGGTGTTGGATATTTTTGTAACACACCATCGATGACATTGTGACTTCTAATTAATTAAAATACTTTATTTCATGTTTCATAAAATACATACTTATATCGGCAAACTTTTGGGCAAACTTCTCAACAGGCTTCTTTGCAGACTACTCATTACCTTTGTTGTCACCACATTATACACGCTATGCAAAACAAAAATATTAGTAAAAATAAATAATAGTCTTTTTAACAATAATGAAAACTAGACTTACACACTTCAGTCGATTATGATCGAGTTGTTTGCATTTTGAGCAAGTATATTGTTTGTGCGCTTTTTTGCTTCGCTCCTTTTCTCAACACAAGTTCAAGAAACGCTTGTTACCTAGAATTTATTTTTCGGCTAGGAAGACGTCGGACAATCGGCGGAAGACATTGTGCTTCGGAAACAGCTTGGTATTCATCATTTTTGAGAAACATATGCCATGACAAGTAATTTTTCGTGTAGAACAGACATACCATCGTAGACACATGCATATCAATCGTCATTGCAGCTGCAATAGCATGTTCGCATGGTATTTTTTCAATATCAAACACACAACATCCACACTTATGATATTGTAAGTCAACAACACAATCTCGCGAACCTCCTGGCACATAGAACTCCCAACTATCAATGCGTTGCACTTTATCTTGACTGCATCATGTGAATTTGAAGCAAACTTTTCGAGAATTCTGCTTTGTATTATATTACAAAGCAAACTTCTCGACAAGTATGCATTGTATTTTATTTACAAATTATACTTTTATTTACAAAGTAGACTTTTCGGAAAGTCTCATTTGATCGGAATATATCTCGCATACTTCTCGAGAAGTTTGCTTTGGTGAAAAAAGGTTAGTTTTCTGCAATTGACCATGAATTTTTTCCGAAGCAGATTTTTCTAGAAGTTTGCTTTGATCGGAATAAATCTCGTATACTTCTCGATAAAAAGGTTAGTTTTCTGCAATTGACCATGAATTTTTTCTAGAATTTTTTCCAAAGCTGACTTCTCGCGAAGTCTGCTTTGACCGGAATAAATCTCGCAAACTTCTCGAGAAGTCTGCTTTAATGACAAAAGGTTAGTTTTCTGCAATTGACCATGAATTTTTTCCAAAGTAGATTTCTTGACAAGTCTGCTTTGGCCGGAATAAATCTTGCAGATTTCTCAAGAAGTTTACTTTGGCCGAAATAAACTTTTTTTATCACTGAAGTAGCATACTTCTCGAGAAGTCTGCGAGATTTATTCCGATCAAATCAGACTTCTCAAAAAATTTGTTTTGGAAAAAAATCATGGTCAATTAGGGAAAACTAACATTTTTTTGTCACCAAAGCAGACTTCTCGAGAAGTATGCGAGATTTATTCTCATCAAAGCAGACTTCTCGAGATGTCTGTTTTAGAAAAAATTCATGGTCAATTGCAAAAAACTAACATTTTTTGTCACCAAAGCAGACTTCTGGAGAAGACTGCGAGATTTATTCTGATCAAAGCAAACTTCCCGAGAAGTCTAGTTTGAAAATAAATCATGGTCAATTACAGAAAACTAACCTTTTTGTCATCAAAAGGTATTTTTTATTGACAAAGCAGACTTCTCGGAAAGTCTGCTTTGATAATGAAATACAAAGTATACTTCTCGAGAAGTCTATGATCTAGAATAAGAAAATCATAGCCAAAACATGAAAACTAATATTGGATCTTGATTTTTAAGCTGGCAACTTCAAAGATGACCGATATAGATTTTCATAAGCTTGTTTTAACGAAGAGTGATGATCTTTTACAAAGTTTAAAGCTTTTGAAGATAGTGTGAGCAGAGAAATTGGAAGAAAATGTAAGAAAAAATGAAATAGGTTGAGATGAAGGAATAGAGGTAAATGGTAGGTGTGTCGATGACATTAAGAGCTCCTAACAACCACGACAATAGTGGTTATGTGCAATGAAAAAGATGATATTTTCGTAATATTTTTGAAAAGTTTGTTAATAATGGTATTTTTGTTTTTGTTTTAAAAAATAATTATAAGGTAATGTTAAAATTGCAAATAGAATTATTTTTAAAAAATAAAAAAATATTAGTTTTACAAAAATAAATTTAAGGAAATTAAAATTACAATTAGACAAATGTTTAAAATCTTTTTTTGCAAATCGCCCTTTTTCTATGGTTATAACTACATGTCTAATTTTTCTCCATTACTATTTTAACTTTTTCATAGTTTTTTTAAAACACAACGGAAAATCTATTAGTGATTAGCTAATGGATGTAATTATGTAAAGTTCCTAAGATAGCTATGCTTATGATACGTAGTGTGGAAAATATTGGATGTATCCTGTGAGGCCGGACTAGTTCATTGTGTCGTGGTAGAAACTCCTAAGCTACAAAGGATTACATAAATAATCATTAGAAATTATATTTTGATATTAAAAAGGTAAATTTTAAAAAAAATGATGACATGTTATGAGAAAAAATGATATGGGTAAAAAAATTATAATATGACGTTTAGTCAAATATGACATGATAATTTTAAATATAAATTTATTTTTTAAATAATTAAATTATATATATTAAATAAGAAGTGAGTTTAGTAAAAATATTTAATATCATGCATATTTTTAATTTTATGATTTTATTTAACTTTTATGTATTTAAATTTATTTCAAGTAATTAATTTAGTTTGATAAATTACGATGAATAATTTATATTTTGTTAATCATGATTATTATTTTTATATGCCTATTGAGTTGTTATGTTTTAATCAACATTTAATTATATAATTTTTTAATTAAAAAATTAATATTTAAAGATAAAATTTTATTTTACAAAAAATATAGCAAAAATAATACAAATCTAATGGTTAAAAATATTTATTTTATATAAGTCCAATATTTTAATATACATTTATACTAAAATATAGTTCAAATATATTTTGATTATAAAAAAGGCATATTACAAATTGAAAAATATATTTTTGCTAGTTTTAAATATATAAATATAAATAAATTTATTTTATATAATAAAATATATAATATAATACATATAAGATCTTTATATAATATATAATGATTTGAATTTATAATATGTTATATATATGCAAACCGTGTATAAATTATGTAGTTTTAAAGCTTTAAAGTTTGATCCATTAAAGCCAAAATGGGTTATAGAACTACTTATTTGGTAATTGTTTGCTACTGATTTGTCGGATAAGAGGTAACCTCTAAGCATTATTTGGCGTGGCCGGTGTTGATTCGACTTCTTCATTCTATTATTTGTTTCTCTTGCTAATTGATTGATACTTTTAGAACTAACCTTTTGGAAGCTATGCACCTTTGGGATAACAATTTGGTCCTACTTATTTAGTAGTTATATGCTCCACGGATATTAAAACGGCAATCTTTTAATTAGAATGGATCTTTAGAATCAATAAATTCTCACTTAGATTTATTTATCAAATTTGAGTTTAATGGATTTAAATAAGTACATATTTAAAATCTATTTATTGAAAAGGTTTTGATTCTAAAAATAGGTACATTGTTAAACCTATTTATGTTACAGCAAAAATAATTTAAAAATATATTTTAATAATAACTTAGTAATTAATTATGTTTTTGTCAAAAAATATGCGAAGTTACGTTTTTGACAAAAAAGTGAATTTATCTTTTTGATGAAAAATTATGGAAGTAAATATTTGATAAAATGTAAAATTATGTTTTTAATGGAAAAATGTAAAACATACAAACATAAAAATTACTTTTTGGCCCAAAATTTATAATGATATTTTAACAAAAAATACATACATACAATTATGTTTTAACGAAAAATTATGCAATTACGTTTTCACTAGAAAAATGTGAAATTACATTTTTTGAGAAAAAATGCAGAGTCAAGTTTATTATAAAAATATAAAATTATGCTTTTGACCAAAAATATCAACGTTTTTGACTGAAAAATATAAAAATCTGTAGTTGATAGAAAATTTCAAATTATATTTTTGACAGAAATACATTTTTGATAAAATTACGAAAATACGCTTTTAATAACAATATTGTTTTATTCGCTGATAAAAAACTACAAAAACGTAATATAACAGATACATATATCCACATAAAATTGTAAAAAAAAAATATGTGGTATCCGCCTTTTATACCGTTAGACAAACGAACATATATATAATTTTTTTTTCTTAATGTATAAACCTCTAAACATTAATCATCTTCCTAAATTCCTAACTCATTCACCACAAAGTGAGATATACTCACTTCTGACCACCACCGTAAAAACATGAACACTAATAATTAAAGACATAAAAGTAAAGTTCTGACTCTATAAACCTAACTATATATATACTTTAGACTATATATTATTTCATGATACCCTATGCCAAACGTTGCTTTCATACCTCCAATTTTTCATTATTTAATTCTTTTTTTCACGTGGCAAGAACGTCTTTAAATTGGTCTTTCAAAATATTAATAAAAAAACAAGAATCAAACACATTACGACCCATCAATACAGAATCTTTTTTATTTTTTTAACTTAGCCAACAAGTACTTTATCGTTTATTTAATTTTCCCCTTTTTTCCTTTCTTTGAAATAGACCGACCAGTCTCGTTTATTGTATATAAGTTTCATTCACACGTCAGCTTCCACTCATTTTCCTTGCGTGAGTTAGTATACATAAATTTATGATTTTTATATTTTTATATCTTAAATTCATACATGGAATTGTTGTTTTGTCTTAGTGTCCACAGCAGTATTAACTCTATTAGACCTGTCCTAAAAGATTTAATCTTAAATAATCAGAATGTTGAAAGAATTTTTCTGTTGTGTGTTTGAGTTATGTTTGTAGATATGTTATGGATCAGGATGGAAAACCATAAAAAGGACCAAAATCATGAACATGGAAACGTTGTTTATGTTATGTTTGTAGAGATATAACATTATTTATTAGGTTTACTTTCGTCAACTACATAAACTTATGCGATTAAACCTATTTTCACCTGTACTTTTTGGATCTTTTTTTAACTACATAAACTGTATTTTTCTATCATAAATTACACAAACTTCATAAATTATTCTAATTACAGAAATTATATTAATTTTTACACATTAAATAGCTACTAAATTTAGTTCTAATTCAAAAATCTAGTTTTAACTTGGGTTTATTTTGAAATTAAAACCAGATTTTTGAAGTAAAACAAGATTTAATAACAATTTAACGTGTAAACATTAACAAAATTTCTGTAATTGGAATAATTTATGAAATTTATGTAACTTATGAAAGACCTAAAAAGTACAGGTGTAAATAGGTTTATTCGCATAAATTCGTGTAGTTGACGGAAGTAAACCCTTGTTTATTTGATTTAGTTCGTAATTTATTATATACACCTATATAAAGAAGAGTTTTTTAAAATAAAATTATGGCTTGATTTACATGGTTAACTACAAACTATATGATTTTTTTACGTTTATCTGTGTATAACATATAACTAAATTAAATAATTATTATACTTGACCAAAATGCTATATGTAATATATTATATTTTTTATTATATGGTATAAGTTTTATTTATATTTTATGTATTTAATTTTACAAAACTTAAATTTTTAAATAATATAATTATGTTTTTGTTTTATATTTGAACTATATTTTGATGTAAATATATATTAAGAATTATGGATATATATACAATATTTTATAACTAATAGTTTTTTTGTGTGTTTTGACTATATTTTTGATACAATTAAGTTTTATTTTTAAATATTAATTTATTAAACTGAAAATTATATAATTAAATTTCAAAAGTAATAACTATAATTAGCAAAGTATATACTATTTAACATATTTTTCATATCAAATTAATTAATTGTTTAAAATAACTTTATATACACAAAACCTAAATAAACTATAATATTTAAAAATGTATTTATGAAACAACTCTAAATATATATTGGCATACAAACATACCCAATATTTTTCGAATTTTTTTTTTACAAAACATTTCATATTTTTGAAGTTTTTTTACTTATATGTTAAAATTTTCAACGCATCCCTAAATTTAACTCTTGATATAACAACATATAGTTGTCTATTAGTAAATATTGATTTTAATAAAAACAAATCAATTTTATTTTCGTTTATGTTCATTGTAAAAACAAGAACCATAAAAAATTGTCTACGATGTTCTTGAAAAAAAATTTAGCTTCGGACGAACACAGAAATATTTTGGAGAATACGAAATTTTCAATAACTAAATCATCATTTCTCGTTGTATTCCTATCCTCAATTATATGATTAGCTAACTGAGTAATTGTAACTAGATTTAGACCCACACTTTGTGTGGGAAAAATATTCACATATTATAATTAATTATTTATTTAGTAAATATAAATTAGATATATATATATATAACTGATTTTTTAATTTAAAATATTTTTAAAAAAATTAATATTGATTATACAAATAAAATATACAATAAAAATCATATTATACAAATAAATTAAATTATCAATATCTTAGAAATATAATATTATTAAATACGTAAAAATTGTAGATGTGATAAATACTGAATTATTCTAAAATTTGGTTTTATCTTTTATTTGACTAATTTTTAAAAAAATTAATATTTTATTTTATATTATATCTGTCTTTTATGTCAAAATATTAGGTATTTACATATAGTATAGTAATAAATATTGGTCTAATACTATTTTCGTAAATACTCTAGTAAATTATGTTTTATGTAATATTTGCTTTAAAAAGCTCTCATAGTTTGACACGTCATCATGACATACTTGTAAATCACATGTAAAAGTAAGGTTTCTCTACTAAAATGTTTCTCAAATAATATAATAAGAATGTTATGTTAAATGTTTCTAAAATAATATAATAGGGATGTTGTGTTATTGTATAAACCATATTCATATTATTATTCTCAATATAGTATTTTCATAGCACCGACTTTTAATTTTACAGTGTGTGTGGTTACACGATCAAAGATAACATAATAAAAAATTATGTTAGAAGCACATTTATCAATACCAATAATATCACATTCATTCGATTCAGTCATTTATTGCACTCGTTTCAGTTTGAAGAACAAAAGTTTACAAATCGGTTTAAAAAATTATATAAAAAAATCAATAAACATCTATTGAATCGAATCTAATTCTAATAATGATGATAGATTTACTTATTTAGTTTTATCGATTCAGTCTTTATCATTAAAAATAAAATTTATATTTAAAATTATCATATCATATTTAACTTATCACCATGTTATTTTTTCACTACCATATAAATATTCTTTTCTAAACTTACTTTTTATTTGATATAAAAATATTTTTTTTCTAAATTTACTTTTTATTTCATATAAAAACTTCTAAATTTTGAATATTATATTTATAAAAATCTTAAATATTTTTTTTGTAATATCTACCTATAATATATTTTTTTAACTGGTTATCCATTATTTTTGAAACTATTTATAACTCCATGTAATTCGGAATACTACCCATTATACCAAATTAGAAATGTTATTTAATTGATTTGTGACAAATAAATTTATGATTTAAATTATTATATCACATTTAATCCACAGTGATATTATAATTATTTTGAATAACGCTATTTTCTAATGAAATGTACGAATTTTACAGTATTTTCTAATGAAATGTAAAAATTTTCTTTTAAAAAATCATAAAAAATTTCCGATTTAACTATACCTACCTAAATTTTTCTTCCAGTCCATAAACAAAAATACACAACATAATTTGGTGAAAAACTCATCATATACATTTCAGACGAATAATCATTGTATTTGTTTTGGTATCCACTGATTTTGTAATCTTCAAACTATCGTGGTTGTAAGTGTGAATTATATATATATATATATATATATATATATTTGGTAACTGAAGAGATTTAAAGTTTTTGAAAGCCCTTAAAAAATCCATATTTATCATACTTTATCACAAAATTAAGTTAATGGAATTTTTATATTTAAAGTAAAACAAGTATAGTGTTGACAAAAAAATGTTAAAACAAATATAGTCACAGATACAAAAAGACATTTTCAATTTGTTTACAGTTGTATAGTGACAGTTGTATATGTGAAGTGTGATGTGACTCGCGTTGTCTTTTCCTCTTGACCTAAATGACGTCTTCCACTTTCTTTTCATCTTTGCACGAAGCTTTCCACCAAGTTTCCCGGAAAATTTAACTCTTTTTCTTCTGATTAATTTATAAAAAAATCAAACCTTTCTTCTTCACCAATCTTCAACTCTTCTATAAATTAAGAACATAACTTTCTCACTCTTTTACTAAAGCTCTTCATCGTCTTCTCTTAGCAAAAAAAAAATGGCGTCTTTCTATAGTCAAGTTCCTACTGTATCCTCTGTTTTCTCTCTCTATACATCTTTCTCTGCAATCACGATGCTCTTCCGTACAATCCTCAACGAGATTGTTCCTAAACGAATACGAGATTACATCACTCTGAAAGTTGTGGAATTTTTCTCGTCTTACTTTCAGTCGAGCTTCACGTTTGTCATCGAGCAACGGTGGGAATTTGTCGAGAATCAGACTTTCCGTGCGGCTGAAGTTTACTTACCGACGCGTCTCACAGGGCTTTCAACCGGAAAACTTCTAGTGGGTTCGAGCAATCTTAAGAATCCAGCAGCTGAACCGAAACTCGGAATCCCTGTAAACACAAAGATCATAGATGAATTCGAAGGGATTCATCTTGAGTGGACTCTTCACTCTGTTGAGACTAAGAAGTATCTCCCTGAGAAACGGTACACTCTGTTTTCTTTATTCATCTCTTTGTCTGTATTCTTTTATTATGTTGTTCTTACAGTGTTGGTTTTGTGGATGGTTTTTTTTAAGGTATTTTCATTTGACATGTAAGAAGGAGTTTCGTGAGAAGATAATGACAGATTACTTCACTTACTTGGCGAAATCTGCAGAGAAGATAATGAGCCATCGAGAGAATCTCAAAATCTACACTTACAATCAAGACCGTTCCAAATGGGAATCCGCCATTTTCGAGCACCACACGACCTTTGAAACCTTAGCGATTGAGCCGCACCTCAAGAACACGTTGATCGAAGATCTTGACGCTTTCTCTAAAGGAAAAGACTTTTTCAAGAGCGTGGGACGCGCCTGGAAACGTGGATATCTTCTTTACGGTCCACCTGGAACTGGAAAATCATCGATGGTTGCTGCAATTGCTAATCACATGAAGTACCATATCTATGATCTTCAGATTCAGAGCGTTAGAGACGATGGTGAGCTTCGGGAGATTCTTACCTCCACCAAGAACCGGTCCATTCTTCTCATTGAAGACATTGATTGTGGAGCTGATGCTTCTCGTAGACGCCAAACCAATAAAAAGGAAGAAGATGGCGGAGATGATGATGATGATAATGGTGCGCCTCCAAAGCGCAAGAACAAGTTTGAAGTTGGGGTAAGTCGAAAACTCTCCTCTGTGTTTTTTTCATTATAACCTCTGTTTCTAAAGCTTTATGAATATTATCTTTTTGTGGATAGATATCGTTGTCTGGTCTATTGAACTTTGTAGACGGACTTTGGTCAAGCTGCGGAGAAGAAAAAATCATTATATTCACAACAAATCACAAAGAGAAGCTTGACCCAGCTTTGCTAAGGCCAGGAAGAATGGACGTTCATATTCTCATGGACAATTGTACACCCTTTGTGTTCAAGAAGCTTGTGGCTATGTACCTCAAGATTGATGATCATATCCTGTTTGGTCCTATTGAAAAGCTAGTCCTTGAGGTTAGTGCAACTCCGGCTGAAGTCACGCAGCAGCTCATGGCCAGTAAAGATGCTGATATTGGGCTCAAAGGCCTCCTTGGATTCCTGGAAACCAAGAAGATGAAAGAGGAAGAAGATACCAGAGTGGAAGACGAAGGAGAGATTGAAGATGCTGAGACTAAAGAAGCAGAAACATAAGTGGATCCTCTAATGTTATTGAAGACAAATTACAAGTAACTCTGTATTTTCAGTTCCTTTTGGCAATAAATAATTCATTTATGCATCTTGTAGAATTGGTTATTGAATGAACTTGTGTTATTACAATCACGTACAAAGGTTTATATGCATATATGTAAGGTTCAAGATAAACAAGTATCTCCTATATTTGAGGTTTTCAAGCATATCTCTTATCTAATAGGATGATTATCTGCACTAATGCATACTTATCCTAACTAACGCCTATTTTATCTTAATACTTCCCATTAAATTGGCGAGTGTAAATTTTGAACGTCCAACTTACATAACAAAAACTCGAAGTGAGACCAAATATCATCTAGTTGAATATTAGTCTGAATGTGTTTTGGGATAATGATCACATCTTTAATTGCATCACAAATCGTGCATGACAATAGAATTCTATATGTTTGGTTCTTGTATGAAAAATCGGATTAGTAACAATGTGAATAGTAGTTTTACTATCACAAAACAATTGAACAAGCGCAGCAGTTTTACTATCACAAAACAATTGAACAACCGCAACATGATCGATACCCAATTCTTGTAACAAATTTTGAAACCATTTGATCTCCTATAATACAGCGGCCATTGATCTTAGGATGTTAAAATGGGTTTAATATTAATGGGTTTTTAATGGGTATTTACAAATTTAAAAACCCATTTATACCTATTTATTAGAGATTAATGGATTTAAATGAGTATTCATTTAAAACCCATTTATTAAAAGGGTTTTTGTTTTAAAAAAATGGTTACTCTATTAAATCTATTTATATTTTATTTTTGTTTAATCAACAATGATTCAAACAAATATTTTATAATAAGTAATCAATAAATTTTTGTAAAAAATAAAGAATAAAAATCACGTTTCAGTAAAAAATACAAAATTATATTTTTAACGTGAAAATGTGGAATTATATTTTGGCAGGAAAATGCGGAATTATATTTTTCTGAAAAATAATGAATTATGTTTTTGCCGAAAAATGTGAAATCACGTTTTCGACAAGAAAATATAAAATTATATTTTTGGTGGGAAATTATGAAATTAACGGAAAAATACGAAATCACGTTTTTAGCAGAAAATGTTGAATTACGTTTTGGTGGAAAAATATGGAATTACGTTTTCGACGGAAAAATTCTGAAGTACGTTTTTGGCAGAAAATGTTGAATTACGTTTTTTACGAAAAAAATATAGAATCACGTTTTGAATAAAAAATGCTTAATTTTTGACAAAAATGTAGAATAATTTCGTGATAGAAAATGAATTTAAACGGAGTGAATTCTAAATAAAGTAACTTTACCCATTATAACATTTAAAAATATTAGAAAACTCAAATTTCCTATAAAACATAAGACAAAAATTCAATATTTTATTTTTATTAAAAATATTTTAATATATTTATAAATACATAATATTTTTAATAAATAAATAAAATTATTACCTATTTTAAAAATAAAAATAAAAATATTATTTTATTAAGAATATAATGGTTATAAATAAATATAAACAAAAAAATAACTTAAAATGGATTAAATGAGTTTAAATGGGTTTAAATGAATTAGTGTAATTATAAATGGATATAAATGGATAACCCTATTAAATCTTAGTAAATGAGTTTTATAGAATTGGAATTTAAATGGGGTGAGTTTTATATATGGTAGATTTAAATAGGGTGGATATACCCATTTTAACATCCTTAATTGATCTCTATTGCACCATGGGTTACTGTGTTTTGTTTTTTCCAAGGAGCTGGAGAATCACGAAACATATTTCACTAACCGCCACTTATTATGCACTGAAATACCTTCTAGTCAAAGGGCATGATGCACAATCAGAGTTGCAAAATATCGTCAAAAAAAAGATCTGTGAGCAAAACTCATTGTCCAACCTTTCAAGTAACGAACGGAAAGCACATCTTTCCAATGAACATCCCGAGGAGATTGCATAAATGGTTAGAGAACATGAACCGAATAATTTAACTCATGTTGGGTATGTGTCAAACGGCCCACTAGACGATGATACTTCTTCTTCTTAGTATATATATATGTTTGTATACGGTTGGTATTGTATAAACCAACTTAATTCATGTGGTTTACTTCGGTTTAGTCTTAATACCGTTGTATATATACTTCGAAATTCTTTCGTTTCGTTAATTAATGAAAAACAGAGTTTCTTTACGGTAAAATGGTATCAGAGCGATAATCGCTTCCAAACACCGCAGTAACTACCTGTTTCCTCGCCGGATTCTTTACCGGAACCTCCTTCTTCATTCATTTTCCGTTAATCTGTGCATCGATTGCATTTTCTTTCTTGACATTGGAATAAATCCAGCTCAATGGGAAGAAGGAAATGCAAATCGAAGTATAGACGATCCACACCTGATTCGAACGAATTAGGTTCACCGACATCATCGCGAGCTGACGGAAGGACTCCTAACCCCGTGCATGCTCACGATAATCCAAATGTTCACACTAATATACACTGACCTGATCCTCTCTTCACAACTTCGAAGGATCGTGATGAGTTTGCGGAGATTCATAATACTCGCAATCCTTCAAGTGTTCAGAATCAGATCGGAAATCATCGCTCATATCTACCTCAGAAGGATGATTATTTTGAGGTATCAAACTCTCCCGACAATATCCATAGCCCCTATCATTTGCATAGTTCAGATCATCCGGGACTTGTATTGTCCTCGGAGCTTCTAGATGGTACGAACTATGGAACTTGGTTGATCGCAATGACAACTAGCTTAGAGGCTAAGAATAAAATGGGATTTCTAGATGGCACAATAGTGAAACCAGCTGAAAATGATGTCTACTATAGAATTTGGTGTCGCTGTAACAACATGCTGAAATCTTGGCTTCTGAATAGTGTTTCGAAGCCAATATATGCGAGTATTCTGTACATCACGAATGCTTCTGATATTTGGAAGGATCTTCGTATTCGATTCCATAAGTCAAACCTTCCTCGTCTTTACAAACTACGTCACCAAATTCATTCCTTCTGACAGGGAAATCTCGATCTGTCTTCATATCACACTCATACACAATCTCTGTGGGAAGAACTCTCAAATATCCAAGTCACTGGTCGCACAGCTGAAGAGTTGTTAGCTGAGCGAGAAACCAATCGAGTCATCGACTTCCTCATGGGTCTAAATGACGATTATGAGAACGTTCGCAGTAGAATATTGATGAAAAAGGTTCTACCATCGCTCTTAGAAGTCTATAATCTACTAGACCAAGAGGACGTTCAAAAGTCAGCTAGACAGACGTCAAATGAAGTCGCTCCTTCAGCATTTCAAATGTCTCAGACACATGATAAGGCTGCTTCAACTACCATGTCAAATAACACTGGGGGTTTTACTTATCAGAGGAAAGAGCGACCTATGTGTACATTCTGTGGCAGAGCTGGACATATTAAAGACCGATGCTATAAGAAACATGGTTATCCACCCAGTTTCAAGTCAAAGCAAAAGGTCAATAGACCTTATGTTCAAGCCAATGCCGATGTTGGTGATGCAGAGAATGTGATTGGAGATACATGAGACTTATCTCCTAATCAAATTCAGCAGCTGGTTGTCTTCCTCAATAGTAAACTTCAGCCTTCAGACGACACTCTCAAACCTGAAGTTCACTCTGTCTCAGTGCCTTCCAAAATTTCCCACTTTGAATTTCCAGTTCCAAGTACTTCACATCCTTTTATCACCTATTCCTTATCTGGAACTACTAGACATTTTGCTTGCTCTGCCAATGATACAACACCTCAATTCGATAGTTGGGTTATAGATTCTGGAGCAACAAACCACATCTCTCATAACAGATCCCTTTTTCCAATATGAAACTCTTTTCCAATACGAATGTTACCCTTCCAAATGGAGTTCTTGTGAGCATTATTGGTATAGGTTCCATCAAGTTGGGTAGCAAATTAATCCTTGATGAAGTCCTTTATATTCCTCAGTTCAAATTCAATCTTCTTAGTGTTAGTTGTTTAACTAAAACTATGAAGTGCAGAATTTGGTTTACTGATAAATCGTGTGGTCTTCAAGATCTTACACAGGGATCAATGATTGGGATGGGTAAAGCACACTCTAACCTCTACTTTCTGGATGTTCCTTCTCTTTCCTTTCCAGGTAACATCCACTCTATGGCAGTAACCAATGTGTCTAGTCATTCCCTATGACATAAACGTTTAGGTGGTGAACTCGTGGATGCAGAATCCTACAGGCGATTGATTGGGAAGCTTATGTATCTCCAAATCACTCGACCTGACATTACTTTTGTTGTTAACAAGTTGAGTCAATACAGTTCAGCTCCAAGACAAGCTCATTATCAAGCTTTGCGTCGGGTTCTTCATTATATCAAAGGGAAAATTGGCCAAGGTCTTTTTTATCCCAGCACATCTGAATTACAAATTCAGGTGTTTGCAGATGCTGACTGAGGCTCATGTTTGGACACTCGACGCTCCACGTCTGGTTTCTGTGTGTTTCTTGGATCCTCCCTCATTTCCTGGAAATCTAAGAAGCAGCAAACAGTCTCCAAATCTTCAGCTAAAGCTGAATATAGGAGCATTGCCATGGCTGTTGATGAGTTGGTATGGCTAACTAATTTTTTCACAGAATTGCAGATTCCTTTATGCAAATCTACTCTGCTTTTCTGTGACAATACCGCTGCTATCCACATTGCCAACAACCCGGTATTCCACGAGCGTACTAAGCACATTGAGATGGACTGTCATCGAGTTCGTGAACGTCTTAATGCAGGCTTATTCAAGCTCCTTCATCTACGCTCTGATCATCAAATAGCTGACATTCTAACCAAACCTTTACACCCGACTTCTTTCCACAATTTGGTTAGCAAGATGAGCCTTCTCAATCTATTTGTCTCATCTTGAGGGGGACTCTTAGTATATATATATATATATTTGTATACGGTTGGTATTGTATAAACCAACTTAATTCATGTGGTTTACTTCGGTTTAGTCTTAATACCGTTGTATATATACTTCGAAATTCTTTCGTTTTGTTAATTAATGAAAAACAGAGTTTCTTTACGGTAAAACTTCTGGTCATGAGAAAAAAGACCTTTAGCCAAAGCTAGTTGTTTTACTCGAGAGGTGTCGCATGTGGTTTCCAGCCTCGAAGGCCACTTTCACCAATGATATCCAAGGTATATTTGTATTGGGAGTCTATGACAAAAAGTACAATCTAATTCATTGCTTACTTTAATACCAAAGAAATGTTTTAATTTTCCCAGATCTTTCATGAAGAAACAACCCAAAATATTCCTTAAATTTCTTAAGCATGTAGGGATCATTACCACAGATATGTAAGTCATCCACATACACAAGAACATAGCTCAAAACCTTTGCGAGAGTATGTGACTATTGAATAGTCATCATATGACTGTACAAGGCCAAAGCATAGCAACAAGTTGGAGAGCTTGGAAAACCAACAAAGGAGAGCGTGTTTTAATCCATATAATGATTTGTGTAAATAACAACCATATTCGGATGAAAGTGACGAAATCTCAGAGGTAACTTTATATACACCTCAATGCATATCTATTTGATGAAACTTCCCATTGTTTGGCAGCTACTATCTTGAGAAGTGTACGAACCGAGGTCATCTTTGCCACCGGTACGAATGTTTCGTTGTAATCATCTCCCTCAAACTTGATTATTTCCTTGCATAACAAGGTGAGCTTTAAATATTTCAGTGGAGTCGTTGATTATGTGATGTCAATGGCACGAATTGTAAATACAAAGAAGTGTGAAGGGTAGTTTTGATATTTCATATTCTATGATGTATAAAATGAATAATGTAATACACAAAACAACTACGAGAGATTTTTCCAGAATCAAATCATCGTCTTCTTGATCGTGAGCATACATCGAGTTCAATATGGTATCAGAGCGAAGTGAATCGATTTCTTCCGCATAATTGATTTTTTTTCGATTGTTCTTCATCTGTTTTGAACTCGATGAGTGTTGCATTTTATGAAATTTTGAGCTACTCTTTGGTAGCTCTATTTCTTGCGATTGTTGCGATGATTTTGGAATTTATAGGTTTTTATCATGTGTTTGTTTTCTTTCATCCTTCTTTGACTTTCATTGTGACCGAATTCTTGTTTCTTTCATCCTTCGGCACGATTTTTCTTTTCGCACAATTTATGTTTCTTTCATTCTTTCTTTGACCTTCGATTGTTACCAATTCTTGTTTGTTCTCATTTTCGGTACAATCTTTCTTCTCGTTTTGCGACAATGGCATCTGATTCGAGTTCACCGAGTGAATGTATTCAACAATCTTCGGATGTTTACGATAATCCCTATTTTCTTCATAGTTCTGACCACGCAAGATTGATTTTGGTCTCGGATCGACTTAATTCTAGAGCTGACTTCCATTCTTGGCGGCATTCCGTTCGAATGGCGCGTAATGTGGAAAACAAATTAGGCTTCATTGATGGTACGATTGCGAAATCTTCTGAACAGGATAGAGATTATGGCTCCTAGTCTAGGTGCAATGATATGGTTGCTACGTGGCTCATGAATTCTGTGTCTAAGAAAATAGGACAAAGCTTGTTGTTCATTTCTACAAGCTCAGGGTATTTGGAACAATCTAATGTCGAGATTTTAACAAGATGATGCTCCGCGTGTTTATGAAATTGAACAACGCTTAAGTACAATTCAACAAGGAGCTATGGATGTTAGTACGTATTTTACTCAGTTAGTTACTTTGTGGGAGGAGTACAAAAATTATGTGGATCTTCCCGTATGTGCTTGTGGAAAATGTGAGTGTCAGGCTGCTGGTTTATGGGAAAGATTACAAGAACGCAGTAGGGTTACCAAGTTTTTAATGGGGCTCAATGAAGCATATGAACAAACTCGAAGGCACATCCTTATGTTGAAGCCCATTCCCACTATTGAAGATGCTTTTAACATGGTCTGTCAGGATGAAAGACAGAAGTCTCTTCGGCCTCCAACAAAAGCAGAGAATGTAGTATTCCAGACTACTACTGCTCCATCTACTGAAATGTCTCATCCAGGTCCAGTAGATAATGCTGCTTTTGCTACATGCTATGCTGGTTTTCGTCCCAAACAGAGGCCTATCTGCACTCATTGTGGTCAAGCAGGGCATACTATCAATAAATGCTTCAAACTTCATGGATATCCTCCGGGTTATAAGCAGCCTCAACCAGGTTTCACATACAATACCTTCAGGCCTCGAGGCCAATTTCATCAAACTGCGCGACCTCTCTATAATTTGTCCCATGGAAAGAAAGATGCCACTGTTGCTAATGTTTTTTCTCCCTCGGAGAATTTTGTTGTTGCTTCTTCTACAGAGACTTCAGCAGATTTTGACATTACGACCCTCACTGATCGCCAAATGAATAGTATTCTACAACAGCTCCAATCTCGTTTCAAATTTCAGGATCCACCCTCACTGATCGCCAAATGAGTAGTATTCTACAACAGCTCCAATCTCGTTTCAAATTTCAGGAGCCTGCTGTCTCAAGTCCAGATAACCCGGTTGCCACTATCACAGAACATGGCATCAATTCGGCTCAAGCCTCTTCCGGTATGTCCTCCACATTTACTGTCCTATCCTTTCACCATCACTGTTTTTCTTCTCTTCATAACCATATACCTCGTGGTACTTGGATAATTGATAGCGGAACAACCAGTCATATGTGTTCTGATTTATCAATGTTTAGTGAACTTTTCCCAATGTCTGGAGTCACAGTTTCCTTTCCTGATGGATCTAGAGTTGCTATTAGTCACACTAGCACTTTACATCTTTCTAATTCCTTGATTTTACATGATGTTCTATTTGTTCCCACATTCCATTTTAATCTGATTAGTGTCAGTGCTTTACTATCTCAAAATCAATGTTCAACTCATTTCTTTCCAACTTATTGTGTTCTTCAGGAACCTATTCAGGGCTTGACGATTGGTAGAGGACATCTCATACATCACCTATACATTCTAGAGGTTGCTGTTACTCCTCCTTCTACCAATTTTATTAGCTCCATGGTAGTGGATGGGACTCTATGGTATCGACGCCTTGGACATCCCTCCTATGCCAAACTTCAGTTTCTTTCAGACAAGCTTTCTCTTAATAAACCTTTCTCTCATTCTGCTGAACATTGTTCTATTTGTCCTTTAGCTAAACAGAAACACTTACCTTTTGTACCTCATAATCATAGATCTCAGCAACCTTTTGATCTAATTCATCTTGATATTTGGGGTCCATTTTCTGTGGAGACAGTTGAGGGGTATAAATACTTTCTTACTCTAGTTGATGATTGTTCTCGGGCAACTTGGGTTTATTTGATGCGCACCAAACATGAGGTCATTTCCTTGTTTCCAGCTTTTTTTTAACTCATGTGCGTACTCAATATAATTCCAAAGTTAAAGCTATTCGTACTGATAATGCCCCAGAACTGAATTTTTCTCATCTTGTTGAAGAGTTAGGCATGATTCACTTCTTTTCTTGTGCCTACACTCCTCAACATAATTCTGTTGTTGAGAGAAAACACCAACATCTTCTGAATGTGGCTAGTGCCTTATTATTTCAGTCACAATTACCTTTGATATATTGGGGTGATTGCATATTAACAGCTGTTTTTTTAATCAATCGTACTCCTTCATTGGTATTGGATAAGAAAACCCCATATGAGATATTGTTTCATAAACAACCTGATTACTCATTTCTTCGTAGTTTTGGTTGTTTATGTTACGTATCTACTTTCTTAAAGGATAGGCACAAATTTTCTCCTCGAGCCAAACCTTGTGTTTTTATTAGTTATCCTCCCGGATATAAAGGCTATAAGGTTTTGGATCTTTCTGCCAATGTTATCTCTATTTCAAGGAATATTATCTTTCATGAGACAATATATCCTTTTCATAAAAATGATGATCATTCTGTTTGTAATGATTTCTTTCCCACTTCTATTCTGCCTTTTCCTGTGCCTTTCATTTCTTCAGATTCTTCTTATATACCTTCTATTCTTGATTCCTCTCCTCAATCTAGTCCTTCTATTACTGAAACTCTAGACACTAGGAATGAGTCACTGGCTATTGCTAGACCTAAATGCACTGTTAAAGCTCCTAGATCTCTCCGATTACCATTGTGCTTCCACTTAGTCTCACCTTACCACATATCATCCTTTGTCCTCTGTTCTCACCTATACCAATTTAGAACCATCTTACCAATCCTTTATCCTTGCTTTATCCCTTGAAACCGAACCAAAGAACTTCAAACAAGTTGTTACTTTTTCAAAGTGGGTTAAAGCTATGGACCTTGAGCTTCCGGCTCTCGAATCTAATGGCACTTGGAGTATTGTGGAGGCTCCTCCTGGTAAGAATATTGTGGGTTGTAAATGGGTGTTTACTATTAAATATAATGCTGATGGATCTATTGAGAGATATAAAGCTCGCCTAGTTGCTAAGGGTTTTACCCAACAAGAGGGTGTGGATTTTATTGATACATTCTCTCTGATTGCTAAATTGGCTACTGTGAAGCTTTTACTTAGTCTTTCTGCAATTAAAGGTTGGAGCTTAAGTCAAATGTATGTTTCCAATGCTTTTTTACATGGGCACTTGGATGAGGATATTTACATGAGCCTTCCACAAGGATATACGCCTACTGGTTCTATTAATCTTCCCCCTAAACCGGTTTGTAAACTTCACAGATCCTTGTATGGTCTTAAACAGACGTCTCGCCAATGGTATCGACAATTTTCAAAGGTTCTTCTTTCTCACAACTTCATCCAGTCTTCAGCAGATAATACTTTATTTGTTAAGACTACTGCATGTTCTTTTATTGTTGTTCTTGTGTATGTTGATGGCATACTTATTGCCAACAATAATGATGAAGCTGTTTGTGATCTTAAGAAGATTTTGAGAGGAGAATTCAATATCAAAGATTTAGGACCAGCAAGATTTTTCCTTGGATTGGAAATTGCTCGAAATTCTCAAGGCATTTTGGTGTGTCAATGCAAATATGCTTTGGATTTGCTTACTGATAATGGTTTACTGGATTGTAAACCGAGTGTGACTCCCATGGATGCCAAGCTTACTCTAAGTAGGGATACTGGTATACCTCTGGTGGATGCTAAACCTTATAGAGAATTGATTGGTCGCCTTCTTTATTTGACAATCACCAGACCGGATATCATCTTTGGTGTCCATCGCTTAAGCCAATTTCTGTCTTCTCCTACTGATATTCATATGCAGGCTGCTCATAGGATCCTCAAGTACATCAAATCTAATCCTGGCCAGGGGTTATTTTACAGTGTTACTTCAGATCTCTGCCTCAATGCATTTGCCGATGCTGACTGGGCTGCCTGCCCGGATTCCCGCCGCTCCATCACAGCTTTTTGCGTTTATCTTGAAAATTCTTTAATTTCTTGGAAGTCTAAGAAGCAATTGGTGGTTAGTCGAAGTAGTACTGAAGCAGAATATAGGAGCATGGCTTTAGCAACTTGTGAACTTCTTTGGCTCCAACAACTTCTTGATGATCTTCACATTAAGGTTGTTTCCTCTGCTAAACTGTTTTGTGACAATAAATCCGCCATTCATATTGCCATAAATCCCGTGTTTCATGAACGTACGAAACATGTGGATATTAATTGTCACACAGTCAGGGATTGACATCAGAAAGGATTTCTCAAGACTATTCATGTTTCAACTCATAACCAACATGCTGATTTACTGACCAAGCCATTACATTCTGGCCCTTTTCACTCATTGTTATCAAGAATGTCTACTTCAAGCCTTTTCCTTCCTGTAACCAGTTCAGATTCAAGGCTTGAGAGGGTGTATTAGGTGATGTCAATGACACGAATTGTAAATACAAAGTAGTGTGAAGGGTAGTTTTGATATCTCATATTTTATGATATATATAATGAATAATGTAATACACTAAACAAGTACGAGAGATTTTTCCAGAATCAAATCATCATATTCTTGATCGTGAGCATACATCGAGTTCAATATCGTCGACATTATGCTTTACTTTGTAAACCCATTGATTACCAACTGCCTCTTTTTCCGGTGGTAAAGGAACGATGCTCTATGTATTGTTTATTTCAAGAGCTTCAATCTCTTTAATCATTTCTTTGCTCCAAAGTGGGCCTTGAGCAACTCTTTTTAAAGTGTTGTGGTTAACAAGTCGGAGTAAAATGTATTTGAACATATTGGGACAAAAGGAAAGGTTGATGACTTAGAGAATTTTTTTTATCTGAGACATATTGGGATTGAGGGTAAAGTGTATTACCTTATACCAAAGATGAAGCTTTTTTATGTATGATCGGAAAGAGCTTAATGAAAGTCTGGAGCACAAACAACATTATAGATGCAATCTTTCAAAAATGTCGATTTAGTCTTTTCTCTTTTTCCAATGACCAAGCATGTCGATTGGAGAAGCGGAAATAGGAGGAGATGAAGCTGGAATAGCAGGAGGTTATTCCAAAACAGGAGTAGGTGTATCAACCAAAGGCAATATGGATTGATCAATACTACTAACAGGAGTACCCATACAACTGAAGTGGGCAACATTCATCATCATAAGTAGTTGATGTGGTCATCTGTCCAATCCCCGGAAAACTAACCGGCCCGGCCGCCCAAGGAACACAAAGGCGGCAAAAAACGTACAAAAGGATACATGGTTGTATCTTGATGAATTCAATTTTAACCAAGACGAGGCTAGCCAAAACCGAACCTGGTCTATAATCCTGATACAGAGGATACACGGCGACATGAAACTCACCTCAAACCAGGACGGTTCAAGTCATGCACCATTCATCAAGCTGGTGTTTCCAAAACTTACCATATTTGAAACTTTCCTTATATAAAAGTCTCCAAATATTTATTTGGCAACAATGAGACTTTTTGGTACTTATAGGAGCTCCCTTAAATAATTCTAGAAGCCCAAACACGCCTTAAACTAGGAAAGTCCATCCTTGCCTTCAAATGAACCAATTGGAGCCGTTTATGGCAAGTGAAATAACTAACCGGCTAATCACTTGCAAACCAAAACATGGCATCAGAGAGGTTATTAAGGCCCTAAGGAAATCCAAAATTAATCTACCATGCACCAACCACCATAGGATCAGGGGGATCTATCTTTCTAAGACTTGTCATATATGGACCAAAGTGCACTTAATATGTTCATATTGAAACATCTCTACTACTTGCAACTTGGACACATATTAAAGACTTTCCAAAGCATCCAGGATGTACACGTATTAAAAAATTTCAAGATACAAACATCTACGCTTTCCATGTTGGCCAAACTATACATTAATGGCCAACAACCATATACTTTAAATGTACGATTTCATTTTATCTTTTTAAACTCTAGAACCGTTGCTATGAGCACTATATAAGCTCATCATGATTTCATTGTAAACTTAGACCACCATTAAAATAAAAAGTTGAATACAAACTAGTTTTTTCAAAGCCTTGTATTTAAATCTTGTTCTTCTTCTTTAAAAACTAAGTGTGTGATTCACTTCCTTTCTATTGAAGCCACAACCAGGTTAGTTTGAGAGATTCAAACTCACTTGGTTCACGTTTGATCGTATGATTCGAACAAAACCCTCTCCTTTTAATTCTCTTGCCCACTTAAATCAAGAGAGATTATTGGTCTTGCGAGTAACGGTCGTACTGCTTGTGAGATTGATACTCAATCTTATATTAGTAGTAGTATTAAAATTTTTGACCACGAGCATATCGATGATAATACTCTTGGTAGCAAATGGGAAAACATCCTCGCCAAAAACCACATCACGAGAAACTAAAAACTCATTAGTTGTATTTTCATAAACCTTCCAACTTTTTTTTCCAAAGGGATAACCGACAAATGCACACAGTCGGCTACGAGAAACAAATCCTTGTCTCGAGTGACTCAGTGAACATAACAAGCTGAGAGAAAACTCGTAAATGATTATACATGGGAGGAAAACCATGAAGAAGCTTATAAGGGGAACAACCATCAAGAACAAAAGAAGTTGTACGATTGATCAAATATGCAATGACCAATATTGCGGCTCACCCCACAATTTAATCCGCATGTTAGCTTGAAACAACAAAGCACGAGAGACATTAAGAATCTAACGATGTTTTCTCTCAAATCTACCATTTTGTTGGAACATAACATAGCTTGAAACAATAAAGCACGAGAGACATTAAGAATCTAACGATGTTTTCTCTCAAATCTACCATTTTGTTGGAACATAACATAGCTTACTTAGACCATGTTATGTTAGAAAACATATCAAGTTATTGGTATTTTTACTAATGCTATACGAAGTGTTCAATTTTAATTTTTGCTTAGCCAGTTTAGCACTTTGTGACTTGTATGCTCCAATTTAAAGATAATATTGGACTGTCGTATAATATAAATTAACCTAGATAACCTAAGTCCTTTGTAGTATATATATACACACAAATTGTGATGGGAAATGAACGATTTACATTTGTTATTCTAACCATATATTGTTGTTGTTATTATTATGTGAATTTTAATTATTATAAATTAGAACTTGATGGGTTTAAAGTTTTAATGTCTAATACAACTCCAACGGCAAAGCAAATCGAGTAGTAGTTGAGTATTAAATCTTCGAAAAAGTAAGATTAACACACTAGGAGCATATGAAATAATTAAATCTATGTAGATACAATTGGGGTTTTGATTGGTTGTTTAGTAATCTAATTGTAGAGAAAATAAAGACGAGTTAATTCAATAAACAAGTTATATGTACATTGGGCTAGACATTCGATTTGGAGTAATCTTTCATTGACTAATTATTCTAAATGTTCGATTAGATAAATCCCTAACTTAGAACACTATGTAATAGACTGATCCACTTTTGTGGTATCAGCCCATTCACCAACTTATACACTACAAGTCTTTTACACATCAATATATCGACTAGCAATCATTGAATTCGAGTATAATCTAGTCTACCTATCACTTTAGGCATCAACTCTCGTTGGCTAAGATGCGATAAGCATGTTCAGACTTACCTACACGTTCTGTCTACATTTATCAGGAGCAAAACATCATCAATTTAGGCATTGATTAGCTACTTCAATCCTAGCATTAAACACATCCTAAACATCAGATCATCTAATCTCTCTAAACAACCTTAAGTCAATATCATATTCCTTTAATGTACTTTACCTACGATCCATACCAAAAACTACTCAGAGATATTCAAACAAACAAAAGGAATAATGAAATAGAAGCAATGAAACATAAGAGAAGAGGTATGGTAAAATAATTCTTAACTAGAAATCAAGAGTGTTAGAGCAAGAGTTGAAAGCAAAATCTCCTCTCAAAAACGGCCATTGCAGTAAACTAGGAGAAAACTTAGGTTAAATATGTTTTAGAAGGGTTTATATAGTATCCAAATAAATTTAATCCCGAGACAAACCAATTAACTTAAATAGGTTTAGAAGAGTTTGGAATCGGGTTGGCTCAAGATCGGCCAGCTGAGATCGACCTTATGGCTGATTTCGTGATGGGCAGTGAGCTTGCTCGGGTTGGCTCGAGATCGGCCTCATGGCCGATCTCAAGATGGGCTGGACTTTGCACATGGATTGGATGATCAGGCAGCTGCGATCGGTCGGATGGCCGATCGCATGGTGGGCTGGACTTGGCTCGGGATCGGTAGGTCTGGACAAGTGCGATCGAGCAAGTGCGATCGACCGGTTGGCCGTTCGCATGGGCTGGTTCCTGGCTGGGTGAGATCAGCCTCTCGGATAGCCGTTCGCATGGGCAGCTGGTTCCTGGCTGGGTGAGATCAGCCTCTCTGATAGCCGATCCCGTAGCCTTCAGGAGACTCCTTAGCCATTTCTCCGTCGTTTGATTCCATCTAACTTCTTAATGTACCTGAAAACATTGAGAACGTAGGCAAGATATAATCCATGCACTAACCTATAGAATGTAATGCCAAATGCAAATGAATATGAATGAATGGATAGAATGTGTAAAATACTAATGAAGATAAAAAAATGTAGTAAAATGCATGGTGGAATAATAAAAAACATAGTATTAGTAATTATAATAATAAAATAGAGTAAATTTGAGCAAGCATTTGTTAATTTATATTATTTAATCCTATTTTAACACCAAAAATTTGTACAACTTTTAAAATATATGTATAATTTTATATATTGCATATCAGTATATTATTATGATAAAAGTATTATTGTATAAATGGATAAAATTTCATTACTTTGAGATAATAAATGTTAAACATCATATATCTCATGTTCATATACAAAATATTTAATTACATACAATAAAACTATTTGCATCATGTCAATGAATAATTATAAATTTTTCCCATCATAATTGGTTTTCGGTTAGAAAGCAAATATTTTTTATTTAAAGATTTTTATATATAATCTAATATGAGATTTTAAAAGTGATTAGTAATTATGTTAGATATAAATCTTTCTTGAAATTGAATATTTGTATCATATCAGTGAGTAATATAAAATTTTCCCATCATAATTGGTTTTCTGTTAGAAACCAAATATTTTTCATCTAAAATTTTTTAGATATAATATATATATATAGTTGGTCCAATACAATGATCATGAGATTTTAAAAGGGATTAGTAATTATGTTAGATATAAATCTTTCTTGAAATTGAAGATTTTGAGCTATCAACAAGAGATAAAGTTCCATTCTCACACTGTTATTCAATGAGTTAGTCTTTCCAATAATTAGGGGAAAAAAACATAAACATGTACGAAAAAATCAGTGAAACAAATTATCTTGATAATAGAAGTTCAAAAGGGGATTCATTTGCATAGTTTTAGCAAATTAGATGCCATAAAGATTTACTAGCCTTAATTAAGTGAAAAGATAAGAATTATCGAAAAGAAATGAGCAAATTATGAAAATAGCAAGACCGAAGAAATAAATAAGTATGAAGGATCTCCATAAAAGGCATTAACCCTCACAAAGAAAAGAAATATAAGCATTTGATAATGATAATGATAAGATATTACAACTGTTTGTCTCATGCGTGTAATAAAATGTAATCAAAACCAAATCGACGTCGATAATATTTTTGAATGAAATAGTAGTTGATAAAAATTGAAATCATGAACCATGGTAGAATAAAATTATCGAAAATGATGAATATTAACTGATTGTGAAGAGACATACTATCTTATGGTGGATGCGATTACTTTAAAGTCCCTTATCAGTAAGTAGTTGACTTATATGACCAATGTGTTTGAGCACTTTACTAATCTCTTTCATAACTGAAAAATGTATTTTCTTATGACAAGAAAGAAATCTAAAACATTAAATAAGAGCATATAAGTATGTATATAAAACACATGTTTAGAAGAATGTATGTAAAAGGAAATTTGGACCTAAAGACCAAATAGATCAATGAATGCTCTTTTAAGTGAAAAAGATGTAATGTACTATAGATCCAATGGCCTAAAAAATATAAGATAATCATATAAGTTTATTCACTAATCTTATGTTTATAATAATTCTCCAAAAATGATATATATTATTGAAATGCATCTCCTGAAAAAGATGATTATGCGGGAAATAAATATGATGATGTGTGTGGTTGTACTTTTTTTCTTTATAATGGTTTTATTTTCTGAATAGATCTTTAGCAAAATAATTTTATCTCTAGAAAACTTAATGAAATAGAAAATAGCTTATATGAGCTTTATTTAAAAAAAAAATTAAAAAAGAAAGATTTATATAAAAACACCAAACAATAATATAAAAAGAAGGGAGGTTGATCTTGGCAACCATAAAATTGACATTCTAATATTCAATACATTCATATATATATGAAAATGATTTGTTAGAAAACCCTAATTACATGGATTTAGAAATACATGTGTTTAAATGATATATATTGGGCTTGTGCTTTAATATTCCCACGCAAACTTGGCGTCTGATGAATGCAATGATGATAAGTTTGAAACCGCAAATAAAAGTAGTTTGAATATAAACATGAGTAGAGTGGTTGAACACAAGATCATTGTAATATAGGTTGATGACTCTATTCACCATAAAGACCAAACTTTAGCGTGAGATCTATTCACACCAATACTTGGAGAGTATCGCATGGCTCTCTCAGATGTTTTTTTTTAACTTGGAAAACTTAGTCAATCTCAGTTAGATGTATTTTTTGACCTATTTATCTCACGAACAGTCCGGATTTCTTTTATCCGCTTAACTGTCCTAAGTCGTCTTATGAAGAAGAAGAATACTCTACCCATAACTACTTAAATCTTAGTCATTATTTTTTTCTCATCCATTATTCAACAATAATTTGCATTTTAATTATATGTGTTTTTCTTTCTTTTAGACATTTCATCGAACACTTTGAATGCGATTAGCAAAACCAGAAATTTGTAGTCATCAACGCAGCCTTATCAAACTCAAGACATTTTTATTGCATTCACGAGTTCAATCCTATACTCAACCATCGAACAATCAACCATTACATCTTTCTAATCTATCAAACCACATTTCTCTTCTTTGTTATGTTTAAAACTAAACAATAGACACATTACCATGATTAGAATGATGAAGAAGCTTGATTTTCAGACCATGAACTCATCGAGATTAAGCTTGTGAGATTAAAAATCCCATAAATCGCCTAAGCTCTGATACCATGTGAATAGATCTTTAGCAAAATGATTTTATCTCTAGAAAACTTTATGAAATAGAAAATAGCTCATATGAGCTTTATTTAAAAAGAAAACTAAAAGAGAAAGATTTCTATAAGAACACCAAACAATAATAATCTTGTTTTTAGATTGATAAGAAGAAGAGAGATTGTCTCGACAATCATAAAATTAACATTCTAATATTCAATACATTTATATATATATATATATATATATATATATATGAAAATCATTTGTTAGAAAACCCTAATTATATGGATTTAAAAATACATGAGCTTGAATGATATATATTGGACTTGTGTTTTAATATATTTTATTTAGTTCCATGCTAAAGATTTAACGAGGCAACAAAGAACATTTAAATGACAGCTAGCTAACGAAAAATATAAATATGAAAATGTATCAAGTTTGAGTTCTTTTACTCATAGAGATGTATCCGACAAAGAAAATAAAATTTATATTTCTATTGTAAAGATAATTTTATCTTTACACTTTCCTTTCGTTTTCTTCGTTTTCTTCTCTTTCTCTCTCTTTCTCTCTCTCTCTCTCTTTCTTGTGTGAAAAATATTAAGAAGCACAATGAATGATATGCTAAAGACACAAAGAATTTAACCAGTTTGGACCCAAGAAGGTGTCCTATGTATCGCTGGAGATTTCGTCCGAAAAATCCACTAAAAAACTTAACTCAAACCGAGCTCCTCAATCCTTTACAAATCATTCACGATTTCTTGGTGAAGCGCAAAGTACCTCGGTATATTCTTGAAAGAAACAAAGTTGTGCTGATCTTAGCTATATAGCTTCCTTTGCTGCCTTAGTTAATGCCATATACTCAATCTTTGTTGTGGACAATGCTACGACCTTTTGTAATCTAGATTTCTAGCTTATTGTGTTTCCACCAGCTGTGAAAACAAAATCAGTTATTGATCTTCTTTTATCTAGATATGCAACATAATCCGAATCGCAAAAGCCTTTTATCTCAACACTGTCTTGTTTTCTATATAGTAGCCTGAGTCCTATGATTCCTTTGATATATCTTAGGATCCACTTGACTGCCAGTCAATAGTCTTTTATTGGTTTACTCATAAAGCTACTTACCACACACAATGGGTATGCCAAATCTGGCTTAGTGCCGATCATTGAATACATGATACTGCCCACAATATTTGACTAAGGTATGGACTTCATATATTCGTCTTTTATTTTTAGCTCATCTTCACCTGCTCCTCTGAGTTTGAAATGAATCCCCAGTGGTGTGTTAATACTCTTTGACTAGTCCATTATGAAGTTGTGCAATACCTTTTTCAAGTATTCTTCTTGGGATAATTGTAATGTTCCTTTTTCCCTGTCCCTGTTAATCTCCATGCCCTATATCTTTCTTGCTTCTCATAAGTCCTTCAGTTCAAACTCCACACCTAAAATATTCTTTAGTTCTTGAATTTTTCTTTGCTCTTGGCTGCAATAAGCATATCATCGACATATAGGAACATATATATGTAAGAATTATCATCAAGCTTTTGGAAGTAGATGCAACTGTCATAACTAATTCTTTGATATCCTGCATCCTTCATGAAACTGTGTTGAATTTTTGATTCCACTGTCGATGACCTTGCGTTAATCCATATAAAGATTTTCTCAAAAAACATACACCTTCTTCTCCATCTGAATTGATTCTATATCCTTCTGGTTGTTACATCAATATGTATTCATGAAGATTTCCATGTAGAAAAGCAGTATCCACATCTACTTGCTCAAGTTCGATATCCAAATTTACTACATATGACAGAATAATCCGTATAGAAACATGTTTTACGACTAGGGAGAAGATCTCCTGATAGTGTATTCCTTTCTTTTGTAACCAATCTTATCTTGAATATTGGTTGTTTAATTTTTGGAATCCCTGACTTCCTTTTGTAAATCCATTTATTTTCCTTTAATTGGTCTTTTAACTAGAGTCCATGTCTGGTTCCTGTGTAATGAGCAAATTTTCTCATCCATAGTCGTTTTCCATCGTTTCCAATCTTTGTCTCTCATCGCTTCATCAAAACAATATGGTTTGGATAATTGCCATCTTCTACCATTATCGAGGGAGAACTTACCACATTGGAATCATCAAATCTAACTGGTCTCTTGGTTATTCTCCTATCTCTATCTATAGCTAGTTGGTAGTTTTTGAGATGTCTGCTTTCATCTTCAGACATGTCATCCACATCATTTTCTTCTGAATTTGGTTTCTCATCATGAGCTTCTTCAACATTCTGATCAGCTCCACCTAAATCAATGAAATCACCTTGATTTATTTCATAAATGAGATCTAAATGAGTATTTTAAAATTCTGA
The DNA here is from genome assembly GCA_018901935.1 of Pugionium cornutum. NCBI lineage: Eukaryota > Viridiplantae > Streptophyta > Magnoliopsida > Brassicales > Brassicaceae > Pugionium > Pugionium cornutum. The sequence continues at coordinate 23,046,816 of CM032156.1, read as the reverse complement.
TTCTTTAGTCTCATTTAGATGCATGTACATCTCATCTTCCTAAAAGATTGTGTTTCTGGTGATCACAGATCATTTCACATCTAATAACCAGAACTTGTATCTCTTTACTCCTATGCGATATCTAATGAATATGCCTTTTTTGCTCTTGGACTTAGATTTTCTTGATCATTGTGAATGTAAGCTATTAATCCAGAAACTCTCAGCTCTTCATATCTTGGCTTAGAACTTGACCAAAACTCTTTAGGAATTTCAAAATTTATGGTTGAAGATGGTGTTCTGTGATCTAGTGAATTGCAATTACTGCAGCTTCTGCCAAAAAACTTTTTAGCAAAGCAGATTCACTAAAAACACATCTTACCTTGTCAACTATAGTTCGATTCATCCTATGCAATTCCATTTTACTGAGGCGTGTAAGCACAAGTTTTGTGACTAATCACTTCTTCTATACACAGATTACGAATTCGTTATTGCAGAACTCAAGACCATTGTTAATTCTTAATATTTTTTATCTTTCTGCCCAACTGATTCTCTATCATTCTTTTCCATTCCTCAAAACTCACAAAAGCTTCATCCTTCTTTTTGAGAAAATATATCCATGCTTTCTTTGTATAGTCATCAATAAAAGTGATGAAGTATTGACACTTTCTAAGTGACAATGGTACATTAGGTGATCCCCATATGTGAATATAGTCTAGCTTTCTTTATATTTTTGCCAACTCCAAAACTCATCCTATGTGCTTTTCCATACATACTTTCTTCGCAAAACTCCATATCAATGACTTTTGAGCTGTCCAAATATCCTTTCTTCAGTAGGATTTTCATTCCCTTTTGACTCATGTGTCCAAGTCTTCGATGCCAAAATTTAATTTTGTCACGTGATCCTACTATAGTATTAATATTTCCCATCATGCAAGATCCATTCAAGATGTATAATGTCTCGATCTTCTGTCCCTTGATCAGAGTTATGTATCTTCTAATAGTCTTTATTATTATTCCATCCTTTAACTAGAACTAGCATCCTTGATTTTCTAATGTTCCAAATGATATTAATTTTTTAAAAATTTCAGGAACATACCTCACATTGGTTAAGAGGATTATCGAGTTGTCTTCATTCTTTATTTTTATGTTGTCAACTCCTCTCACTTCTAAGTGAGTAAGTATCATTCGCCATCTTCACTTTACAAGTACATGTTTCATCTAATCTTAAAAACCAGTCTCTTTTTGGTGTCATGTGAAAGGAATACCCAATGTCCATTATCCATACTTCATTAAACTTCTTACCAAATGACAACATGGCTTTTGAAACCATAAGGGCAATTGCATCTATGATTTGTTTTGTCACATTTGATGATTCTCCTTTTCTTGTGAAGTTGTTTTTTTGTTGTTTATTTATTTCTTTCCAAACAAAACACTGCTTCTTTTAATGATCATCCTTGCCACATATCCAATAGGTATTATTTGTTTGTGACTTTGATCTATTCTTCTGTTTGCCATTGTCAAACAATTTCTCTTTTCTTCAGGTCTCCCTATTTCTTGAAAATATAATCCTTCTAAGCTAGATTTTGCCACTTTTCCATTAGCTCATAGTTCAAGTTTTTTTTACTTGATAGCCACCAATGATTTCATCCAAAGACAGTGATATCTTTCCATATTTTAGAGTATCTTTGAATTGATCAAATTTTCTTGGAAGAGACATAAGTAATATAATGGCTTGATCTTTATCTCACACTGAAACTTTAACATGCGGAAGATTCGTTATTAATCTTAGGAAGTCGGTTAAATTTTCATCAATCGTCATGCTATCATTCATCTTGTAGCTGCAAAGTTTTTTAAGATATATTCATTTAGGTGACTTAGCCATGTATAGTTGATCTATTACCTTTGAAATTGCAATTGTTCTAATCTTTATGATTTTCTCGAGAACATTATCTCATACGTTTAGAATGTTAGTAGATATAACATTCCTCCTTTTTTTTTAATAGTGTTTTCTCCCTGGCAGCTTCATCTTGAGTTGTTTCTGTTATAGTTTCTTCTTCTGTGTCACCTGTTGAAGCTTCACCTTCTGGCAGCTTCTTGAGGATGAATATTCAGAACTAAGCCTAGCAACCACCATTTTAAAGTTTTTGTCATAAATTAATTAGATCATTACAAATAAATAAAGTGATCAATATGGATCATCTAAGACACCCACTCATTCAAGATGTTCGTGTTCTACAGATTCGGTCAAACGATAATTTAACGGATTTAATTATCAAGAAATTTCCAGCTTTTAATTTCAAAAATTTAAGGTCATCATATTGAATTACATCGTTCTTGACAAATATACTCAAAGGTAGAGTAAATACGCGATTCATTCTTTGTCTTCCAACCATAGTTATTTCCATTGCATTTTACTAGTATGTTTCTTAATGATACAATCAATTATGTGCATTACAAACTAATTTATTATAATGGACATACAAAAGAAATAACAGAAATTATTAAATTGATATTCATTATAAACATTTTTTTTTTAAATATTATAGATTTCATATTAGAAAATTGACAAAATATCATTTTTTAAAGTTTTTGTTTAATTTAAATTTCCAAAACATCACAAATTTAATGTAAAAGTAGTTTTCCAAAACATCACAAATTTAATATAAAAATATTTTAATTTTTTTATAAGAAAAAATTAAACCCTAAATTGGAAAAAACTTAAATATAATATTTTAATTTTATTTATAATTTATTTATTGTCAATATATATTTTTACAAAATAATATATGCTATTTTGGAATTTTAAGTATATAATGATAAATTTGAAAAAAAAACTTTAAAATTGTCATTTTTATGGTATTATTCTTTTAGATATATTGTAATATTAAATTAAGTTTATCCTTAAAATTTATAGTTATCTACAATATTATATATATTATTCACATATTAATATAATAATAATTTCTTCATATTTTTTTATTCACCATAGTCTTTTTTATTAGTGATCTATTCTTTAGAAATTAAATTTTTTGTCACTTTAGAAATAGTACAATCTTTTACCGGTTAGAAGATACTTACCGTATTTATAAACCAATATGGTATTAAAGTGCTAATATAATAAAATATAGAGTTTTTCTTCTGTGCCTATTTTGCTAGCATGTCCGTCTGACAACTTTTCTCCCTCGGTAGGTGTGTAAGGGAGAATTTTGGAAAGTGCTTCCGAAGTATTTCGAACTCCTCCAATTCTAATGAAAAAGCTGGCCATCCATCTAGGTTGTTGACTAAGCTGATCAAAACTATGCAATCTATAACAAACCTAGCATAGTAGCATTGCATATTGTTCATGCTAAACATAACCCAAGTGAGGCTAAGAAGCTCCATATGAAGTGGAGATAGGCTTTTGTGAATGTCCTTCAAGCCCAGAAGATCGCTTTTTCCATCCTGGAGTTTGAGAATCCAACCAACTCCCACCGTCGGAGCGCCCTCTTTCCATGATCCATCAATGTGGCAGAAAAAATGGCGATTGTGACTAGGGATGTAGTTCGGGTAATTCCCCCTCTTTCGACACCTTCCTTTCTACTTCTTTCGGACCAATGGATGAGTGCCAAAGTTCATATTCTCTATGGGCCTTATCCAATATCTCAATGGTGGTCCGGTCCTTATTGTTATCTACTTTATCATTTCTTACCTTCCAGATGAACCATAGGATCCATGGGAAGCTCTTCACATCAGGATCTGTCTTTACATCCTCTAGGATTCGCCATAGTAGATAGTCCATATTGCCGAATATGCTATCCATCATCAAATTGGTTGGCGCTGAAGGAATATGAGATAAAGCCCAAGCTTGGCGAGCCGACGGGCATAAAAAAAGTGTGTAATTAATACTTTCCATATCGCACCCACAAATCTTGCATGTAGCTTCTCCTCTTATATGTCGATAGTAAAGGCGTCAATGGGTGGCTAGTGCCCCTGAAAGGGATTGCCATATGAAATGTTGAATTTTTCTTGATGTAGTAATCTTCCAATAACATGTTTGAGTGGAGAGAGAGACGGTCGTTGGAGGAGGAAACCTATTTTAGGCGAGCACCATTTTTGGAGCGTCTCATATATGGACTTAATGGTATAGGCTCCCTCTTTTGTGAGATGCCAACAATACATACTCATTACTCCCCGTGAATTTGGTTTTAGGGAAGTAATCAATCTTGCATCCTCCAGTAGGAAGCACCTTTTCAGCTCTTGAATCTTGCAGTAGTCAGTTTCTGGATGAATAAGATCTGCTAGTTTTAGCTCAGGATAATGTGGTTGATAGAGGTTATTTGGAGGTCTTGGATAAGTATCCGGGATCCAAGGGTCGCTCCATATATGGTCTTGAGGGTTATTTCCCATAATTTTCTTTGTCCCTCTTTCCATAAGATCCCTTGTTGACCCAAAACTCCTCCAGCCATAGGATGGCCGATATGGTTTCTTGGCCTGAAACACATGGTACTCTTTGAAGTATTGCCCTTCACAGGACACGAGCCACCAGTTACAGGAGCGTTTTCTCTAAACGCTATAGCTGTTTGGCTAAGAGGACTTTATTGAAATTCTCAAACTTCTTAAAACCAATACCTCCCTCTGCTTTAGGGAGGCAAAGTGAATCCCACGGTAGCCAATGTATGCATGTCCATAAGGTCCCATAGGTCCACAAGAAATTAGTAATTGCACTTGTAAGTTTTTTGCATAGAGACTTTGACAACTGAAAACATGACATAATGTATGTTGGTGTTGCCATCGCTATGATTTAATCATGACTTCTTTGCCTCTTCGAGAGAAGAATTTTGTCGACCAACCATTTATTTTCTGCTGAATCCACTCTCGAACATAGGCAAATATATGGGCTTTTGACCTTTTTAGGTTTTCAGAGATCCCCATATATTTTCCTATGCCTCTGTCTTTTGAGATCCCCAATTTTTTCTTAATAGCTGATTGAGTATTTGGCGGTACCTTTTTACCAAAAATGATGGTCAATTTTTTGTAGTTGATTTGTTGTCCCGATGCCTTACAATAAGTATCCATAATGTTTGAAATTGAATTACACTGGTCGATTGAGACCTTACAGAAGAACAAACTATCATTCGCAAAGAACATGTGCGATATTGGTGGACTTGAAGGAGTCACAACAATGCATGTAATCTCTCGTGCTACCTCGGCTGCATTCAAGTTAGTGATTAAAACTTCTGTGCACATGATGAACATCTAAGGCGATAGGGGATCCCCCTAGCATAGTCCACACAATGGAAATATCTACCCTTTGGTGATCCATTTATCAAGACATGATAGGTGACCGTATTAACACAAGTCATGATCCATTGTGTCCATCTCTTCTCAAATCCTAGTCTTTCCAGTAAAGCTGCTAAAAAGCTCACTCAACCGTATCGTATGCTTTGTTCATGTCTGTTTTGATTGCAAGGTATTCTGATTGACATTTCAGTTTTGAACTTAGGGAGTGGAAAACCTCATACGCAATAAGGATGTTATCAGAGATCACCCGTTCCGATATAAAAGCTAACTAAATTTCTGAAATCATGGATGACAGTATTTCCTTCAGTCTCTAACAAAGAACTTTAGATATTATCTTGTACCAAATATTACACGGGCTTATAGGCCGGAAATCAGAAATTAATTTCGGTTTTCTATTTTTGGGATAAGACATATATTGGTTTCATTGAGCGTTGAGTCTAATTTCTCATGAACCATAAAGTTTTTAATCATCTTCATTAGATGATCTACCAAGATATGTCAGAACTTTTGGAAGAAGAGGGTTGTCATCCCGTCTGGGCTAGGGGTTTTTTCCGAATGCATTGAGAATAATGCTTTTTTTACATCCTCTTTAAATACTATCTGAGCAAGGCGGCAATTCATTTTTGGTGAGATTCTAGGTGACATGTGCGCCATATATGTCTCCATATCTGAACCCGTGTTAGGGGAGAATAACTCTTTGAAGTAATCCAAGACTATCGCTTCAATTTTTAATTCCTTCTACACCCACACACCCACACACCATTTTTGTCTACCAAACCAGAAATTATATTTCTTGCGTGCCGCTGTTTTACGTGCAGCTGAATTGCACACTAGTGCTTTGCGAACCGCTGTTTTGCGAGCCATTGCTTTGTGAGCCGCTATTTTGCGAGCCGCTGATTTGCGAACCGCTACTTTGTGAGCCGCTGCTTTGCAAGCCGATGCTTTGCGACCCGCTGCTTTGCGACCCGCTGCTTTGCAATCCGCTATTTAAGAATTATATTTAAATATCAAATTAATTTATCTTGAAATATTAATTTTATAGAACCTTCTCTCATCATTATTAATGAAAAGTTGATGTTGACATAAACAAAATTATGAAATGACAAAAAAAACTAAAATCTGTCCCAAAAAGAAGGATGATCTGATAAAAAATTTGTAAAAAAATAAATGAAAATAAAAATTGGTGCTCGCTCTTATTCAATGCGTCCGCCTACAAACTAAACCCAACACTCTTCTTCTTCTTCTTCTCCTTCTCCCTCGAGGTTTCTTCTTCTGCTCCGAAACAATTTCTCCCTTTACCATCTTCCAGATTTTCCTCTGTTTATTCTTTTTGATTTCACATACACCAAACCTGACAGACCCGTCTTCTCCTAAACCCTTTTCTTCCGTCGCTCCCCCTCGTGGGGATGCCGAATCTTCTTCACTTGCCTCCGATTCTCCGCCTCATGCCATGATTTCTTCCAGAGATCCCAACGCCCTCTTCAGTGGTGGCGGAATCAGGTTTCCCTAAATATTGAATCTCGCTACCGCTTCGTCTATTTGGGTTTCAATAGGGTCTTCGATTGTTGATTTTGAATTTTGTTACTCTTCCTGTTTAGCTTCCTAGCGGGAAATCGGCCTGTGAAGTTTAGTTATGGGTATTCTAGTCTTAAGGGTAAGCGAGCAACAATGGAGGATTTTTTCGAAACCAGAATATCTGATGTCGATGGACAAATGGTTGCTTTTTTCGGTGTGTTCGATGGTATGTCTCTGTAACACATTTCTCCCTCTCTCTCTCTCTCTATCCCTCTATTCCTCTCTGTGTAATATCATTATGGTTTCTGATTGATTTTGTGTTTCAGGCCACGGTGGTTCAAGAACTGCAGAATATCTTAAAAACAATCTTTTCAAGAATTTAGCTAGTCATGATGATTTTATCTCAGACACGAAGAAAGCCATTGGTATGAATGAGAAGATTTTGGAGTCTTTTAGTAGTTGTTTTGTTTCTCTTTCTCTAAGACTTTGCCTTTTGGTTTCGCAGTGGAAGGTTTTAAGCAGACGGATGAGGAGTACCTAATTGAAGAAAGCGGGCAGCCAAAAAATGCTGGCTCAACCGCATCAACTGCTTTGCTTATAGGGGATAAGTTGATTGTTGCCAATGTTGGTGATTCTAGAGTTGTTGCGGCTAAAAATGGTTCAGGTTTGCTTCTTGTTTTTTTTTCTTTCCTTGAATACTAAATTGATTACCTTCCCTTTCAAGATTGTTCTATATGTGAAGACGCTCTTTGTTTGTAATGTAGCTGTTGCACTCTCTAATGATCACAAACCTGATAGATCAGATGAGCGACAAAGGATTGAAGATGCTGGTGGCTTCATAATCTGGGCTGGTTAAGTTTCTCTGTTTTATTTTTCTTACGTGTGCTTGATTCGTATTTATCGTGAAAAGTTAGCTGTGTAGGACAGGAAATGTATATATATGTGATACGCTGTTTTGAACTAGTTTGTGGTTTAGGCCATTTACTTATTAGTTTGGTCCTTTGGAAAGCACCAGGAACTTGGCGAGTTGGTGGAATTCTTGCCGTCTCTCGGGCATTTGGGGATAAGCAACTTAAGCCATATGTGATTGCCGAACCAGAAATTCAGGTACTTTGATCGTCCCAGGCTGTCGTGCTTTGGATATTCTTAGCATATGTGTTTTGGATCACATTTGTGGTCGAATAACCAAATGTGATGTCTTTATGATTGCCATTTTTGCTTATTGCGCTCATACTTACACTCAGTACTCTTATATCTTCTTAGGAGGAGGATATAAGTACATTGGAGTTTATTGTTATTGCTAGTGATGGACTGTGGAATGTGTTGTCAAACAAGGTTAGTTTGCAGATAAAACTCATCGTAATTCATTTGCTTTACACTACGATTAGCTTTGAAAATGCATATTTCTCTGAATGGGATGAATAGCGAATGATTTCTAGATCAATCAGAAAGAAGGTATTTGAATACCTATGTAACCAGTAATCACACTTAGAAAAACTGCTTTTGCAGGATGCCGTGGCAATAGCAAGAGACATTTCAGATGCGGAAACAGCATCAAGAAAGCTAGTTCAGGAAGCATACACACGGGGTAGCTATGACAATATCACTTGCATTGTTGTTCGATTCGAGGTATCTTGAGAAAGAACATAGGTTCCGCTGTGAAATGTATCATCTTCAGCTGTTGACATTCCTTCCATGTGGTCGTTATATAAATTAAAAACAAGATATTATTATGAGACTTATGGCCTGACGAGTCGATGATCAGTCAAGAGCTAAACCGACACGAACCAAACTCTATATATATGGCCAATTCTATTTCTATTTTTATTTTTAATTGTCATTAACAGAAGACTAAGTCTTCCTCGTAGCAATAGGTAAATTTTCTCTATTCCTACATGATTCCACTTTGCTTCTATGTCTTAATGCTTATTTAAAGGCTCATAAAAGGTAGATTGAATTTGCCTAAGAAAATTGTTCTTGTGTTCTTAAGTCATTGGAAACCTAATGTGGCCATTAATCTTCTATCTCTCCCTCATTCTCTCCACTCTGCTATCTTGTTTGTTTTTCATCTTCTTGGTTTCCAGGTTCGTGGAGACCTTTAAGAGCAATGTCAGTGGTCTTACTCGCGTGACTTCAGCTGGTGCTGCACAGCTGGTGCTGCATTGACTTCAGCTGGTGCTGCACAGCTGGTGCTGCATTGACTTCAGCTGGTGCTGCACTCACTGCAAGGACAAGATCCAATGGGATAAATCAAAACATGGTCATCAATTTTGAGGTACAAAGCCACAACTTTCTTGAACACAGTGTGCAAGTGTCCATTAGAATATAAACGTCTATTGGACCAAAGCCCGTTGACAAGGTTCAATAGAGCAAACAGAAATAGTTGTCCACAAGGGAAGACTCATAAGGTTCAGAGAAAGAGAGGTGTTAATAAATTAGTCCCAATTTCAAGCTTCTTCTTGCCCATTTAGGGTTAACCATCTTCTTCCTTTTTTCTTGGTCTGGCCTTTACTTGAAGCAAATGTCTTCAATGAGAAGAATTGATTGGTTCTTGGTCGAGGTAAAAGTCTTGTGCAACTCACCATTGTCTTTAACGGATCTGATTTTGGAGATCATAGATATTTGACTTCATCTGATCACCATAAGGGATTTTCCGGTACCTGGTGAACCGTAAAGAAAGATACCCAAGTTTACAGGCCTGCCCCAGACTCTTATTAGAAGTTTTTTCCTTTAGAGAAAGCTTCAAGATCACAACGATATTCTTCTCTGCTGATTTCGTGAAGAATGTGAAATTAATCTGATAATATATTCTCATGAAGCTACTTACATGGAACATGAAGAAAAAAAAAGATTAAGATTACAGTCAAAGAGTAGACAAAACAGTGTCCCGTTTCTCTGACGAATACAACGTGTTACAAGTGTTGTTTGTTTTGTAACCGCATTAACCTGCGGATGCGTCATACGGTCAAACGTTGTTCGTTTGATCGTCACAGCTTTCTACGGTCAAACGCTGCTGTTGACCGTAGGAAATTACGGTAAAAATTTTTAATCGGTGCGAAATTATACCGTTTGCGATCAAACAATTGCGATATAACCTGCGTCGACAATATGCGGCGATCAAACAAACAATAATATTATTGTGTCTAATCGCATCGTCTGACCGGAGGTCGCTATCGCAGATGCTGTGGCAGACGAACGAACAGTGCTACAGTGTAAAGAAATCATCAATGCTTTCGTAGGAATGGTAATGCTCTAAAAATTTGTAAGAATCTGAAAGAATAAATTTTATAAATATGAAAATATGTGGAAAATATTTACATAAGATATTTGAAAACTATTAAAAATTTAGAAAACACGATAACTTATGAAAAAAAGTGTTTATATATTACATATAAGAGCATAAATAGTTATTTATGTACTCTAAAACTACGATATATTTTACAATATTTTATAGAAATTTTTACACTAAAATATCTATAATTTAAATATTAAAATTTTCTATTACAAAAAAAGAAATAAGATATAATAATGTTTCTAAAAAAATTCTAGAATTTGGATTTAACTTGAGTTTGATGCAAATAATAAATTATTAGATAAAAATGCATAGTTAAATTTGATCTTTTTAATAATAATAAAAATTTGATTTTGTCAACCAACCCGATTTTTAAACAGAGTAATTCAAGTTGACTTTTTGATAATAACTTGGTGAAGATATTTGTAATGATGTTCTCAGTGCAAACCTCCAACACTTTAGTTGTACCATAATTTTGAATTCTTAAAATCTTAAGAATACTTCTAATTTTTCTTCACATAATATACTCAATTGTATCGTAAAAATCATCAACAAACAACATGTAACGAAATTAAAAATATAAAAATGTTTTCGTCGGATCCATCAAATCATTATGGATGCTCTCCAATCGGGACACTGCATCATGAAGTCTAACTGACTTTCCATTTTGAAAGCTTTCACAAAGCATCTGGTTTGTCTTGAATTTTCGACTTTGGAAGTCCACTGATCAAATCCTTATTCACCATCATCTTAAACTTAGTGATATTTATATGATCAACCTTATATGTGATATTAAACATTATCATTTGTACTCATCTTTTTCACGTAAGAGTTTGAGCCAGATAAAACATATCAATCTTTAACCTGTTATAACGTTCACTTTTAACTCTTGAATATATATTTTTAATAATTTAATGTCTTTTGGATCAAACAGAACATAGTTATATGAGTGTAACACATTTACCAAAAAAAAAAACGATTCTTCTTTACTCTAAAAACATGATACACATTCTTGAGAGTGGTTAGGGCTTCCATCATTTCCTTCAATAACCGTCTCTTCTTTCTCGACATAGTTAATTGAATTATCTGCAGGTATCATAGTTTCATTTCTGTAATGAAGTTGAAGACTTGAAAATAATTTCTCAACTCCGGTAATATCATGGCTACAAACATAATCCACAATCCAATTATTTCCATGACTTTAGTTGTGGATTTACTTGAATATGCACCCTCCACCATGAAACATTTTCTCCATTTTTCATCTTCAAAATGACATTTTGATTCCACCATATTTTTTTCTTTTAGCTTAATTTGATAATCATTTTTGAGATGCCCAAGTTTCCACAATGGTAGCAATTGAATCGTTTCTTGTATCTTGTACAAGATCCTTTATGTTCATCATTTTTCTTTGCACCAACATTTTGCTGGTGTAACTTTAATAGCTTTGTTGCCTCCGAACTACAAAATGGCTCTCCAAATTTTTGTGGATTCTAACTTCAGCCTTTTGTGGGGACTAGTGATTCTTGCGAAGCCAACAAATTTTTAAACTCATCGAAAAAATATTGTATAGTTCATATTTGAATGGAAGTAACAAATGGTGTATATTCATATCGTAAACCTAAAATGCTGGATCGTTTCAATCGAGCTTCTGAAATAAAATCTTCCAGATTAAGAGTATTGATCACAATAAAAGTTTTTTACCTTAATAAAAAACTATGAGATTGAAGACTCCCCCTATTTCGAATTTTCCAAATTGTTTTCTAGCAAATGTAGACGACCTCTTTGTTCTTGTTGAACAATTTATTTAATGCCTTCCAAATAGGACTTGCACATTTACATCTCGAGAAATGGTCAAAACCTTGAAGATATTGACATCTTTAAACAAATTATGTCAATCATTTTTTCGTGTTCGTTCTTTTTCACTTTCCTGATTGTAGATCCTTGATACAAGTTTGGGATCGTCGGTCACTACGCTTTCGACCTGTACGAAGAGTTTCAGGCAAAAAACTCGGTCTTATTGGCTTCTTGGATAGTTTAAGGTGAAGTTTAATGGCTATGGGATGAAGTGAACCATACAAGCGATAAATGGCCTCACGACAAATGACAATCTCAAATCTAGGATATTTGAGTCTCGACTAGACTTATAGAGAAAACGAGCAGTTTTGCTTAGACAACTTTTTGTAAGAAAATTTGTTTAGGTAAACAAAAATTCGAATTACAATGTTAAAGAATCCTTATTAATCTGCTCGATAATCTTTCCTTTTAAGGTTCAAATCACAAGGAAAAGAAAAAGGGTACAATGTGTTTTGAATATAAATATAAAAATGGAAACTAATAAAAGAAAACTATATATTATCACCTAAAGACTTGCTGAATCAATACAAAAAACAAAACTAAGTTCATAATAGTAGAGTAAATGTAAATATAATACTTATCTCATTGACCTTCAACCATGAATTCATTCGAAAATAGAACCTAAGATTTAAGTGTGGTTTGATGAAGTGTTTGTCCATTAGAGTGATCGACGACTATCATACCCATGGCCAAGTTGCTTTGGTCTTAAATTAGGAGTTTTTCTACCAACAAACTAAATTTGTGGTAGAAGACTCTTGTTCTATTCCTTGTCATAGCTCCATCGGGTATAATAGGGGATGCAACTTCCTCATCTCGCATATCTTCGGGTTGGCCATTGGTTTGGACCCTGTTTTTCAGCCTGCCACTTGATCTGGCCGTATCGTTAAACTCGTGACTTGGTTGGACCGTGTGTCTTTTATGTTCTTTGGCCAGCCAGTTGGTAAGGCCGATTCCTAGTCAATCAGTTGATTTGGAGCCTTCATCAATTTTCTCAGGTTGTTGTGTTACACCAGAGCATCCCATAAAGCCTACCCAATAAGTATAACTTCATACATGATTTGCATAATGATATTTAAATTGTTTTAAGATATCCATTTCAATCCAACGAACAACCTTTTATACTTAGAGTAAACTCGAATTTTTTTTGTCACTATAAATTACACTTCGACTACAAAAAGATCAGAAGATACCATAAGTATCTTCGAACCAGAATGGAATAGAAGTGCTAATATAAGAAAAAATAGAATTCCTCTGTCGAGCTTGTTTGGCAAAAGTATCAACGTATGAATTCTTCTAGGTAGGTAAGGGTAAAATCCAAAAAATGCTGTCGAAGAGACTCGAACTTTAATCTCCGCGAAAAGCTAGTCAACCATCTGGTTCGTTAATCAAACGAATGAGATCAGTCGAATAGGTAATGAACCGAGAATAGTAGTGATGCATGTCATACAAGCTACTCATAGCCCAAATGAGGCTAAGAAACTCCATTTGCAATGGGGAAAGACCTCTATAAGTGTCTCGCATATCCATAAGGTCGTTTGTTCCGTCCTGCAGTTTGAGAATCTACCCCACCCCCACCATTCACTCATCCAATTTCCACGAGCCATCTATGAAGCAAAAAATGGTGTTTGCGTCAGAGATCAAAAGTGGTAGGATTCTTCCTCTTGGCTCGCGTCTTGCTCCACTCCTTTCGGAACGTTGGATGAGAACCAACCATCACTCTCCCTTTGAGCTTCTTCCAAAATATCTAGAGTAGACCGATATATCATGTTGTAAACTTTATGATTTTGTGCTTTCCAAATGAACCTTTAAAAAAGTGTTCTAGAAAAATTCATACAATTAGAGGAAGGGGGTACAATTCTATTTCTATTGTATCTAATGAATCTTGGGGGTATTTCTGCCCTTAAATTATAGATACTATAGATACTATATATAGATCTATACCTTTTTTTTACTTGTTTTGTTTGATTCTTTCAAACATAACTAATTTAACCTTTCCTTTCGAATATGTATTATGTATAAAGTATTATGCATTCTTTTTGAACGGATAGATCCATAACATGAACAAAAAAAGAGAGCGGGATAAAGGATGATTGCACTTTTTTTACTAAAAATATGTTTAATTTGAAGAATATAAACTTATCAAAATTAATAAACCCTATGCCAAGAACCATATTTGAACTGGTGACACAAGGATTTTATTAGATTTTATTAAAAAATCTTCAAATTTGTGTTTTGTAACAAAGAAAGTCACAAGTGATATATTGATAGCTATATGGATATCACTTTAGTGATAGCAAGACGGATTACTAGTAATCTTTTCATTATTATCAAATCGATTGATAATCTATTTTTGACAATAAAAAATAGATTATTTTCTTGACTTTGTTAATTAAAGTTTATATTTAAAAGATCCATATTGGGATTCTTAACAAGATCAAGATCGGAATTTTTTATGGAAACAAAAAAGTAACTATACACAAAAAATCAAGAAAAAAGTAAAATCCAAATATACCCCAAAATTTGAATTTTTCTTATCCTTCTCTGTCATTTATGCAAAACAAAAAGAATTATGTAGACAACGAATTATTGGGCCGAGCTGGATTTGAACCAGCGTAGACATATTGCCAACGAATTTACAGTCTGTCCCCATTAACCGCTCGGGTATCGACCTAGGAAGAATATATTTTAATTTTATGGATAATCCATGATCAACTTCCTTTCCTAGTACCCTGCCATTCTTTGGTTATTAGGGGCATCCCGAAAACATTAGTCAAAATCATAAGCCGAGGGTCGAAATATGGCTTTCAAATTAAGTCTGGATTTTTTATACGTCATAATTTTAAAAACGAAAAGATTTTTCTAAATTTTATTTATTTATAAAAAAAACAGAAACAAATTTTTATAAATAGAAATACAAAAAAATTACTAGTTATTAATCATATTAATATTATATTAATAATATTAGAAACTATTAGTAATAGAAACATGGAAACATTACCTGAATGGTATTTCTTTCTTGTATTTCAAATACTTCATACAGTGCCTAACAAATTATTGGGTGTTCTTTTAATGGCTTCAGTACTAGCGGGATTATTAACCTAGTGGTTTTGTTGCGTTTTTTTGGAATAATTACCAGCCAAAAATATTTTTTTAATTTCAAAAATTTTAATTATTTTTGTAATGACAATTGGAATGATATTAACTCTTATATATTTATTATCTATGTCATGCCAAATGTTCTATGGATACAAGTTAATTAATGTCAAAAACTTTTCTTTTTTGATTCTGGACCCGAGAGTTATTTCTTTCAAACTCTATTCTTCACCCATAATTGGTATTGGGATTTATCCTGATTTTGTGCTCTCATTAGCAAGTGACAAGGTCGAATCCATTTTATCTAATTATTTTGATGGATAGTTTTCAGGAAATAAAAAAACATTAAATTGAATTGTAATCAGAGGTCTTTGGTATTTGTATTGTGAGAACCTTTTGAATCATTGTATTATTTGATTCAAAAGGTTCTTGATCATTTACTACTAAAACTAAATTTGATTTCTTAACTTATATGAAGTTTTATACAGATACTATTCTTTTTTATTTGGATTCCTTTATTTTTTGGTAAACTTTATTATATCCATCTTAGATTGGAGTTCCTCCGGAATACGTCAAATAAATAATCAAAATTTCCATAAAGACTATCTAGAAGAAATATTAAGGGTGCTGAGAAAATATTTGATAAGGCCCAAGTCTAATGTGTAGGGGGGGGGCACAGGAAGAGCACATAGTTTATATTTTCCTCGTCATCCCCACAGATCTCGCATGAAGCTTCTCCCCGAATATGCCAATGACAGAGACATCTGTTGGTAACTAACGCCCCTGTCAAGGATTTCCATAGAAAATGTTCGATTATTTTTGATATTTTAACCTTCCAAGCAGCCTACTTTAGCGGCGTAAGCAATGGTCGTTAGAGCAGAAAATCGGTTTTCGGGTCCTCTAAATTTGATCGTGTAGACTCTCACCTTTGTAAAATGCTAACAATATTTGCTTCTGTCACCTCCATGAGTTTGGTTTTATGGTAACGATCAAACTTATATCTTTCGGCATGAACCAACTTCTCATCTCTGGAATATTCCAACCACCATGGTCGGGGTGAGTAAGATCTATCCTGAGATCAGGAAGTCAACATTGATTCAAAGCTATTAGAGGTCTTGGATATAAGTCTGGAACCCATGGTTCATCCCATTCTTGGTACTTGAATCCGGTGCCAATAAGTTTCCTTGCCCTTTTGTCTACTAAGTGTTTAGCAGACCAAATGCTCCTCCAGCCATATGATGTACGGTAGGGTTTTTTTTTCTTAAACACATGTGACTCTTTATAGTAACGAACCTTCAGAATTCGTACCACTAGCAATGTTGGTTATCTCGCCAGTCTCCATAGTTGTTTTGCTAGGAGGGCTTTATTAAAATCGTCAAAAGATTTGAAGCCAATACCTCCCTTAGTTTTAGGTGAACATAGCGTTTTCCATAGGATTCAATGGATCCCTAGAGAAAACTCGCTGAGAACCACCAAAAATTGTTGATTGCACTAGTAAGCTGATTGCAATAGTAAGCTGATTGCACAAAGATTTGGGCAATAGAAAACACGACATCATGTAAGTTGGTATAGCCATAACCACTGACTTTATCATTACTTCCTTTTCCTCTTGGTAGAGAAACTTTTCAGACTATCCGTTAATTTTATGTTGGATCCGATCTCTAGACAAATATTTGGGTTTTAGACCCCTTGAGATTTTCAGAGATCTCCAAATATTTCCCAAACCTCCCTTCCGTAGAATCCCCAACGTATCCTTGATAGCTGATTGAGTGTTCTATGGAACCATTTTTCCAAAGAGACTTTCGACTTCTCGTAATTTATTTGTTGGCCTAAGGCCTTGTAGTGAGTATTGAGGATACCCATAATCCATCATCAAAAGCTCTTACAGAAAACTGAAAATTACATGAAAGTGTCCAACATGTTCTTTATTATGTATGTTCAACAGATGCCTTACACAAAAACAAACTTTCATCCACAAAGAGTAAATGGAAGATTGGCGGGCTTGTCGGGGCTACATGTAAGCCGGTAATTCTTTTTGAATTCACAGCGATATCCAGGTTAGCAATTAGGACTTCCGTGCAAATGATGAACATATACGGTGATAAAGGATCCCTTTGTCTTAGACCACATCTTGGTGTTATACATCCCTTGGGGGCTTTGTTTAGTAATACGTGGTAGGAGACCGAGTTGACACAACCCATGACCCAATTAATCGACCTCTCCCAAAGTCCAATCTTTCCATCAAGACCGCTAAAAACCTCCATTTTACGCTGTCATAGACTTTGCTCATATTTGTCTTAATTGCCACATATCATGTTTGAACACTCGACTTCGTATTCAAAGCGTGAAAAACCTCTTGTGCAATAAAAATGTTATCCGAGATGACTCTCCCTGAGACGAAAGTTGATTAGGTTTCAAAAATCAGGAAGGACAGGATTTTCTTCATCTTATGGCAGAGAACTTTTGATAGAATCTTATAGCAGACATTACACAAACTTTTATGAAGAAAGTGTGACATCGAACGAGGTCTCTCCGTTTTGGGGATGAGACAAATATTGGTTTCATTGAGGGATGGATCTATCCTCCCTTGGGACATACATTCTTTAATTATTTTCACCATATGGTCTCCCAAGAAATGTCAAAATTTTTGGAAAAAGGGACGGTCATACCATCTGAGCCAAGAGTTTTTTCTAAATGCATTGCAAACAGTGCTTCCTTGACCTCTTCCTTTGACACCTCTCGGGCCAAAGGAGAATTCATTTCTTGGGTAATACGAGAGGTCACATGAACCAACGAGGCCTCTAGATCAGTATTACTGAGGATGAAGAGAGAAATTCATTAAAAATACTCTTAGCACTAATGCTTCAATTTTATACTCCTTCTCCATCCAAACACCATTTTTGTCTAGTAGACTAGTGATACGGTCTTTGCTCGACATTGCTTTTTGGACGCATGGAAGAATTTGGTATTTTGGTCTTCTTCTTTAAGCCATAGGGCACGACTTTTCTGCTGCCAAAAAAAATTCTTCCTCGTGGAGTGCCCCACATAACCGTTGTTGTATAGCGATAATTTCAACAACCAACGTCGTATCATCCGATTGTGCTTTCTCAAGATTCTTTTTTAAATCATCTATAACATGAGATGAATCTAGCTTGTCTTCGCGCTTCCATCTCGTGATTGAACTATGATATCTCGCGATACGATCATGGATCGAGATTTTATTCGAATCATCTAGGTGAGACCATCCCCTTTTGACGACTTCCTCAAAGCGTGGTTTAGTGATCCATCGCTTATCGAATCGTAAGCAACGCCCTCTTTTTCCTGGCTTTGCAAGAATGTGTATCCGAACTAGACGATGATCAGAACCACAAAACCTTAGGTATTCCACTATGGTATGTGTGAAGATATTATGCTACTCATCATTGCCCATTGCCCTATCCAACCGGTACCGAATGACATTATTAGAACCTCTCATGCCAACCCAAGAGAAATTATTGCCTTTGAAAGGAAAATCGGTCATTCCACGATTTTCCTACATAAATCGAATGTCTAGAAATGTGTTTGCAAGGCGAATTCGCCCCTCTGGTTTTTCCTGATTGTCATTGATCTCATTGAAGTCACCTACCATGAGCCAAAGCTCATATCGGGATAAACTTATTTTAGTGAGCGTTCCATACATTATTTTTGAATCGTACAATAGGATCCCCATAAACGAAAGCGATAAAATTTTTATTACCATCAATAGTACATTGATAATATTTTTATTCGAAAATAAAACTTTAATATTAAGGGTTTACTTCCGTCAACTACATGAGTTTATGCGAATAAACTTATTTACACCTATACTTTTTGGTTCTTTTTTAAGTTACATAAACTGTGTTTTTCTTCCGTAAACTACATAAACTTAATAAATTATTCTAATTACAGAAATTTCGTTAATGTTTAAACGTTAAATAACTACTAAATCTAGTTCTAATTCGAAAATCTAGTTTTATTATCAAAATAAACCCAAATTAAAACCAGATTTTCGAATTAAAACAAGATTTAGTAGCTATTTAACGTATAAACATTAATACAATTTCTGCAATTAGAAGAATTTATGAAGTTTGTGTAATTTATGAAAGAAAAATACAGTTTATGTAGTTAAAGAAAGACCCAAAAAATACAGGTGGAAATAGGTTTAGTCGCATAAGTTTGTGTTCCGTCAACTACATGAATTTATGCGAATAAATCTATTTCCACATGTACTTTTTGGTTTTTTTTCTAAGTTACATAAACTGTGTTTTTCTTCCGTAAACTACATAAATTTAATAAATTATTCCAATTACAGAAATTTCGTTAATGTTTACACGTTAAATAGCTACTAAATCTAGTTCTAATTCGAAAATCTAGTTTTATTATCAAAATAAACCCAAATTAAAACCAAATTTTCGAATTAAAACAAGATTTAGTAGCTATTTAACGCATAAACATTAATATAATTTCTGCAATTAGAAGAATTTATGAAGTTTGTGTAATTTATGAAAGAAAAATACTGTTTATGTAGTTAAAGAAAGATCCAAAAAGTACAGGTGGAAATAGGTTTAGTCGCATAAGTTTGTGTAGTTGATGGAAGTAAACCCTAATATTAAATTTGGCTAGAGCCAATAGAGCCAAGCCTCCACTAAGACTTGACAGGTCTACCATAAAAAGAAAATCGTATCATAAATGAGCTTGAAAATCTTGAATAAAGCTCCAGTTCCGCTTGGTTTCCATAAGAAAAAGTATCTCCAAAAATAATATTTAACATAATTCCCGCAAATGCCAAACTGCCAAGTATAGCTTCCCTGTCAGTTCCAACTAAGAATCATCAGGCATCCTCCAGTGGCCTCTCTTTGGCCACCAGATCTTTGAATCCCTTAGATGATCTCCCATTTTGTGGGGCTGTTGCTGAGGAAGACGGGTTCTTTCCTTTATCTCCTTCCAGTAACGTCCACACGAATTATTTGGCCTGTCCAAAGATCAGTGTCATTTGTTTCATCATTTTGGCTTATTTGAAAGGACTCCTCCCGATTTTTTTTCTCACTTGAAGGGCCTTGCCTACCTTTTTATCCAGCTTACTCAGGGCCCTGTTTCCAAACAACCCCTATCTCCACTCATCCGCCTATCCGATCTGACTCCACCCCTAGAAAGGATTTCCCTTATGAGAGAGATGATTTTTCTTGGGGTTAAGAGCCTCTTCATTCACTACTTGGAATTAGGAAGGACTGCATTCTCTCCTAGTGGGACCTTCCGAGTGGAAGAAGATGAGCCACGAACAATACGGGGACCTTTCCCATAGTTTCTTGGTGAGCCTCCTCCTCTTGAGTCTTGTACCACACCGGTCATTTTTCCTCTCTCTTTTTCACCATTCCGACCATCCTTTCAGCATTCACCACTGACTTCTTACCCATTATTGAGAGACTCTCTTGCTCCGGGAATTCATTCTGAGCACCTCCGAGACCTCGAGATCATCAAACCTTAGCTCTCTCCTTGGTGAGGGAAAACCCACTTATTTTAAACTCTCCTTTTTCTCATGGGCTGGAGGGCACTCTCGTTCTGTTCTTCGGCGGTGTGTGGCATCCTCCTTTCTTTGACCAATCGGAGGCATATCCTTCTCTTTATTCCTGGTCTCTTTCTTTTCCGGATAGTGTCATTCATCATGAGTAATTCTATGACAAAAATCACAAATTTTTGATAATTTCTCATAGTCGAGCATCACTGAGACAACATCACCATTTGTAAACTTCAAGCCTCTTGCAAATGGCACTGGTTCTTCAACATCACGGGATACCCAAACTCTAACTTCACCGACGTCATATTGCATTAGCTTCCCCGTGGCCTATCCGATATCCACGACCGTTTTTTCTGCCCAATAGTGGGTTAGAATCTCCACTATAGTTGAAGGAAAATAAAATCGTACACTCGGTACCCACTTTTTTACGGTTGTCATCCATTGATCAATAGGATAGGGATGATTTTCAAGCACCAACTCTGTGTCTGTCTTTGAATTGAATCGGAGCATAAATCGGCCATGACTTAGGTCTTACCCTGGGATCCGAACCTCATATTGCCAAATTGTTGGCAAAAGAGTCATGAAAGTCCAGACTATATGACCTTGCATTGGCATATTTTGGATCATGTTGATGAGCTCGGATTCAAACCCGATTTTTTAAACTCCATTATTGATGAACATAATATTAAAATGGCTATAATACTATCTTGCACTAAGCAAGACCGTAATACCCAAAAAAATCCAAAAAAACTAATAGAAAAAATGCTCCAAACATAAATAAAAATATGGTACAATAATTAGATGATACTTGTATTCTTACAAAAATTAGAATACCCTTAAAAACTTACGAAAAAAGATATTATTTGTTATAAATAGTAATTTATATATCTATACAAATTTTGTGGATGAAAAGTTTAGAGATATTTGGTAAGTAAATTTCTTTCTCTTTCACTTCTTGTTATCATTTACAACATAAAAGTACCTCTATTTATAGGAGAAAACTAAATGATGACTAATATATCTCTTAAAGAGATAATGACATGTGTTATGGTTACAATGAAATCACCTCTCAAGTAGAATTAGACACATGACACTAAGTGATAAATAATCACACTTTATTAATACTCCTCTTTGATTATCCATCACTAATAATGTATTGCGCCTCATTAAAAAATTTATCATGGAAAAACCTAGTGGGATAAAACGATGATAAAGGAAAATAGTACAATCACACAATCTCCCCCTAAAATGGATATACTTTATAGATCTCGAAGACGATGCATTCCAATACTTTGAATATGTTTTTTAAATATTGTAGTGGGAAACACCTTTGTGAACATATATGTTGCATTGTCGGTTCAACAAATATATTCGATGTTTACTTCTTGATTTTTCACAAGCTCTTGAGTATATGAGAAAAAATGTTGGTTGAATATGTTTCGTCATGCCGACCTTGATATAACTTTCTTTGAGTTGGGTAACACATGCAGCATTATCCTCGAACAATTTATTAGTTCTTTATCTGTAATTATTCTGCTAGCTTCTTGTATGTGATGAATCATGTATTTCAGCCATACACATTCTCTACACTCTTCATGGAGTGCGATAATTTTTCGCATGATTTGAGGAAGTGGCAACCAATGTCTATTTTTGTGAATACCACGAGATCGTAGTACCTCCAAATGTGAAAACATATTCGATTTGCGATCGAGCGTTATGCAGGTCTAATAAATATCCTACATCTGTAAAACTAACTAAACCAAATGAAGAGTTTTTGAGATAAAATAATCTTAAGTCAATGTACCTTGAAGATAACGAAATATATGTTTTATCTTGGTCCAATGTCTTTGCGTAGGAAATGAATTATATCTTGCAAGTAAGTTAGTAGCAAAAGTAATGTCTGGTCTAGTACAATTAGCAAGATACATCCCCGCAGCGATAGTGCTCATATAAGGTATTTTAAGACCTAGTATTTCTTCGTTATCTTCACAAGGTCGAAATGGATCATTTATCAATATTAAGTGATCTATTGATCATTGGAGTATTCAAATGATTTGCTTTATCCATATTAAAGCGTTTTAATATCCTTTTGGTGTAATTTGATTGATACACAAATATTCCATCTTTGAGATGCTCTATTTGAAGTCCGAGACAAAAATTTGTCTTACCAAGATTTTTTATTTCAAACTCTTCTCTCATATGAGTTCTTGCATCATTAACTTCCTTTTGAATTCCAATTATGTTCAGATAGTCCACATATACATCAATAATAACAAATCCTAATGAGAATTTTTTTTATAAACACGCAAGGGCATATCATATTGTTGATATATCCTTTTTGAACAAATATTTGCTTAAGCGATTATAGCACATGCATCCGGATTTTTTTTAATCCATAAAGTGATCGTTGTAATTTGACCAAACAAATATCCTTTGATCCCTCTGAGATTTTGGATCCTTTTGGTATCTTAAACCAATCAGGAATTTTCATATATATATATATATATATTTCACTATCAAGTGACCCATATAAATATGCATCCATAACATCCATAAGATATATCTCTAAATTTTTAGATGTTGTTAAACTTATTAAGTACCAAAATTTAATTGCATACATAACCGGAGAATATTTTTCATCATAATCAATTTTTGGTCTTTGAAAGAAATCTTGTGCCACAAGTCGGGCTTTATATCTTGTTATTTCATTTTCTTCATTTTTGTTTCTCACAAAAACCCACTTACATCCGACATGTATTACATCTTTGGGTGTAATGACAACATGTCCAAATACATTTTTTTTTATTGAAAGAGAGTAATTCATCTTTCATAGTCTTTGCCATGTCTCCCAAACGGGTCTTACCCAATATTCTAATATGGACTTTGGATCGGGATCATTATATTCATTTTCAATTTCTTTGGATATAGAAAATGAAAATGTTTCATCCACATCTTCTATTTTATTTATAAGCTAAATTTTTCCATCCTGGACATAATTAATAGAAATTTCACATTTTTTTGTATCATGTTTTTTCCTATAAAAGATTTTTTTTCATCTGGTTTCTCAAGAATCTTCTCATATGTTTTTTCTCAAATATCTTCATGATGTGATTCTTTTGGGATATCTTCAGTGCTTTTTCCCAACTTCTCTTTCTTTCGTGGATTTTTATCTTTACAGCCGATCAGCCTCTCCCTTTTCAATTGAACCTTTGGTTCATTTATTTTATTTATATCAAGTTGTTTTTTTGGAATTTCAGTTCTTGATAGAGCATTTGCAGCGGCTATATATGATTTTGTCATCGTTTTACTACATGTGAACGCAACTGAATTTTAATTCTTGATGGAGTATTTGCAGCGGGTATATATGATTTTGTCACCTTTTTAGTATATATGAATGCATCTGGTAATTGATTTGCCATATTCTGCAAATGCATAATTTTCTGAACTTTCAACTCACGTTGATTTGTAGGAGGTCAAGGTGTACCACATTTCGCGTACACCATGTAACATCTTTTGATATTTCTTTAATTTCTTCCCCTAACGCTGGAAATTCATCTTTATTAAAATGATAATCGGCAAAACATGTCATAAACATATCACCAGTTCAAGATTCAAGATATTGAATTATGCTTGGTGATGTATACCCGATATATATCCCTATTCTTGTTTGTGGCCCCATTTTTATTCTTTGTGATGGGGCTACTAGGACATAAACCGCACACCCAAAAACTCGGAAAGAGGATATATTTGGTTCTTGACCAGATAACAACTGTTAGGAGAATATTTATTATATGTATTTGGTCTAATCTGGATCAATGCAGCTGCATGCATATAGCATGACCCCATATAGAAATTGGAAAATTTGTTCTCAATATTAATGGTCTTGTCATCAGTTGCAACCGTTTAATTAAAATTTCAACCATGCCATTTTGTGTATGCACATGGAGCACTAGATGTTCAACATCAATTCCCATTGACATACAATAATCATCAAAAGCTTGTGAAATTAATTCACCAACGTTATCAAATCTAACTTTCTTTATGACATATTTAGGGAATTGTGCTTTCAATCTGATTATTTGAGTAATGAATTTTGTGAAAGATAAACATGTGACCATCTACTTGATGCATCAATTAAAATCATAAAATATCGAAATGGCTCGTACGATGGATGAATAGGTTCACATATATCACCATGTATTCTCTCTAAGAATACTCGAGATTCATTCCCAACTTTGGTTATTGATGGTCATGTTATAAGTTTTCCTTGAGAACATTCTTTATATGAAAACTCTCCCGATTGAAAAATCTTCTCATTTTTCAATGGTAAGCACTAGAATTTTGCACAATTCTTCTCATACAATTGATCCGAGATGCCCTAATCTTGCATACCAAACTTTAAATATACTACTAAACTTCTTTTTTACTATAGCATATGATTCAACGATGTTTATTTTTGTGTAATATAATCCAGATGATAACATTGGAAATTCTTCTAGTATATGTTTCTTTTCTAATGTAATGCAAAAATATTCAACATCATTTTTACTCATAGTCTCGATATGATATCCATTTTTACAGATATCTTTGAAACTTAACAAGTTTCTATGATATTTAAAAGAATATAATGCATTATTTATTTCAAATTTTGTTTTTTTGGCATTGAAAAACTGGCGTTCTCGGAGCCTGATATTATTTTTTGCATTTTCTGATATAGTACTCACGCTTCGGACATAGTCACTTAAGTCAAGATAGGAAAAATATCGTGTATCTTGAAGTATAGTGTGCGTTGTGGCACTATCTGCTATATAGATATCTCATTCATGAATTTCAATTTGTGACATTTTTTATGCCATAATTTATAGAGATGGATTAATAATTCAAAGCAAAGTTTATAAAAGATAAATAACAAAACCCGTTTTTAAGACATATTACTTAAATTACTAAAATTGTTAAGTTTTGTTATAAAACATAATATACACCGGAAAACATAAAGTACAAGGCAACTTATTAGTTCTCATTGATTGTAATCGCATTAATCCTCGTTGATACTTTCAGGATCAACAAGAAAATCTGCGATGTCGAGATGAGTTTCATCATTTAGGTCATGAAAGGAAGGTCTGGCTTCATCACTAGCGAAATTGGTTTCAACATTATTAATCTTCTTCTTTATTGATTCTTGATACAAATCGACGAAATATTTGGATGTATGACATGTATGCTCCCAATGTCCTTTCATGTCGTATCTGTAACAAGCGTTCTCAGTCGGTTTTCTTATTGCCCGACCACCCTCATTTATTTGAAAATTCTTGTTTTTTCCAATGTTAAAACCTTTCCTTTTCCATGTCCACAACTTTGACTACGACATCTACCGCATCCTTGATAACTATTATTATTATTGGATGCTATAACATTCGCTTCTGGAAATAGAGCCGATCCAGCCGAACGAGTTTGATGCTTTAACAATCATGAGTTCATTATTATGTTCTGCTATAAGGAGTACTTGCATCAACTCCGAGTAGCGACTGTATCCTTTAGCTCGGTACTGCTCCTACACGACTACATTTCCAAAATCAAATGTGGAGATTGTTTTCTCAATCATATCATAATCACTCATCTTTTCACCACATAATATCATCATAAAAGTAATTCCGAACAATGCAAAATTATATTCACCAATACTTTTGTAGCCTATGAATCAGAGGTGTAACCAATCTTATCAAGTGTTTGGAAAGATTACAAGTTTCTGATGATCAAATTTATCTTTTAATGATTATCAAAGATGTGCAAGATCATCTTTCGTGATATATTTATTTCTTAACGTATCGTGGATATGGTGGCGTAAAAACATCATGGCCTTAGCTTTACTCTCATCTGACATCGCTTCTGATGGATCGATGGTTTTAAAAAGCCCATTCGATCTTAGATATCTTTTTGCATCTAATGCCCAAGTCATATAATTTTTTCAGATATATCGATGACAATGATATAAAGGTTTGCCAAGTTTAACATGATATCTATATAAATAATTAAATCAATTGTTACAATATTTTAAAATACCATTTTAAAAGTTATTAATGATAATAAAAGTATGTACATATAATAAAATGATTATAAGTAAACAATCATCTTAGGAGGTAAAACCATCTATGTGATTGAGGAGGCAACGCCATCTATATTACTTTGAGGTTGCAACGCCAACCATATTATTTTGAGAAGGTAGTGACTACCATATTATGTCGAAGAGTAGGCTTGGGCATTCGGATATTCGGTTTGGTTTTGGTTGATTATTTTCGGTTTTGTTTTTTTTTTGTTGGTAAAATCAAAGATCCATTCGGTTATTTTTATATTTTGATTCGGCTTCGATTCGGTTATACCTCGGTTTTGGTCGGTTCAAATATTAAATTTAAAAACCAAAAATAACCAAAATAACCGAAATAACAGAAAATAACCAAAAATAACCGAAAATAACCAAAAACAACAAAACAATAACTAAAAATAACCAAAAATAACCAAAAAATAACCAAAAATAATCAAAAATAACTGAAAATAACCAAAATATCTGAAATATCTGAAAATATTTTGGATAACCAAAAATAACCGAAAATAATTTGGTTTTTTTGGATATTATTTCGGTTTTTGGTTTGGTTTTGGTTAGTAATCAATAACCATGATTTTCCCAAATAATATACGTTCGATCATTTTTTATAACCGAATACCAACCGAAATCTGTTTTTCGGTTCGGTTTATTCAATTCGGATTATTTGTCCATGCTTATCGAGGAGGTTGTGTCTACCATTAATGAGGAGATATAATCTTGCACAACATAAATAATACCGTAAGATCAGGTATAACCTACCACTTTATGAATAATTAAATTAACATAAAATCAATTTTATATGGATAGAATAATAACATGGTATTGAACAAATGTTTGGCGGAAAAATGATGGTGCTGATAACGTATTATAAATAATATAATAACCTATGTATATATGCAAATTTCGTGAATGAAAAGTTTAGAGATGTTTGGTAAGTAAATTTATTTCTCTTTCACTTTTTCCTTATCATTTACAATATGAGAGTATTTTTATTTATAGAGAAAAACTAAAAGGATGACTAATACATCTTTTAAGAAGATAATGACATGTGTTATGGTTATAATGAAATCATCAATAAAATAGAATTAAACACATGACACTAAGTGATGAATAATCACAATTTCTGAACATTATTTTATTTGTTTGATTGTTTATTATACATCTCACAAAATAAGAGGGTAGTAAACTATTCATAGATTTGAAACTACACGATTCTCTATATATTTCAAAATAAGAGGGTAATAATCCGTTCAAACTCATCCATGATTCTTGTGATTACCCAAACCTATAACGAGTTTTGAGAAGTCAATTTTGACCGCACGGAAGGTCTAGCTCTCGACAAAATCCTATCTAAAGCTGTTAAACTTGTCAGAATGCACCCGAATAAACATGTCTACGCATATAATTTTTTTATCAGCTATAATTAAATCTGTTCATATGTTTATCAAACCGAACTAACAAATCAATAGTTATAAAAATAAAATAACAGTTGTTTTGTTGATTAAGAAGTTTTGAAAAATTCAACATTACAATACAAATAAAAAATTATATATTTGGGCATTTTTTAGGGAAAATATTGGTTTAAGCGAAAATCGTTTCTGTTTTTCAATGCAAAATACGTTTTATAAAAAAAATATGCTTTTATTTTTTTGATGAAAAATATTTTTTCATATTTTTAAGATAAAAACATTGTATTAACTGTTTGACAAAAGGAAAAGTATATTTCTATTTTTTACATAAAATTTCAGTGATTATTTCTAAGTGATATATATATATTTCCATGTTTTTTACAGAAAATTCTAGTGTTTATTTCTAAGTGTCCCATCGCTGTTTACTTTTGCTAAATTGTATTTTGTATCCAATAATCTTTGTGGTGATACAGAACTGCCATATTTGACGTTGGAAAGATACGAATTTATAGTTTTTTTTTTGTTGAAAACGGTGATTATCCTCACCAATTTAGTAAAGTCAATTTTGTTACTTCTATAAATACGTGTTGTTGTAAAATTTGATGACGATGATGATTTTTTTTTTTCATATAACACTTATAATAAGAAAGTTTATCATTAATTTTTCATCTCTATAATATTATTCAACACGTTATCAATATTAATGTTTTTACCATATATCTAAAATATTAAAATATGGTAAATTTTTGTTTTACTAATATATACATATATAACATAGTAGATTATGCCATAAAATTATACGGTATGCTGTGCCTGCTGAAAATGATATGATATGTTTTATGTACTAAAAATTATATGGTAGGCTATACCTATTAAAAATTATGGTAAACTCTACCTTCTTAAAATTATATGGTAGGCTCTACATCTTGAAAATTATATGGTAGGTTCTACTTTCCAAAAATTATATGGTAGGCTCTGACTCTTGAAAATTATATGGTAGGCTTTGACTTCTCACTCAGATAGAAAGCTATGGCTCTTGAAATTATTTTAATTTATATATTATTATAAATTAATTTATATCATCATTATGCCCAAATTTTTAAAACTGATCATACATATTTATAAAAAAGTTAAAATCTTTACCTAAAAAATTAGCATAATTATTTATAAAAAAAGTAATTGTAAAATAATTTTTTACAAAACTAATGTTTAACACATTATTTTATTATGTGTATAGTTTAATATCAAATTTGGCAAAACTCGTGATTGCTGCACTTGATATATTTGGAAAAAACTACATGACATGTGCAGTAGCTACAAAAATACATTTAAAAGCAAAAGAGCTTATTGATATCATTGATTGGTCGGAAGTAGCATCCGATGAGAAAAAGCTATAATATTTTTATGCCACCATATCCACGATGGTTTAAAAAATGAATATATCACAAAAGAATATCCTACAGATATTTGACAATCACTTAAAGATAGGTTTGATCACAAAAAAATATGTGATCTTACCAAAAGCCAAACATGAGTGGTTAAATCTCCATTTTTATGATTACAAAAGTGTTAGCAAATATAATTCTGCATTGTTTGGAATCACTTCCAAGATGATATTGTGTGGAGAAAGAGTAAGTGATTATGATATGATAAAAAAAAACTCTCCAAATATTTCATCCCGGAAATGTAATCCTGCAACAATAATATCGAGCAAAGGGATATACTCGTTATTCGGATTTAATGCAAGTTCTTCTTGTTGCTGAACAAAATAATGAACTTGTGATGATAAACCATCAATCTCGTCCCACTGGATCAGCTGCATTCCCATAAGTGAATGTTACATCATCTAGTTACAATAATTGGCAAGAACATGCACGTGGTTGAGGCCATGGTCGTGGACGAGGAGGTGGATGTGGACGAGGAAAAGGAAGAGGTTTTTGTCTCAATGAATTCAAATTTGGGAGAAAAAATAAAGTCCACAAAAATGAAGTTGTTTGCATACATGTTGTATGCCAAAACATACAATATGAAAATGTTTATTATAGATGTGGCATGAAAGGACATTGGTCTCATACATGCCGTACACCAAAACATTTGGCTGATCTGTATCAAGAATCATATAAACAAAAATGAAAAGAAAGTGAAACCAACTTCATCTTGGTTGAACCCGAATCTTCTTTCGATGGAAATGCATATCTCGATATTGCTGATTTTCTGGTTGATACCTAGAACACCAAACAACAAGATAATTAAGTTTAATAGTATATACATAGTTGTATTTAGTTTCCTTACAAAAACAAAAATTAATGTCTTTATGAGAAATATATGTAAAATAGTTTTGTTATCATATAAGTTTATCTTGAATATGTGTGTTTAACATTTATTAATACATCTTTTATCAATATTTTTAATCCAAAATATGTATCTTTTTGAGAATCAGAATGGAGATATATGTATAGCAGACAATGCTACAACACATACAATAGTTAAAGATAAAAAGTTTTTCTTCGATCTCAAAATGAAAGATTCTGCCGAAAGCGGGAATACAATATCAGATAATGTAAATATTATCATAGACTTCGGAAGAGCCATTTTTTCAATGCAAAGGAGAAGAAATTTGAAATAAATGATGCTTTATATTCCCCCGAATCTCATAGAAATTTATTAAGTTTCAAAGACATCCGTACAAATGGATATCATATAGAGAAAATGAGCAAAATAACATTCAATATCTTTGCATTACATGGGAGCAGAAACGAGTATTGGAAGAATTACCAATGATGTCCTCTGGATTATATTACACAAAAATAAATATAATGAAATCGTATATTACGGTAAACCATAAGTTTACTAATAGATTCAAAGTCTGGCATGAAAGAGTAGGACATCCTGGATCAGTCATGATGAGAAAAATTATGCAAAATTCTAGTGGCAAACCATTGAAAAACCAGAAGATTTTTCAATCACACGAGTTTTCGTATAAAGTATGTTTTCAAGGAAAACTTATTACTCGGCCATCACCAGCCAAAATTGGTAATGAATTTCCAGTATACTTAGAAAGAATACATGGTGATATATGTGGGTCTATTCACCCACCATGCTGACCATTTCGATATTTTATGGTTTTGATTGACACATTTAGTAGATAGTCACATGTGTGTGTTATTAACCACACGAAATATGGTTTTCGCAAGATTCATTGCCCAAATAATCAGGTTAGCAGCACAATTCCCTAATTATACTATAAAGAAAGTAAGACTTGATAACGCTGGTGAATTTATTTCACAAGCCTTTAATGATTATTGTATGGCTTTAGGAATCGATGTTGAACATCCAGTTCCGCATGTCCATACACAAAATGGCATGGTTGAATCGTTGATTTAAACGGTTACAACTCATTGCTAGACCATTAATTTTGAGAACAAATCTCCCAATTTCAGTATGGGGTCATTATATATTGCATGCAGCAGAATTGGTCCAGATATGACTAAGTGCATATCATGAATATTCCCCATTACCATTAACATCTGGCCACAAGCCTGATGTATCTCATCTCCGAGTTTTTCGGTGTGTGGTTTATGTTCTTATAGCCCCACCACAAAGAACAAAGATAGGGTCATAGAGAAGATTAGGGACATATCTCAAATTTACATCATCAAGTATTATTCGATTACTTGAACTGCGAACTGGTGACATGTTTACGACATGGTTTGCCGATTGTCATTTTAACGAAGATGAATTTCCTACGTTAGAGGGAGGAATTAAACAAATGCAAAAAGATATTACATGGTGTGTGCCATCTTTGTTATATCTCGATCCTCCCACAAAACAACGTGAAATAGAAGTTCAGAGAATCGTACATTCGCAAAATATTGCAAACTTATTTCCAAATGCGTTCACAGATACAAAAAGAGTGATAAAATCATATATACCCGCTATGAATACCCCATCAAGAAATAATGTTCCTATAGAACGTGTTGATGACAATAAAGTAAATAAACCCAGAGTTTAGTTAAAAAGGAGGAGACCGATAAGCTCAAAAGATAAAAGCCCGTAGTAAAAAATATTTGCGAGAACAAAATGAAAAGATTCCTGAGGAACATCACAAAGAACGTCTCGAAAATATTTGTGAAAAGATTATAGAGGAACCAATTCAAAAAGAATGTCTTGAAGACATATGCAAACGAGTTTTCGAAGATCTTGAGAAAGAAATTCGTCCAGAAGACGAATGCGATACAGAAAAATATGAGATTCCAATTAACTATACCCAAAATAGAAAATTATGAGTTAAAAATAAAACAGAGGATACTGATGGAATATTCTCTTTTTCTGAATAAACAAAAATTGAAAATGAAAATGATAACGCATATCCAATATCTGTAACAGAATGACAAAAAAAGAACTGTTTGGGAAAAATAGCAAATAGCCATGAGAAATGAATTATTTTCTCTACAAAAAAAGAAATTTTTCTGGACTCATTATCATTACACCTGAAGATATAGTGTTAGTTGGGTGAAAGTGGATTTTTGTAAGAAAAAAAAAAGAGAAAAACAAGGTCATGGGATATAAAGCCCGTCTTGTGGCACAAAGTTTTTTTTTAAAGACCGGGAATAGATTATGAAAAAACATATTTTCCGTCATGGATGCAATTACATTTACATATTTAATGAGTTTATCATCATCCAAAAGGTTGGAAATGTACTTTATGAATGTCGTGACTGCATACCTATATGGAACCCTTGATAGTGATATATATGAGAATCCTAGAAGGATTCAAGATCCCAGAAGGATCAAAGATCTCTAAAGGATCCAAAGAATTGTATTCAGTCAAATTACAGCGATCATTATATGGGTTAAAAAAATCTGGACGTATGTGGTATAATCGCTTAAGAGAATATATGTTGAAAAAGGGATATATTAACAATGTGATATGCCCTTGCGTATTTATAAAAAAATCCCCATCAGGATTTTTGATCATTGTTGTTTATGTAGATGACATGAATATAATTAGAATCCATTTTGACTTTGTGAAGATAACGAAGACATATTAGGTCCGGAAGTACCTTATATGAGTGATATCAGTGGACTTATGTATTTTGTAAATTTTACTCGACCAGATATAGCATTTGCTACAAATTTACTCACGAGATATAGTTCAACATCTACACGCAGACATTGGAATGCAATAAAACATATTTTTCGCTATCTTTAAGATACGATTGATTTGATTATTTTATTTTAGAAATCCCGAGTTTGGTTTATTTGGTTTTGCACATGCTAGATATTTATCGGATCTACACAAAGCTCGATCTCAAACCGGTTATGTTTTCACAATTGGTAGAACTGCGATCTGATGGCGGTCTTAAAAATAAACTTTGGTTGCCGATTCTTCAAACTATACGAAAATCATTGCCCTTCATAAACATGTAGAGAATGTGTATGACTCAGAAAAATGACCCAACATTTCGAAATAACAAGTGGATTACCCAACAATAAGGAGCCAATAAAATTATTCGAAGATAATGCTGCATGTTTCACCCAAATCAAAGAATGTTATATCAAGAGTGATCGGACAAAACATATTCCTCTGAGATTTTTCTCCTGTATCCAAGAACTTGAGAAAAATCAAGAATTTGACATCGAGTACATTCGTTCAAGTGATAATGCAACATATTTGTTTACAAAAGTGATTCCTAGAATAACGTTCAGAAAACATGTTCAGAATATTGGAATGCGTCATTTGCAAGATTTATGAAGAATCTTTTCGAGGACGAGATTACACATTTGTACTATTTTTCCTTTATTATGATTTTTATTCCACTAAATTTTTACATGATAAGATTTTTAACAAAAGAGTACGTAATATTTTTATAATAATAGATAATCACTAGAAAATGTTGAAAACTGTGATTATCCTCACCAACTTACTAAAATCGGTTTTTTTACCTCTATAAATACATGTTGTAAAAATTAATAACGATGATGATCTTTCCTACTTCTTTATGATAACACTTATAATAAGAAAGTTTATCATTCATCCTTCATCTTTTTAACATTATTCAAACATTTTTATGTTTTTCAACGTAATCAAATTATCTATGTCGATAAATAGGTACTCTACCAAGTAACAACACAAATGTAGAAAACACCGTTTAACATTTGTAATGACTATTCGTAAAGTTTAATCCATATTCGTAAACTTGTAATGAATTCCTCAAAAAGCTTTCTGCTAACACTATCATCTCCAATTGATCTGTAATAAATTCAAAATGGGACATTAAGAAGGTTATATACTAGGACCTTTTTATTTTTTATTTTAAGGTATTTGCTAACACGAGCTATTTGGTAAGCTACAAAGCATCCTATTAGAAGCGAGAAACTATTTACCTGTACTCTTGACTTTCTTCAACTAGTTGTTTGATATCTTCCCAATTTGAAGTTGCACTAATTTCCTAACAGAGAAATTATGTTTAACGCCATAAAGAATCGGAATCCAGACAAAAAGAAAGTCAGCAAGGGTAAGATATACCTTGAAAGTGCGCAACAGATTGGTAAATTCTTCAGCCAATCGTTGAAGCTTTCTGGCCTTTTTTTCTTCTTTTTCCTTCATTCTCTCAACAAAATCATCAGATATAAGCTGATAAACAATGGAAACAAACAAATTAGAACCAACTCAACTGAACTATAAAAGAACACTTTCACTCATCT
Organism: Pugionium cornutum; assembly: GCA_018901935.1. NCBI lineage: Eukaryota > Viridiplantae > Streptophyta > Magnoliopsida > Brassicales > Brassicaceae > Pugionium > Pugionium cornutum. Next base: position 23,012,053 of record CM032156.1, on the reverse strand, counting down.
TTGTTGAACTCGAGACAATCTTGTCAACGAGAACTTTTCAGTTTTTAGTATTAATAGGATGCTTTGTAGCTTACCAAATAGCTCGTGTTAGCAAACACCTTAAAATAAAAAAATAAAAAGGTCCTAGTATATAACCTTCTTAATGTCCCATTTTGAATTTATTACAGATCAATTGGAGATGATAGTGTTAGCAGAAAGCTTTTTGAGGAATTCAGTACAAGTTTACAGGAAAAGGCAAAGGAGAAGGAGCGTAAGCGTGATGAGGAAAAGTTACTGAATATTTGTGCGTCGTGTCACAAGATATATTTGTCTTTTGTAAAAACAGGTCTCTAAGAAGACTTTTGGACTTATCAGGTTAGGAAAGAGAAGGAAAGGGAGGAGAAACACAAGGAGAAGGAGAGAAGGGAAAAGGAAAGAACGTGAAAAAGAGAAGAGTAAAAGGGAAGAATCAGATGGGAGCGAAGGTCACAAAGAGGAGAAAAGAAAAGGAAAAGATCGTGACAGAAAACATCGGAGGCGGCATCACAATTCTGATGAAGATGTCAATTCTGAGAAGGATGACGGAGAGGAGTCGAAGAGGTCGTCGCGTAAACATGGTAATGATCGCAAAAAATCAAAAAAGGTACGACTCCCTCTCTACTTCGATTCTGACTCAGCTAAGCTTCAAAATTTTGATAAGATTAAAGTTCAGAGGGATGGTTTTCTTGGCAGCACGCAAACTCACCTGAATCAGACAGTGAAAGTAGGTATAAAAGACGGAAGAAAGCGCATTGGGAGAGTAGTCGTGGAGGTGGTGGTAATGAGGAGCTAGAGGATGGAGAGCTTGGGGAGGATCAGGAAATCAGACTTTGAAAAAAATCAACGAGAAGTGGTAAAACATTATTACTTCGTTTCAAACCTTGTCGACTTATTGAGAAATATATCTCCCAATGAGATTTCTTAGTTCATCTTTCCAAACTAATGATATTTTTGTCTTGTTTTCTTTTTCGTTGTTCTCTATTAATTGGGTATAATACTGAAATCGCCCCTGCCTTGAAATCTTGAGTTATTACTGCTAATGGGAAGAAAATTGGTGTATTTGATTTCGGTTGACTATCTATTTACACCTTCGAACTATCATATAATACATAGATTAACTCTCAGAAAATAGTTGAAAAGTAATATCTCCTCAAGCGGAAGTTCGAAACAATTTGTCCTCCAATTTGAAAATTAAAAATAAAATAACACATGAAATTGGTATTCGTTGGTTTATTGTTTAGAAAATAATGTTAAACCATCTTTTAACCAAAATTAAACCTTAAACAATCCATTAACCCAATTATTGACCCGATTAAGAACTCAAACCCAGATCCGAAAATAATTTCTCCAATCGAAACGCTAATCGTAAAATCACAATACCGATTTTACAAAATTTAGCAAAAACATCAATCTCATTAACACAAACCATTACCATCTAAATAACCACAACAAAGAACAAAAAAATATATGGAATAAAAAATGAGTCAGAAATCGATGCAAATTATAGTTTTGTACAATTTAAGAACCCAGAGAAGCTACTTTCCTTGGAGGTCGAAACAAGAACTTCATATTTGGAATCGACAACTAAACTGCTAATAAGAAAAACATCATCTTCTTCTTCCAATCCACCCAGCTCAACCTCCTCAACAATATCATTCCCAAAAAGGCATACTGAGATGCATCAAACATTGGATTACCTGCACCAAAAATCCAAATTCAAACTAAACAAAACATCTGGAGAAAAACACATAAAACTCAAAAGAGAAGAAACAAAACAAATACCAGAAAACAAAAAAAAGAGAAAAGACAAACCTGTAGAAGATTATCTCCAACTTTCATAAGATCCTTGGTTCGGGAAGCTTAAACTGCAACACACACTGATACAATTTAAGAACCCATACTAAAATATTCATTTTTGGAATCGATGCAATTTAGAATCGAAATAGTCACCATATGTGGAATTGAAAATCCCCATATGAATCGCCATATATGGAATCAGAAATCGCAAATGAGTAGCAAATGTACGCAAACTAGAAAATCCCTAAATCGATTTCAAAAATCGATTCTAGGGTTCTTAGAATTGGGGATTTTGGTTTGGATATTTTAGATTTGGATATGGATGGGGCAAGAATCGGGTCTGAGTAATCAACCGGTTTAATCTTTTGGTTATATGGTTTAGAATCAGTTTTATGTCGATAACCGATGAAATCGATATCTAGGATGAAAATTGTCTCGAACTATCGGTTGAAGGAGATATTAGTTTTCAACTATTTTCTGGGGGCTACGAAGATTGAGTCTATAGATATATGTACATATAATGCTATACGATAGTTCTCAGGTGGAAATAGATCGTCAGCCCATTTGATTTTGTTTATTAGAGCAAACTTGAGAGAGAGAGAGTGTTAAGCTTAGAGACTTATATATGTGGACTGTTTAAAGTACAACAGAAAATTGGGGTTGTTTACATATGAAGCTTCTTGTGATAAAATTTCACTTCTTATTTCAGATTACGCCCAATTTCTATAATGTTTGTCTGTGTAAAACATAATTTCTTTCCTATATATATTTAGTTTAAATCAATTATTTAATTCTTTAATTCTAATTAAATTTTGGTTTGTATATTAAGATTTAAAAGTGTTGAAAATAACTAACCGGTTTCTCAATTTTACAAATTCCGATTCAATTCGAATAAACCAATACCCATCGGAGGAGAAGGAGTGTCTCACTTCGTGGGCAAAAAGAACCAGAAGGTAATAAAACACTCTCTCTCACACAGACGGTTTCTTAAAGAAGACCCTGAATCAAAACAGACAGTAGAATAATTGTCTGAACACAAGAAGAGGAAGAAGCTCTCGGAGTTCCGACAGCATGCTTGCATTTTCTGGAAATTCAGCGTGTCTAAGGGGAAGTACCATTATCAAAAATCAATGACTATAACTTCCAGAGAAGAAACAAGAGGGAGTAGACGAGGCTCTTATCGTTTTTAAGAGTTACTCTATTTTCGGTGTAGAGAACAAAGAAGTGAGAATGAGAGAGAGAGGGTTTTACCTTGTAACTCGACTTACCATTGTAATCTTCTTCAAGTTAGTGGATTTCGGAACAAAGCTTTCCGGCGAGACGTACACTTCACCTCACGGCGAAATCGAACTCGTAAAATCTCTCTGTGCAATTTACTTTCAAGTATTTAGTTCTCTCTTGGATTAAAAGCTAAGAAAGTTATCAAAACATTCTAGAATCCCAAAATCTGGTAGCAGAGCCACCAAATATCAACCAGAGTAGTTGTGACTATTCAAAGATGACTACAAGCAGGTTGGAGTTAGAAAAATTCGATGGCAAAGGAGATTACACATTGTAGAAAGAAAAACCTTAGCTCACTTGGAAATACTGGGCTTGATGGAAGGTTTAACAAAAGTTGAGATGCCTGAGAAGTCATTCAGGTCTGGCAGTGAGGTAGAAGAAGACGAAGCTACTTCTCCGAGTCTGGAGAAAAGAAAAGAGGAAGCTTTAAAGGAGATGCAGCTCAATGAAAAGAGACGTAAGGCTAGATCCACAATTATCTTAAGTGTTGGGGATCATGTATTAAAGAAAATCATAAAAGAAAAAACAACTACAAGAATGTTGAAGCTCCTCGATTAACTATACATGTCTAAAGCACTTCCAAATCGTATATATTTGAAACAAAGGCTTTACATCTACAAGATTGTTGAGTCTGCTTCAGTAGAAGAAGGTACAAATGATCTACTCAGGTTAATAGCCGATTTGGAACATGTAAATGTCTCCATTCTAGATGAGGATCAAGCCATAATTCTCCTCATGTCGTTACCAAGCACTTTTGATCATCTAAAGGATACGCTGAAGTGCAGTAAGGATATTCTTTCTCTTGATGATGTGGTGAGTGCAATACACTCAAAACAACTGAATTTTGGACAAAATATGAAGAGAAATAAGAATGTAACTGAAATTCTTTATGCTAAAAACTCAAGAGGAAGAACATATAAAAAGAAATCCCAAGAAGTCAGCAGACAGAGATACATATCAAAATCAAAGGAAAAGAGAAAGAGATAATGCTGGATTTGTGGCAAGGAGGGACATTTTAAGAGACAGTGTGATGAGGACATCAGGTCGTACATATAGCCAGGAGACCAGACTGGCCGACCAGGAAGCTTGCCCGAGACAGCCGGGCCAGTTGGCACATCTGTCGGACCAAGCAGTACCGCCGGACCCTCGACCAATAGGACCAGACCGGTCAGCATTGCCGGCGGAGAGGCCCAAGCTTCCGGCAAACTTGGTGGCAACGTGGATGACACCACCGGTCCTCTTGGTGATGCCACCGACTCCGGGATCAACTTGGCTGGTCCTGAAGGCATTCCGGCCAGTACCTCGCACAATCCAGCCGGTACAGCCGATCCAGCCGAGTACATACGCATTTCCACTTCTACACAAGACGACTCGGACCGGATGAGCTACCAGCTCCAGGACATGCACCTAGAAGAAGTCTCTACACCAGTGGTACCTCAAGGAGCAATGACAAGCAGCAGATCAAGAGCACTCTTCCACAAGTTCAGCTTATGGGTCGACAAGCTCCTAGAGGAAGATCAACTAAGGACAATGGGCCAGAAGTGCAAAGTAGAGTCCAAAGGCTTCTCAACAACACAAGGGACATCAGAGACTTGGGCTTTAGTGGTAAGAGAGGTCAGGGCCCAAAGATTCCTAACACTACTCCAAGTCGAAGACTAGGAGCAAGGCACGTGCATGCCACAAGGACGGCCACCTTCCATTTCTTGGCCGTGAGGTAAGTAAGGTAAGTTTTCAATAAGAATATTTGCCTCTTTCTGTTTTGCAGGGTAAGATCTAGATTCTTTACATTTTTGAGTCAAGAACATTTTAGGAATAGGTCCTTTTTCGGTTATACACTTTTGTATCTTTTCCATTTGTGCACTTTTGTAAACTTTCTTTTTCTTTATTTGAGTCGACCCTAGAAGGTCAAGCTGTTGAGCATATTAATAAGGCTCCTTCCAGCATTGTAGTTCAACAACCTTTTTGATATTAATAAAGTAGAACTTTCTTCCAACAAGTTTTTTCTCTAAGAATCTTGTGCGCTTAGAATCTAGTTGAGACCAGCCCTCCTAGCTCTAAGTTTGTGATTTATCACGAGATTTATCACCCCTCGTGTGGTTCACTTCACCTCTCCATCGAATACCAACCCAAAACACCCTATCCAAGAAGTCTACGGTCGAGTTTCTCACCTAACCTTCTCCAAACAGCCCACACACATATAAGCCTTGAGTCGAGGCTTGTATCATTTTGGTATCAGAGCTTAAAACTCCTAAACCGGGTTGTTTCTATCCTTTAGCTTGTCTTGTTTCTTGTTCTTGCATTAGTTTAAGTTTCATTCCAGAAAATCAAAAAAATAACATCTAAGTTCATACCGAGTGCATCTACTTCATACGTGCATCACTAGGTTCTATAATCATTCTTGCATTGCTATACTTGACTTTCCTTTTTGTTAGAATCACATATCTATTATTTTAAGTTAAATTAAAAGAAAAGAAAAAGAAAAGAAAAAGAAAATAGGAAAAATACCAAAAGATTTCATTGACAGCTAGCAATAGTTGTCAAGAAAATTTCCTTTTATTCAAATCTCCATATATTCGAATTTTCCATTACTTAGAATTTTTCCTTTTTTGCATTTTTTTCGAATCCATTATAAAAAGAAAACCCTCCTAAAAATTTAGGAGTAGCAAACTTGTCTTCTATCTTTGTAGTACGCAATGGCAGAAGAAAATAGAGAAGCAACCGAAGCCATGATGGCTATGTTCACCACTCTCCAAACACAACTCGCATCAATAGGCGAGAGGTTGGAGCGCGTGGAAATACCGGTGAGATTCCAGGCCATAAAGCATGTGAGAGCTGAGCAAGACCGTCCTGAGGGTCCTGAGCATCTTAGGACACGGCACGAACAGGAGGAACCCCATCCAGATAGAGATGAGGACACACAACCTCATAACTATCACCATAGGCCGAGAGGACCTCCACGGCAACCAGAGGCAGAAGATGATGGCTTCGAACCATATGGTCTTCACCAGAGACCAAGGATGCCTCCTAGAGATCATGAGGATGGAGATGAACACACCTACAACCGGGTAACTCATCCTGATGTTAAGCTAACTCCTCCAAGTTTTGCAGGAAAAGTAGACCCCGAAGCTTACCTAGATTGGGAGAGAAGAATGGATCATATCTTTGATCATTACAACCAACCAGGGCCTAAGGAGAGTCTCAATGGCAGTAGCACAACTCACGGACAATGCCCTCATCTGGTGGGATCGTGAGGTATCTGACAGAAGGAGGAAAAGAATGAGGCTCATAGACTCATGGGTCGACATGAAAGATATCATGCGGCAAAGGTTTGTTCCACCTTACTTTCATAGAGACTTGCAACGTCGTTTTCATACTCTTAAGCAGGGTACCAGATCAGTAGAGGAGTACTATGAAGAGTTCGAGAACTTAAGGAACAAATTGGAGCTGAATGATGATGAAGAAGCATTGATGGCACAATTCTTGGATGGACTCCAAGAAAGGATCAGCTGCAAGATGGAGAGGCAAATCTACAATGACTTCAAAGACTTGTTCCACCTATCTGTCCAGGCTGAGCAACACATCAAACGTAAGAGCCAAGACATCCGCAGTAAGCCTAAGAAACCTTGGGCACCAAGCAACATTCCCAAGCCCGTAGACAAAGGCAAGAGCATAGAGATCGAGTCAAGGTTCAAGAGCAAGTCTCCTGAACTCACCCGTGACCAGAGAGAGCCTGGTAAGTCTTCTAACCCTCAAAGATCACGTGACATCACTTGTTTCAAGTGTAGGGGTCGTGGACACATCTCAAGGGAGTGCCCAAACAACCGGGTCATGCTGATTACGGAGGCTGGAGAATATGAGTCCCAAGATGAAGAGGACTATGAACCAGAAGAGGAATATGGTGACATTGAGTACCCTGATGTGGGGGAAGTGCTGGTCACTAGATGCATTCTCATTGCAATGGTGGATCCTTTAGAGACCATCCAAAGGGAGAACATCTTCCATAGTCGTTGTACCATCAAGGGCAAGGTATGTAACCTCATCATAGATGGTGGTTCTTGCACTAACGTTGCTAGTGCATATATGGTTGATAAGCTAGGTCTAGAGAAGACAAGGCATCCTCGACCATATAGACTAAGATGGCTCGATGACAAAGTGGAACTCAAGATCCATGAACAAGTCATTGTGCCATTCAGTGTAGGTAAGTACCAAGACCAAGTCGTGTGTAACGTGGTGCCCATGCAAGCTGGCCATCTTCTACTATGAAGACCATGGCAGTTTGACAAGGAGACCAGACATGATGGCCAAACCAATCTCTACACTTTCGTGCATGACAAGAGAAAGGTCAGCCTAGCTCCTCTCACACCTGCCCAGGTACATGAGTTTCAACAGCAAATAAGTAAGGAAAAGAAGCTTATTAAATCTAATTTTCTCATTCAACCAAGTCATGTCCGGAGAGCTTTAGCCTCGAAGGATCTAATGCTACTAATGGTTTTCAAAGAAGTGTTGAATATAGAGAAAGAACAGGTAGAGTTACCTCCTGAAGTAGCAACTCTCCTCAACAAGTTCCAGGATGTGTTTCCAGAGGAGATACCAGCAGGCTTGCCTCCTTTACGTGGCATAGAATACCAGATCGATCTAGTGCCTGGAGCAGCCCTGCCCAACCGGCCAGCCTACCGGATGAGTCCAGAGGAGTCCAAGGAACTTGAGAAGCAAGTCAAGGAGCTCCTGGAAAAAGGCTATGTTCGAGAGAGCCTCAGTTCATGTGTCGTACCAGTGCTACTAGTGCCCAAGAAGGATGGGACTTGGCGAATGTACGTGGACTGCCGAGCAATCAACAACATCACAGTCAAGTACTGGCATCCAATACCACAGCTGGATGACATGCTAGATGAGCTGAGTGGAGCCACGGTCTTCTCCAAGATAGACCTCAAGAGTGGATACGACCAGGTCAGGATGAAGGAAGGTGATGAATGGAACACTGCTTTCAAGACAAAGCAAGGGCTCTACGAGTGGACAGTCATACTATTTGGCTTGACTAATGCCCCAAGCACCTTCATGCGCCTTATGAACCAAGTTCTTAGGGCGTACATCAGTAAGTTTGTAGTGGTTTACTTTGATGATATATTGGTTTATAGTAAGTGCCTACGGGAACACCTCACACATCTTGAGATGGTACTTAAAACCCTTCGACAAGAAAAGCTTTATGCCAATATCAAGAAGTGCACCTTTTGTACTGATAAACTTGTCTTTTTAGGTTTTGTTGTAAGTTCACAGGGCCTACAGGCTGATGAAGAGAAGATTCGAGCCATACAAGAATGGCCAACACCAGGCAACATCAGCGAAGTAAGGAGCTTCCACGGACTGGCCAGCTTCTATAGGAGATTTGTGCCCAACTTCAGCAGTATTGTCTCACCATTGACGGCAATAGTGAAGAAGAACGTGGGATTCAGCTGGGGAGAAGCTCAGGAGAAGGTATTCCAGGCCTTGAAGGACAGCCTTACACATGCACCAGTGCTAGTCCTGCCCGACTTCAACAAGACGTTTGAAGTGGAGTGTGATGCCTCTGGATTAGGCATAGGAGCAGTACTAACCCAAGGAGGGAGACCAGTGGCATACTTCAGTGAGAAGCTAGGTGGTGCCTCACTGAACTACCCCACTTATGACAAGGAGCTTTATGCCCTTGTCCGAGCATTGGAGACTTGGTAGCATTACTTGCTGTCCAAGGAGTTTGTGATCCACACTGATCATGAGACTCTCAAACACCTCAGAGGGCAAACCAATCTCAAGAAGAGACATGCCAGGTGGATGGAGTTCATAGAGACCTTCCCGTACGTCATCAAGTACAAGAAGGGCAAAGATAATGTGGTAGCCGATGCACTATCAAGGAGGTTTGCCTTGATATCCACCATGGAGGCAAAGGTCCTAGGGTTCGAGCACATCAAGGACCTAAACAAGGATGATCCTGACTTTGCTGAGAGCTACAAGGAGTGTGGCACAGGGAGTCATGGCAAGTTCTACATCCATGAGGGGTTCTTGTTCCGAGAAAGAAGGTTGTGCATACCACAAGGATCATTAAGGGAGCTTATCATCCGAGAAGCTCATGGAGGAGGACTCATGGACCACAGAATAAAGGAAGTATGACATCAAATGGAGGTGGAGAAAATGCACCCATAGAAAAAGACAATGAAGAGGAAGTAAGAAACAGGACAGGTGGTACTCGATCAGGAAATGATGAAAGAGATCACGAATTGAGCCAATTTCAATTGGCTAGAGATCGTACAAGAAGACAGATAAGAGCTCCAGTAAGGTACGATGATTATGAAATCTTTGAAAGTGATGAAAGTGATGCAGGGTATGCGTACTTAACATCCGAAGATGGAGGTGAACTAGAACCATCAAATTACCAAGAAGCAGCTCAAAGCAAGGATAGTGTAGAATGGATGAAAGCAGCTGACGAGGTGATGAAGTCTCTGAAGAAGAACATAACTTGGGTCCTAGTGGATAGGATAAAGACTCAGAAACCAATAGGCTGTAAGTGGGTCTTTAAAAGGAAAGCCGGTATTCCAGGGGTAGAAGGTCCCAGGTTTAAAGCTAGGCTAGTGGCTAAGGGGTATTCCCAAAAGGAAGGGATAGATTATCAATAGATTTTCTCACCCGTAGCTAAACATGTATGGATAAGAGTACTCTTATCCATAGTGGTTCAAGAAGACATGGAATTGCAACAGTTAGATGTTAAGACAGTCTTCCTACATGGGTACTTAGAAGAAGATATATATATATATGGATCAACCCGAGGGGTATATAGATGAAGAGCATCCAGATAAAGTGTGTCTTTTGAAAAGGTCCCTATATGGTCTAAAACAGTCGCCTAGGCAATGGAACAATAGGTTCGATGAGTTTATGCGAAAAATGGTTACAACAGAAGTCATTATGACAGTTGTGTTTATTTCAAAAGGGAGTCAGAAGGAATACACATGTATTTACTTCTGTATGTTGATGATATCTTGATAGCCTCGAAAGATAAGAGAAGAATCAACAGTTTAAAAGCTCTCCTGAATCAAGAATTCGATATGAAGGATTTTGGAGACACAAGGAAGATTCTAGGCATGGAGATAAGAAGGGATAGAGGCCAGAATAGTCTATGGATTTCTCAACAAAACTACCTGTCTAAAGTGCTAGGTAATTTTGGTATGGATCAGTCGAAAGCTGTTAGTACTCCCTTGGGTATGCACTTTAAACTAAGAGCTGCCAGACAAGGAGCTTCAAGATCAATGTGAAACAATGAGAAATATCCCATATCAGAGTGCAGTAGGCAGTCTTATGTACTCCATGATAGGAACAAGGCCGGATTTAGCTTGTTGTGTGGGATTAGTTTGCAGCTATATGAGCAAACCTATAAAGGATCATTGGCAAGCGGTTAAGTGGGTGTTTAGATATGTAAATGGTTCTTTAAACAAGCAGATAAACTTTAGGTGAGAAGGAGACTTTGTTGTGACAGGATACTGCGATGCAGATTTTATAGCAGATGTGGATAATAGGAGGTCAATTTCAGGATGGGTTTTCACGGTTGGTGGAAATGTGGTTAGTTGGAAGTCAAATTTGCATAAGGTGGTTGCTTTGTCGACAACAGAGACAGAGTATATTTCTTAAGCAGAAGCTGCAAAAGAAGATGTATGGCTAAAGAGATTTCTAGGAGAACTCGGTTTCAGTCAAGGAGCTGTTGATATCCATTGTGATTCGCAAAGTGCAATAGCACTTGCCAAGAACGTGGTGTATCACAATAAGACCAAACATATTGACGTGAAGTATCACTTTATGAGGGATTTGGTTCAAAATGGTTTAATCAGAATAGTAAAAATATCAACATAGTACAATCCTGCTGATATATTTACCAAAGTGTTGCTGGTGAATAAACTTCAGAATGCTCTGAAGTTATTAAGGGTGACAGATCAGTACTGAGGCAGAGCCTCGAGTATTTATTAAAGGCTAAGGGAAGTCATCTCTGAGGATGGGTGGAGTTTGCCCATAAGTCGGAATTGTAATCTAGGTAAACTAAATCAAGAATCCTAGGAACTTAAAGCTTAAGATCAAGGTGGAAAATTGAAGAAAAGTGATCTTATAGCTTAAGTTGGTCATAGACTCTAAGTCATTAAGAGTCTTTCCTTAAACGGGGAGTTTTGAGTACAACACGCAATTGTATAAAGTCGCGTGGTCATCTTCTTCGTTACATACTCTATTCTTCGGGTTTAGATAGAAACAGAGAGAGAGGAAGACAGTCGAGTTGTGACTTTCTTCAAGAGAGAAGATTAAACTCAATTGATCTTGGTTTTAGTGGATTCAAGATTGATTCCGGGGAGACGTAGGAGGTATTCTCCGAACTCCTAAAATTCTTGGTGTTCTTTCTTTTCAAGTTTTTTGCGCATTCGAACAAATTCTTTTGATCCGAACTAGTATAAGAAATAGGAGCTTCCGATTTAACAGCATATATTTAGTATTGTTCCTCATGTTTTAAACAAATATAGAAATCGTCTTTCACCATAACACAACACATTGAAACACTGATTTTACATTCTCTGATTTAAGTAAAAATATTATTAATATCTAACTAATAATTTAAAATTTATTATATATAGAATATCAATGAGTTGTTACATGATTTACATTGTCTATAGAATATCAATTAAGTTTTTTACATAAAACTTAATAAAGTTTAACTTTTATTTCAACTTGTATGTAGTGGGAGTAAAAGTTTAAAAAAAATGCTAGAGAAGATTATAATATACGATTATATTATTTTTTAAGTTTAAAATATTATTTATTTTGGTTTATTTAGTAATATAATTTATTTAGTTAATTTTCTTACATAATATTATATTTTAGCAAATATATCGTTGGTTTTCTTAAGTTTAGATTTATTAGATTATTTTTTTATAAAATATATTTTACTTTGAAATTATTTTGTTATTAAGAAAAATCTGAAAAGCTTGAATAACCATATGTTTGAATTGGGTTGTGTTTAAAAAATTGTCTAGCATCTAAGCAAGCGTTTCGACAGCTAAATGACTGACTTTTTAAACAGAGATTAAACAGAAACCTATAAACCAAATATGTTTTTAAAATTTCACCCAAAAAGAGAATCTACAAAAATCTTCAAATTCTTAAATCGTTCATCCATGTGTTATGTCAATGTAAATTTCAAATTGTTCTTCAGAAATAAAAGCTTTCCATAACCAAAACCATGTGGACAAAACTTAGATAATATCACCATGGTCATGCTTATAAAAATCAAAAATAAGTAGATCTATGTACGTAAACGATCATTAAATTCTTCAAATTGCAAATCTAAAACAATATAAAAGTAATTGACCAATAATGGATAAAAAGTCATTTAAACTTTGAAATAGGACAATTGACAAAAAATAAAACTGTTTTAAGTTTTTATTTCAAATATAATATAATTAGTTTAAATTTTCAAAAAAAAACATAAATTCATAGGTAATTGTCTAAAATAATACATTTTTAAAGTTTGGTTACAAAAATAACATCATTAGTTGAAATTTCCAATAATAACACAAATTTTAAGATTAAAATACGTTAAAACTATATTTTAATAGAAAATAATTAAATCCTAAATTAGGAAAAATAAACTCAAATATAATACTTTAAGTTTATGTATAATTTATTTAGAATAAATAAGTATTTTTACATAATTATTTGTGATCAACTCACAAGAGGGGGATCGAACCTTGGACCATTACATAAGAGAAGAAGTGTGTAACCACTATGATACTATAACTAACTGACATATAAGCATTTTGTTGTATATATATATATCTTTAGTTTAAATTAAACTTTTTTTAAATCATAAATTTATATTCCTGTATAAATTTTTCATTGATATCTTAAGAAATATTCTAATTTTGGTGATTGCAAAATTATTCTCTTCCAATTTCAGGATATTGCTGTGAAAATTCTCATGGATCAAGATTAAGCTCGTTAATGAGTTTTTGAGAGAGATGCAAATATAATTATTTTTTTATTTTTTGATGACAAAAACCAATGTCAATTGTTCTCTTTTTGTGATCAAAATGATTGAATATCATTCAATAGAAATTGAAGATATGTCAAAGCTGCTTGATGGTGCATAAGAAGACATAACAATGAAGTTGGCATTTGATATCTTTTATGAGTTTGGTGATAAATCTTAGTTTGGAAGTTTTCATTTTGATGTTTTTGTTTATAACTTGTATTTGTGATTGTTGATAAATATTTTTACTGTATGTTTTTTGGATAAACATTCTTGCTGTTGTTTTTTGGATAAACATTCTTGTTGTTGTTTTTTGGATAAATATTCTTGTTGTTGTTTTTTGGATAAACACTATTGATGAAAACAGTTGGAACAACGTGGTAGATAAACACTGTTACTCATTTAATTTCACGTTTTAGGAAAAAATTCTTAAAACGTAAGAGAGATTTTCTAAATTTGCATATAGCCTTCCTAAATTTTGCATAAAATGTGACTACTAACCTGAATTAAGTAAAAATTTCTTAATATTAAGGAAGGTTTTCCTAAATAAAATAATTAAATGAAATAAAAAAAACTAAAAATTGCAATTAGACAACTCGAACCTTGGACAATTGTGCATATTTTGTTTAATCCTTGAATTAAAATAGTAAAACTTTTATAATAGGTCTGGAGGGGAATCAAACCTTGGACAATGGTTATGAGAGAAAAAGTGTGTAACCAATATGATATTATAGCTAATGAACATATTACCTTTTATTTAATATATATACACTCCTTTAATTAAAATTAAGGATATTTTAATCTTTTTTATTTGTTAAAATGCTATTTTTATGAGTTTTTAAATAGAGTGCTATTATTGATACTAAAACTTCATTTAGTGCTAATCTAGGGTATTTCTCTTAATTTTATGATGTTAGATTTGGAAATTTTTTTTTAAAAAGTGCTATTTTACAGTATTACTCTAAATATATAATTTAATACTAAAATACTGTAAATCTTTTTTCTAATAAAAAATAAATCCTATATAAATTAGAAAAAAAGAACTCAAGTATATTATTTTAATTATATTTTTAATTTATTTATGTTAAATATATATATATATATATTCAGAAAATAATTTATGTTATTTTTTAATTTTAGGTTTATAGTGCTAAATTTGGTATAAAAATTTAAAAATTTGTTATTTTATAATATTAGTCTTTGAAATATTAGAACTTTTTTCACCCCAAACACACTTAATACTTATTCTTAAAATCATATTCCAAATGTTTAAGTTGATCTTACCATTTTAAATTTTAATCCTGCAAAAGTTAGTGTCATTATCTCGTTATTTTTATTAAATATCACAATAATATTGATTTTATCAAGATTTATTATTCTAAAAGTAAACATAAATAAAAGTAATACTTTAAAATACACATTTTCAAATTTTTTTTCCAAATCTAACATTAAAATTAAAATTTTCATAATAACACAAATTATTATGTAAAATAATTATTTATCATAAATAAATTACAAATAAAAGTTAAGCATTGTGTTTGGATTTATTTTTTTTTATTTTAGGATTTAAACTTTTTTTGATTAAAAAGATGTTTTAAGCGATGTTAATACCAATTAGTGTTATTTTTTAAAATTTAAATTAATAATGTTGTATTTGGAATAAAAATAAAAAATACTATTTTGAAAAATTACCCCACCATGAAATTATTTTGAAGTAAAACTAAATTTACTTTTTGCCTTTTTTAAATATTGAAAATTCTTCAAAATTGCATTTTTAAATATTGAATTTTTTTTTCAAAATTGCATTTTTAAGTTACCAAATGTATATAGCTTGAATTTTTAATAATAATATAAATTTAGTTAAAAATTTTAAACTTTTTCATAAAAATATAAATTTTAAATTGTAAAAAATCCAAAGTTAATTTTTATTTATAATTTATTAATTAAAATAAATATTTTTTCTATTTAAAATTAATTTTAATAGACGTGGACATTCGGATATCCGGTTCGGTTTTGGTCGGTTATTTTTGGTTTCGGTTTTTTTGGTTGGTAATACTAAAGATTCATTCATTTTTGTATATTTTGGTTCGGTTTCGGTTTGGTTATTAAATTTAAAAATCAAAATAACCAAAATAACCAAAACAACTAAAAATAACCAAAAAATGACCAAAAATAACCGAAAATAACCAAAATCCAAAATATCCGAAATATTTTCGGTAAATAATTCGGTTTTTTCAGATATTATTTCGGTTTTCTGTTCGATTTCGATTAATAACCAATAACCATGATTTTCCAAAATAATATCTGTTCGGTTATTTTTTTATAACCGAATACCAACCAAAATCATTTTTTCGATTTGATTTCAATTGATTTATTCGATTTGGATTATTTGCACATATCACACATGTTTTAAGCAGAGTAAAATTCGACACACTTGGCCTTTAAAATGTGATATTGGTCAGTTATTTCTTCAGCTTGATCAAGTAAAAAATAAACTATTTATTTATAAGATGGAATTACCTCAGATACGAAACAAGTGAACATAACTATGAAATAAGGGTTAAAATTTACATCTAAGATGGTATAATTTTAGAAAGCAAAGCGACAATTCCAGAACGAAGACGAACAAAGAGTGTATTACACGTCACAGACCGTGTCTAAGACGAACAACAGTAACTCGACGAAGCACTGCTGCTCTGTGATGGGTTTTGTTTGAAGATATTCTTCTTACCTCCAGATGAGCCTTCAAGAGTAAGACTCGGCGTTTCCAAAATCTGCAGATAAAAGAACTGTTAAAACTTAACAAATTCATCCAATGCAAGAAAAGATTGAAGAAAAGTGCAGATTTTACTTACCTTAAGAACAAGTTCTTCAAAACATTGCTCAACATTGACACGAGTTTTAGCACTACACTCTAGAAACAAGCATCCGTACTCCCGAGCAAAGTCTATGCCTTCTTTTTTAGTGACAGCCCTCTCACTCTCCTGTTTTGAAGGTCAATATGATTGCAACAGTATAGACATTTGACATGGAATAAGGATAGGAGGAATTGTTTACCTTATCGACTTTATTCCCAACAAGCATCTTGATGCAATCCTGATTAGTTGAGTAGAGATCGATTTCTTTAGCCCATATATCTGATAGATTTGTGAATGTATCTCTTCGTGTCACATCATATACTACAAATGGTGAATCCCAAAAGTCACTTACATGGAAAAGAAAAAGACTTGATAAATCAAAGATCAACAAACTATTTTGTTCATTTAGAGAGACCTTACCCATTATTATACCCTGAGCTCCTCTGTAATAAGAGCTTGTTAATGTCCTAAATCTCTCTTGTCCAGCTGAGTGATCAGAAAACACACCCAAAAACTAGTCAGAGAAGAACTACAAAGAAAACACAGGAAATTATTCTCTAAACTATTCAAAATAGAAGACTCTAATTTTCCACCAGCCACACAGTGATTGAGAAAAAGAAAATGGAAGTAGATTACAAAGAAAATGTATCATGTTTAAAGCAAATTTCAAGGACACTAGATTTCGATCTCTAACCTGTGTCCCAAATCGCAAGCTTCAGTTTCTTTTCACCAATGGTAAGATACTTGACCTTAAAATCCACACCTAGCAAAACCAACAAAACCAAATCAAAACTAAACAAAATCACAATCGGCAATAAGCTTCGATCATGATTTAACTCACCGATTGTAGGTGAAAGATCATCAAACGTATTAGATGTGAAACTCAACAACAAAGAGCTCTTCCCCACACCAGAATCTCCTATCAATAAAACCTTAAACAAGTAATCAAATTCGGGCTGCTCTGACGAAGAACCCATTGAAAAACCGAACCTTTCTTCTGAGAAATATAAAATAAAACTTTTTTGGAAATTCTCGGAAAAAATACAATAAAAACACAAACTTTGACTACAAAGGATCGTTAATCGTTGAGTTTTTGCCTGCGGAATCGATGAGAAACTTAAGGGCTCTCTTGAGATCTGTGAGAAGAATGACACAGAGGACAGAGGGAAAAGCGGAGAGGTCGTAAAAGCCGAAGAAATCTCGAAACTGTAAAACGTTATAGAGAGCTCTTTCGATTTTTCACCGACTCGCTAACTTCTGGAATCCACACTGGCTCACGGGAATAATCTACTGTGGTTCGGCTTACAGTGTATTTTATTTTGTGTCCTTGTGCTTCGAGTAGACCTGAGTCTTAAATTATTCAGTCAGTTTGGGTCGGTTTTTCGGATCTGTTTTAAAATTTGGTTGAATCAGTTTGGTTTTTTTTAGGTTTAGTTTTTTTAGGTTTGATTTTTTTAGGTTTGGTTTTTTTTAGATTTGGTTTTTTTTATAGGATCGGTTCGTTTTTTCTATGTTCGATTCAGTATGAATACTTGAGATTAGAATTGATTAATATCCAAATAAATTTCCGGTTTCTTTGGGTAAGATTCGGATTTAATTCGGTTTGTAACCAAAATATTTGATTTGACAAAAAAATGAAAGTATCAAGAAAAAATAAAATAGATTTTATTTTCATTATAATCAAATCGATTCGTCAGTTATTTTATCAGAAACATAAATGATTAATGACTAATATTTCATAAAAATTACCATTTTTTCTCTTATAATATCACATTATGTGTTTCTCTTAAAAATTAATATCATCCACAAAAATTCAAATAAATTTCATAGATATTTCATAAAATTTTATTACTCGTAAAAGTAAAATCCAAATTATAATAAAAATAAATTTAAATAATTATATATTCTCAGTTTTTCGTGGATATTATTCGGTTCTTCATCAGTTCGGATAATATCCGAGAACCATAATTAGTAGAAACTGAAACAATTCAGTTATTATCCAATATTCAAAATCGAGTCAAATCTTTGATTTTGCTTCAGTTTGGTTTAGTTTTTCGATTCCGATTAATATGTCCAAGCCTAGTTTCGACTAAAGATGACTAAAGTAGAGAACAAAACACTCCATTAAAATCTTATATAAAATTGTATGGATTCAATCTGAAATATGAAAGGTCTTATAATCTATAAAATTATGAATTAAGTTCGATTTTTTATATATGTTACTATATTAATGGGTGAATTGCAAAATTGACTTAGAATTTGGGTCTAAATACAAAACTAACATTTTTAAACTCTATTTTGCAAGACTAACGATTTGCCTCGTTTTATCCATTAAAAATCATTATATTTACAGTTTTGCTATTATCTTATATTTTTTGCTTTTACTTAACAGATAGAGTCAATTAGGCGTATGGGCAAGAATTTTCAAAAAACTTAGACAAATGACCATGAGATTCAAACAATTGATTTCACTGTAGCGCGGGAGAGTAAGAATTTCCAAAAATCTCCTCAGCTTCATCGATAACTTCTGACGCACATAGTAAACTACATGCAACGTAGGTCTGTTCACGATTTCGGGTATCTGACAAGATATCAACGTCTAAGAAACATTAAATGTCAAGATTTTTTTTTTAGATTTTATCTATATATAATATATATAGAGAGATATATGCATATGTTATTTGTAAAGTTAACGGAGTATATATTCTTGACATTTTTCATAGAGAGATATTGACTTATAAGTAGAGTAATTTTTCTTAGGTTTGACACCATCTACAATAACTCTAAGTTCAAAGCCGACCATGTAAAAAACATTAAATACATTTCAAATATTGGTGTATTTAAAGGACACCATTAATAGTTTCATGCTTCAATATTTGTGTCATTTAAGATCGTGAAAAGAATATTTCGGAACAGTGTTTTTCACATAATGAATAATCGATAACATAATTGGTATTCGTTTAATAACATTTTTATGTACTAAATATGTAAGTGTTATTCAAATGAATTACTAATAAAATAATTGTTACACGTGTAATAAAATTGTTATTCAAATGAATTACCAATAACATATTTATTATCCATGTACTACAATTGTTGCGTACTAATTATGTTATTATCCTGCATTGGTGACTCTTTTGATAACGGTGGGAGTGAGGTTTAACCAATTCATCCTCGTTGATTGTTGTATTTCCATCTTCCGAAATAATGCACTAAACAGCGAGCTAGTGAGCACAATATAGTTAAATACTTCAGTTAGCAGAGTAATAAACAGTTTAACAGGAAATAACAATGTGTTGCATTAACAGTATGGTTATCCTCTTTTTTCGCAATTATGGTTTCCTAAAGAGTTAAAAATATAATTAGCATGCTAACATAATAGATATCGGTGCGAAAATATCAGAAAAGTCGCGTCTTTTGCAAATCGGTGAAATACTGTTCATCTTCTTCGTTGTCTAAAAACCCTTACTGTTCACGTGAACAGTGTTTTCTGTAACTTTAAATGAAAATTTACAAGAGAAAATTAGGAATTGCGAAATAGGAAAAATTTAGAGGTTCTAAAGTAGAGGAGAAAGAAACAAGAAAATGAAGTTTCCTGGAAAATGAAGTTTCCTGGAAAATTAAAGAAAAATGAACCGATGGAGAAGACGAACCGCATGCCATTTTTTTGCTTCCTTCAAGCATCGTTTGAAAATCTTGAAAAAAAATCTGGGAAAAATGGTGTACCTTCTTTGTTGCCTGTACATAAACATTGTTCACGTCAATAGTGTTTTCTGCAATTTTAACCGCGAAGCTAACCGAGAAAAATGGAGTTTGCGATATCGGAAAAAAATTGGAACTTATAAAATAGAGGAGAAGGAACAAAGCTAATGAAGCTTTCTGGAAATTTAAAAAAAATGAACCGATGGAGAAGACGAATCGCACGCCATTTTTTTGCTTCCTTCAAGATTCTTCTCTCCTTTTAAATAATGGCAGCTTTTGACAAAATCTCTGAGAAAATATTGTGATATATCACGTAGAGATAGTAGGTTACTAGGGGGCACAACCGAGTTATTTGAATTTGTACAGTGTTCGAAATAGTAAAGTATTAGATTGCAAATGTTTTGAAAGTTTTATGTCATATGATGCAAATGCTCTAAAATATAAAAAGACAACATACACACATTTTCAAATATTTATTGAATTGTCATCTTCTTCATTACTCCAACCACCATTTATCTCTATTACTTCATCATAATCTCATTCAACTCACCATCTTTCATTTCTTCTTAAAATTTCTTTCCATTTCTTCCTTTATACTATCTTCAAAAGCTTGCAATTTTAGAAAACATCATTACTTTACACAAAAACAAGCTTCTGGAAGTAGATATCGGTCATCTTTGAAGTCGATCACCTTAAAAATCAAGATCCAATGTACTTTTCATTTTTTGACTATGATTTTCTCGTTGCGTATTGCATATTTCTCGTGAAGTATGGTTTGTATTTTATATACAAAGCAAACTTCCCAAGAAATATACTTTTGTAACAAAAATATTAGTTTTGAAATTGACCGAAATTGCATTAACAAAGCAGACTTCTCAAACTTCTCGAGAAGTCTGTTTTGTCTATAGAAAAATACTTCAAATTTCTTGAGAACTCTGCTTTGTAAACAAAAAATGAGCTTTGCAAATTTACCGAAGTATCATTTACAAAACAGACTTTTCGAGAAATATATTTTGTCTACAAAAAAATCTACAAACTTCTCGGGAATTATGTTTTGTATACAAAAATATTAGTTTTGCAACTGAACAAAATTTTATTTACAAAACAAAATTCTCGAGAAGTATGTTTTGTCTACAAAAAACCGTAGACTTTTCAAGAAGTTTTTTTATACAAAGGGCTAACGATCTATTTCCCCCTCAGAACTATCATATAACACCAAATACCCGTAGAACTAATGCCACAGTTTGTATATCCATGCTGCAAAAGTTAAAAACATATTTCCCCCTCTACTGATAGTTCGAAATCTATTTCCCCCTCATATGAAAGTTCGATACCTAATTAGACATTATCGTAGTTAAATGCGGTTTACAAAATTCGTTAAACCAAATTAAACCAAATTATCTTAATTAAACCAAGTTAAACCAATAACTATCCGAATTATGACCCGATAACCCACGATTATAATTAACCAAACCCCAAAAATCTCCAAAATCCCAAATAGAAAAAACCCTAATTCCCAAAATCGGCCACCTTCGAAATCGATCCCCCCCATTGTTGAAATCGAGCAACCCTAAGTCGAAATCAAACCGTAATACCACTATCCTTGTCGAAATCGAAACCTAACACCACGAAATCGACGAAATCACGAGGAGAAATCTCCAAAATCCAAAATTGAAAAACTCTAAATCCTAAAATCGCCCCCCTTCGACGAAATCGATCCCCCTATTGTCGAAATCGAGTTTCCCAAAGAAAGAGAAGAGCTTCACGAAGTATACATGGCGTTAATGGTGCGCGGTGATGGGGAAGAGCTTCCCGAAATCGAGGATTTTCAGTCTCATTCCTTCTTTTCTTGTTTTAGGGTTTGTTTGATTGGGGATTTTCGATTTTGGGTGGGATTTTATGGTTGGATCTCGGTTTTGGAATCTGGGTGAGGTTTTAGGGTCGGATCTCGGTTTGGAATCCGAATGGGTTTTGATCTGGTTCGATATCCACCGGTTTTTGTGGTAAACCAAGTAACCCAGCTGTTCGGGAGAAATATGTTTCGAACTTGCAATTGAGAGGGAAATAGGTTTCCAACTTCTCCAAGATGGATATACAAACTGTGGTGTTAGTTCTAGGGGTATTTGGTGCTATATGATAGTTCTGAAACGGATATAGATTGTTAGGCCTTATACAAAAATGTTAGTTTTCCAAATGACTGAAGTTCCATTTACAAAAATAGACTTACAAAACAAATAATATGTCTATGATGATCTAATAAATTTCATTATTTGTTTTGCAAATAATGGTCCAAATATTAATTTGTTGTCTTTGTAGAATGGAATATGACAGACACATGGTATTTTGATGTGGATAATCAATGAGAAGGTAAAATGTTTGTAGTTGATGATGATTGCAAACATCAAGAACTTGTTGAATCGATACAAGATGATTATGACTTCGATAAGCAATGTGATGTGCTGGAGTTAAGTTATCTTACTCGGACGGTGAGGATTACAATGTTTACGGTAAAGTCAAAGATGAGTTTGAGAATAAAGCTTACTCAGACGGTGAATATTACAATGTTTACGATAAAGTCAAAGATGAGAATAGTGATGAAGATGATAAACAATTTAGTTTTAATGTTGGAAATTTTAAAAAGAGATGTTACGAGCAAAGAGAAAGCTCTACTCTGCGATGTGTTAAAAATTTATAATATGGGAACCAAAGTTTGTCTTGTAAGGATGATTTAGTATTACATTTACGTAGGATGTAGATTATGCAACAATTTGGGTTCAAAGTTTATAAGTTATCGAAGACGTTGTATGTGGTAATATGTCGTATAAAAGGTTGTGCAGGGAAGGTTCGAATTGCGGTCAAATCCATTGAATCTAAAACATTTTGGATGATGAAGTAGTAAAGGATTATACATGTTCAGTGACATACATGTTGAGTCGCTATAGACAAAGCAGTCTAAAATACATGTAAGTGTGACAAAAACGCAAACGAAGTATGCGTAATGAAGACTGCAACTTATAATGAAGTTTGCAACTGAAATCTGTAACTTGTAATGAAAGAGGCAACTACAAAAACCATCATTCAAAAACCAATGTAAATCTCAAAAACTACGAAAAAACTTAAAAAGAAACACCAAAAATTATAAAACCAGCATAAATCTCAAAACAACTATTGATAATTTTAAAATTACTAAAACAACAAACTTACTTTTTGTAAATCTCTTAACCTTTTTCCATATCTACAACTAGAGAAGATGAGAAATAAGATAAAAATATGAGAAAGAAAATTAGAAATACAACAAAACATCTAAACAACAAAAATCTCCAAACCCACGAAAAACTACTAAAAATAATAAACTTATTTTTTTATATCTCTTGAGTTCAATTTCTAGATCTAAAACAATAGAAGATGTGAAAGAATATTAAAAAAGAACAAAATATCTAAACAATAACAATATTCAAACCCACAAAAACAAAACCGTCTAAACAAAAAACTTACCTTTTTCATATCTTATTACTTTTTTCCAGATCTACAAAATAATAAGATGAAAAAGAGGGAAGGAAAAGAGAGAAGAAGAGAAGATTTAACTTGTAATCATTTTTTAGAGGATAGAGGCTCCCATTCTTTTTTAGATGAAATTATGAATTTTAAGGTTATCTTTTTATATACGAGAAATAAATTTTGATTAGGTTAAAAATTGTAAATTTGGTTATGTTAAATTTAAGTTTACATTTGTTCAAATTTCTGTTTTGTGCATAATTCCAGAGAAGCCTGCTTTGTCTTTTTTTACAAAGCAGACTTTTTAAAAAATCTTTCTTGTATTTTCTTTATAAAGTAGATTTTCTTGAAAAGTATGTTTTGTAATTTTGGTTAGATTAAATTAAAATTTTGGTTTGATAAAATTTTAATTTAAACGGACAAAAATTACTAAGCAGGTTTTTTAGAAAGTCTGCTTTGTATTTTTGTTTTCAAAACAGATTTTCCGGGAAGTATGCTTTGTTTTCTGTTTACAAAGCTAATTTCTCGAGAATTTTGCTTTGTTGGTTTAGTTAAATGAAAATTTTGGTTTGGTGAAATTTTGATTTGTGTAGACTTTTTCATGCAGTTTGTTTTATATTTTGTTTACACAGTAAACTTTTGTTGAAGTCTGTTTTGTATTTTGTATACAAAGCAAACTTTTTAAAAAGTTTACTTTGACGAGTTGGTTAAATTTCGGTTTGTACAGACTTGTCGAGAAGTTTACACAACGGTAAACTCTAAATCAAATGAAACCGGTTTAGTTGAATATAATTTCTAATTTGTGCACACTTCTTAAAAATTGTGCTTTATATTTTTACGACAAACTTCTCAAAAAGTCTGCGAAACCATAAATCTTAAATAATAATATTTACTAAATCTTTGAACTATTTAAAAAAAATAGATGAATATGGTAAAGATATGTAAGTAGATAAATAACTCATACAATTTTCTTTTAAAAATTGTAAATCTAAACTTTCAAACTTACCACATGATATTTCAAATTTTAACATAAATTCTTTACATAAACTTCAACTAGTTAAACTCATAACACATAACAACAAAAACTATCAAATATGTGATACCATTAGAAAAAAACTAATCTCCTTATTTTTGATTTTAGTATAACTTTTATTTATTTTGATATGTATATAAAAAATTTGAATAACAATTTCGTTTTTTGAAATTTACATATTTCATGATTTTAATTTGATTTAGGTAATTTATTAACAAAGTAGAATTCTCGAGAAGTTTGTGTTATTTTTTACAAAACAGATTTGTTGGAAAGTCTGCTTTAAGAAAGAAGATTTTCCAAGAAGTTTCTGTTGTTTTTTTATTTAAAACATAGATTTTTCAGGAAATTTGTTTTGTTTTTGTTTAATAAAGCATACTGTCAAGAAGTGCGTTTTATAAAAAAAATAATACTTTTTTTGGGATGTTCAAAAATTTATGTTATAAAAAGAGTTTTGTAATTTCTAAAATTAGTACTATTAATTTTATATCATAAGAAAAGTTTTATTTATTAATCAAAAAAGGAAAAACAAATTTTACTATTAATATTTTGTTTGTGATTCATAACGGGTTTAATTGCGAAACGTGTGAAAACTTATTTGAAAATAATACAAGATTTTGCAATAAAATTTGATCAGTTTATGTTAGTTTTAAATCCCATAGGGCGAAAATATTTTGGCCACATTAGTTTCTACTTCGAATCATTTGTTTAAACAAAAAATTTCGACAACCATTCAAATATTAAAAAAATTCTTATCATAGATTCTAATACGTTTCTAATAGATTCTTTGATGAAGACGTAATTTCATCTTTAATATTTTCCTTTTAGACGTAGTTTAACACTTAAATATCCTAGTCTTTTGAACTCGTAATCACTCAAGCGAAATGTGAATATAGAGACAAGATATATTTCTAGAGAACCATTAAAATCCTTGTCCAAAATATCATGTTCCAAAAAATACATACCAGAAAATAGAAATTGTTTATCACACCCAATTCATCAAAGTTGAAAAAGCAAAAATCAAAGAACTGAAGATATATTAAGTGCAGAGAAAATTAAGAGCAAAAAAAACATCTCCCATAGCTCATATTCCCGTACATTAGTCTTCATTAGAACTTGAATAAGATACATCTTCCCTGTTTTTAGTGCATAACTATAAAACACATGCTTAGTTATAGAATATTTCTGTTTTGTGTAGTATGCCAAATTATAGTAGGTTATGTTTTATTCCAATAGTTACACAAACCAGTTATCATAACACTATAACACTAATTAAGAGACGATATTATTTAATCGCAAAAATTTGTTTTGCCCACGCTATTTCCACCAGATCTTTGGAGTTTTCGAAAAACCTACACAAAGTTGTAAGAATTATTTTGGGGTTACACATGTATAATCATTGTATTATGATCATTATTTAAAATAGTTAAAATTATGTAATCACTTATTTGTAAAGATAAAAGATTATGGAACATAAATGTTATACAAAATTTATATATGGATACATTATGTAATTTCTAATTTGATGAACAACCGAATTAGAAATTATTATTATATATATATATATAATAGTTATGGTCCATATGACAACCCTAATCAGAAAAGAAATTCAGCATATCTTTGTATCCCATCAACAAAAACCTTCAACTATTCTAGGTTCATCGTAGAAAAACCATTTCTAATTTCAGTATCATAAACCATGGATCCCAAAGATACGCTTCCGCTATTGTTTCTTATTATTCAGAAATTAGCATGAGTTTTATGATTATAAACATCATAAAATAATCAACAATTGATATCAGAACCATCATGTCTAGTTTCAGTATAATAATCAGATTATTTTGTTAAAATTTAGATTTAATAATATGCTAAACAAATTTTATATTGTTGAATCTAGTTTTTGTTAAAGTTTAAAGATTAAATATGTATTATATGATATGTGGATAAATTGTTCAAAGATCTGAAATTATGCTTATCGTTTTAGATCTCGTTATAATGAAAAACATATTTAGATCTCAAATAAATAAAAAAAATTATGGAAATTTGGATGAAATCATAAAGGTTAGGTTTCTTGAATTTTGTGTGAAGTAATTTTTTGTATTAAATTCGATTTTATTTTTTAGTAGTTGATTTCATGCTTGTACAAGTTTGTTCGAAATCTCGTATTTTTTTCAAAAGAATTTTAAAGCAATCTAAGCAATATCGAATCCGCAAAAATCGTGGTGGTTGTTCATTTTTCTTTTGTCGATTTTGTTATTAAGTCTAAACATAACCGTTAAGGTTGAAAAAAAAAATTATTATTACATTTAATAATATTTTGTTTTAGGCTTATTAGCCCAACAACTTTAAAAAGGATTTTTAATCAATAAAATAAATTTTATTGTACAAGTTTAATTCTTGAAGTGGATTAATTGATACAAGATGTCGCTAAAGTGACCTCTCTTGTGGATATTTTTCCATGAATAGTTTTGAACGATGTGTGTATGTATATTCATGCAAATATTAAATCGACCCAAAAATAAAATTTTTATTTGGTCGAACTACATACATATATGTGATGATAAGTATGTGACAATTATTAAAAATTAACATGTGAATCTGAATGATAAATCGGTTCAAATAAAAGTTTATCATTTTATTATGCATTATTGTGAGTGTTTGATTTTTACAACAAGAGTATTACTAGCAGTTAATAATATTGTCTAAAATACTTATTATTAATGTTGCACTTGGTATCTTGATATGGGTTGTATAATATTTTATACTAGATTCATACCCACGCCATGCGTGGGGAAAAATATTCGTAAATTATATTTTATTTGTAAATATAAATTAAATATTTATATAATTTTAACTTTTATTTAAAATTACTTTTAACATTAATTTTTGTATATACAAATTAAGAAAATAAAAATAATTATTTTTTACGAATTTAATAGTATTTTTTTTGTTAGTTTAATAAAATATATTAATTATATAACCAAATTAATAACAATGATATACTTGTAATTATTCTAATAAGTTAAACTCATTTATATATTTATTTTAGTAATGACACGTCAGCATGATATTTCTGTTAATAATACGTCAGTTATTTTATTAAAATATTGTGCAAATAATGTATTAGGGATTATTGTAGTAACTTAATTCTATTTATATTTATTTGAAATTATTTATAAATTAACGTATAAAAAATTTAAAGAAATAAAAAGTATTGTTTTTGCAAATGTAATAGTATTTTTTGGTTAGTTGAATAAATTATATTTATTATCTAACCAAATTAATATCAGTGACATGTATTGTAATTATTCTAGTAATTTAAACCCTTTTATATATTTAAGCTGAAACTCGCTGTGATGTTGACACGTCAGTATGATATTTTTGTTATTAACACGTCAGGAGAAAGTTACTTTGTTAAAAAGTTTCTCAAATAATATATTAGGGATTTTATTTGTTGATTATATTTGATTAATTAGTGAGTTACTAATTCAGAATTATTCTCTTTTCATCAAATTTTACTATATTATCTGCTACCTTAGGTTAAATTCTAACACTTACTGGTTCCAATTACAAGGAATGGAAAATGAAGGTTAAGATTTTCTTTGGGTGTACGGATCTTGACCTTGCATTAAAGATGGAATAACCTACTTCTCCTATAGATACCAACACTGCTGAATATAAGGTGGTTTATGAGAAATGAGAACATTCTAATCGCATTGGTTTAATGATCATTTTGGACACCATTCCAGAAATTTTTAGAGGTGATGATGAGATCCAAGATCTCAAACAGTTCCTTACTGAAATAGACTTGCGTTTTGCAAAAAGCGATAAGGTAGAAATAAGTATGCTTCTGTATCACTTTAATAGCATGAGGTATCACGGCAAAGAAAACATAAGGGAGTACATTTTGTAATGTCTAATATTGTTTCAAAACTTAAGACACTCAAAACTGAGCTTTCAGAAGTAGTGCTTATATTTTTTTTCTTGAACTCTCTTTCTCCTGATTTCAATCAATTGGAATCCAGTTACAACACACAGAAGGATCATATTGTGTGCAAGAGGAGGATAGGATGAAACAAGAAAATTCTGGAAGTCCTCATATGGTTAACACCTCTAAAAGTCAGAACAAACAAAAAATGGAGGATGTTAAGAATGATGTTGCTAAAGGTCCAACACAAAAGAAGCAGACTAAGATTGAAGATACCTGCTTCTTTTGTAACAAAGTTGGACATATGAAGAAGGACTGCCAAAAGTACCATGCTTGGCGTACAAAGAAAGGTATGTTCCTTGCTATGGTTTGTTCTGAAATAAATATAGTTGAAGTGCCTAGAAACACTTGGTGGTTAGATTTATGTGCAACTACTAACATCGGTGTTGCATTGCAGGGTTGCCTGAGCTATCGAAAACCAATTAATGCTGAAAGACGCATTTATGTGGCTAATTGAATTTTGGTGGATGTGAAGACAATCACGTATTTTAGATTATTTTTTAGTACTGATTGTTTTTTTGGATTTGAAAGATATTTTTGTTGCAATGTCATTTAGACGAAATTTGGTTTTTATTCCTTATTTAGACAAATCTGGTTATTTT
Source organism: Pugionium cornutum (assembly GCA_018901935.1). Taxonomy (NCBI): domain Eukaryota; kingdom Viridiplantae; phylum Streptophyta; class Magnoliopsida; order Brassicales; family Brassicaceae; genus Pugionium; species Pugionium cornutum. The sequence continues at coordinate 22,983,255 of CM032156.1, read as the reverse complement.
TGTTTAATTGAGCATGGAAAAGTTACTTTATCTTTAAATTCAGTTTTAATTAGAACTAGTACACTCATGGATAATCATAATCTTTATATGCTTGACACTGTATATTTTTGTGATGAAAGCTTAAATGTTGAATCAAGGGGTATAAAACGTAAATTCGAAGATGCAAGTTCAGGAACTCCGTGGTACAAACGCTTAGGTCACATCTCTAGAAATAGAATTGAACGACTTGTGTCTGATGGTATATTGAGTTCTGTTGATTTCATAAATTGTGAAGTATGTGTGGATTGCATTAAAGGAAAACAGACTAAACATAAGAGATTGGATGCATATAGGGCTATAGAAGTTCTTGAGTTGATACAAACATACATTTGTGAACTTTTCCCTATGGCATCATGGAACGGTCAACAATACTTTATATATTCATAGACGATTACTCTCGATATGCATACTTGTTTCTTATTGATGAAAAGTCGAAATCTTTAGTCGTGTTCAAGAAATTTAATGCTGAAGTTGAGAATCAACTCGACCAAAGGATAAAGTCTGTCAGATCTGATCATGGTGGTGAGTATTACGGTCGGTACGACAGTTTAGGTGAATAACGTATAGGACCATTTGCCAGATACCGAGAGGAGGGGGGAATTGTCCCACAATACACCATGTCTGGGTCTCCCAACATGAATGATGTATCAGAAAGACGTAACCACACTCTTAAAGATATGGTGAGGAGTATGATTTGTCACTCCACCTTACCTAAATCACTCTGGGGAGAGGTATTAAAGACTACAACATACATTCTTACTCGAGTACCAACTAAGGCAACTGCAAAAACACTTTATGAGCTTTGGACAGGAATAAAACCTAGTCTAAAGAATTTTCACATATAGGGATGTCCATCTGAAGGTAGGCCTTATAAGCCAATTGAGAAAAAGCTATACTCTAGAATTGTGAGCAGTTATTTTATTGGTTATTTTGAGTGATCTTGGGGCTATAAGTTTTATGATCCCATACAAAAGCACATTTTTGAGACGGGAACATCTACATTCTTTGAGGATGTTAAATTTTGGGGGGGGGGGGGGAATAAAGTTAGAGACATCATCTTTGAGGAATAATCGGATTTCAGTTTCTAAATCGATTCATATAGTTGCTTTTGATAAAGCAAATTTGGATCCTCAAATTGATACTGAAGTTCTTCCTCCAAATCAAGATGACGATGTTATCGAACATAAAAGTCAAATTCAAAATCCTCAAAAACCGGTGCAACAAGATCATGTGCCTTTGCGGCAATCCACTAGAGAAAAGAGAAGTGCTATTCTGGATGATTAGATAGTTTTCTTATGGACAAGAGGAAAATCAAACCCAGTTGGAAGATGATCATATCAATTTCCATGAGGTCATGGGTAGTTCCAATTCAGATAAGTGGATTAATGCTAGTAAAAAAGAGTATCAGTCAATGCTAGACAATAAGGTCTGGAACACTGTCTAATTGCCAGAAGTAAAGAAAGCCATTAGTTGTAAATGGATATTTAAGACCAAAATAGATTCAAGTGGTAATGTGGAAAGGTATAAGGCTCGTCTAGTAGCTAAAGGCTATACTCAGAAAGAAGGGATTAACTACAAATAAATCTTTTCTCCAGTTTCATCAAAGGATTCTTTTAGAACAATCATGACCCTTGTTGCACACTATGACTTCATCAGATGAATGTCAAGATAGTGTTTCTCAATGGTACTATTGATGAGGCAATTTATATGGAGCAACCAGGAAACTTTATAATATGTGATTCAAAGAAGATGATATGCAAATTGAATAAATCCATCTATGCGCTAAAACAAGCTTCTCGTCAATGGTACCACAAATTTCATGAGGTAATCGTTTCATTTAGTTTTGAGGTGAATTTATTCGAAGATTATGTGTATCAGAAGTTCAGTGGGAGTAAGTGTAGTTTCTTGGTTTTGTATGTGATGACATACTAATAGCCACTAACGATATGAGCATGCTACATGAGACCAAGATATTTCTGAAGGGTAAATTTGAAATGAAAGATCTTGGTGAATCATTTTTTGTATTAGAAATTCAGATTCACCGAGATCGAACTCGAAAAATTCTTAGATTATCTCAAAAGAGCTATATTGATAAAATACTAAAGAGATTTGGCATGCAGTATTGCAAACCAGGTGATACCCCAGTCGCTAGAAGAGACAAATTTTCTCTTAATCAATGCACTAAAGAAAATTTAGAAAAAGATTCCTTATGCGTCCGTTGTAGGGAGTCTAATGTATGCTCAAGTTTGTACGCGTCTAGATTTAGCATATATTGTTGGATTTTTGGGCAGATACTTAAGTAATCCAGGTTCAGGCCACTGGAAAGCAACCAAAAGGGTCATGAGGTATCTGAAGAGAACAAAAGACTATATGCTCACATATCAGAGATCAAATAACATGGAGATCATTAGATATTGTGATTTTGATTTTGCTGGATGTCAAGATAGTAGAAAGTCTACATCACGTTTTGTTTTTTTGTTGGCTGGTAGCAGCATAATTTGTAGCAGTTTTTGAGGCATACAATCATGGACTTTGGTTGAGAAATTTTGTCACTGGGCTACGAATTCTTGAAGGAATTGAAAGACCACTAAAGATATATTGTGACAATAAATCAGCTGTGTTGTACTCCAACAAAAATAGCAGCACAACAAAGTTCAAGTTTATTGACATTAAGTTCCTTGTTGTTCAGGAGATGGTACAAAGTGGAGAGATTTCCATAGAACACGTAGGGACAAATTCCATGATAGCAGATCTGTTTACAAAGGGCATTCCACCTAAGGATTTTCTTGAGCATACTGCTCGAATGGATGTTTCAATGTTTGAGGATCATTTGGTTTAGTGGGAATTTTTTATTTGGTTTTGGATTTTATGTTTTACTTGTGTTTATGCACATTTATTTTTTGATCCAAAATAAAGTTTTGTTTTTGTTTACTCTTTGTACAATAAAGTTAAAGGATCTCAATAAAGTAGGACAAGTTGAGAATCAACATGTATTTATCACTTTTCATGTGATTTTCATACCACACTTTTGATAATTGATCTATGTCATTTGTTTATATTAATTTCAGTGACCATGGAAGATTTAGTTATTTATTATTATAACGAAAACCGCTATGATCCTATGTTAGTATAGTCAATGGACGAGATTTTTTATGCTTTTGTTATATAATGATAGTTTTGAATTCATAAAGTCTATAAAAATTTTATAATACATATGTGACCGAGTGAGAGATTGTAAAAATTATTTTGGGATCACACATATATAATCAATGTGTTAGGATAATTATTTAAAATAGTCAAAATTATGTGGTTACTTATTTATAAAGATAAAAGACTATGATAAATATTATGGAAAATTAATGTGGGGATACACTATGTAATTTCTAATTTGATGAAAAGTCAAATTAGAAATTATTTTCTATGTATATAAAATGTTATGGTCGACAACTCTAATCAGAAATTCAGCACATTTTTGTATCACATCAACAAAAACTTTGAGCTATTTTAGGTTTATCGTTGAAAAACCATTCTCAATTTCAGTATCATAAGTTATGGATCCAAAAATACGTTTGCGCTATTGTTTTTTATTATCTAGAAATTAACATGAATTTTATTATTATAAAAATCATAAAATTATCAACAAAAGTATCTATGAACATGCAATTTTACCTGAACTCTTTAAGTTCTCTATGCAAATTCAACATACCGTTATCATCGGATAAAATCGCGATCGATTACCGTGTTTATCGTAGGTGTAATAAAAGCCGACTACACCAAATAAATTGGGTTTCAACATGAATCAAACCAGAATTAAAACCCAGAATAAAAATCCGAAACCCCAAATCGATTTCACCATTTGCAATTTAGGGTTTATATCATATCATTGATTCGGGTTTTGGGTTTTCTGTTCGACTTTTGCTGGAGGAAGTTTTTACTGAGTGCGATATTGAGTGGCGATATGGAGTGAGTGCAACCTGAGAAGTTTTTGCTGGAGGAAGTTTAACTTTATTGAGTGCGATATAAATGAACCCTAAATCGCAAATGGTGAAATCGATTAGGTGATTTCTCAAGCGTGTTGAAATCTCAATGGCTTACAACTGGGATTGTGTCTCAATAGCTTGATCAGGTTGATTAGAAATATTAACCACCGAAGGAATAACCCTTGGATTTGATCCATTTTCAGATGCTATTGGCATCGAGATCGAAACTCTCTATTAATGAGAAAACGTTATTAAAAAACAATTGAAAGATTATCAAAACACTGTTTATTTCTTTTTGATAATTGCACAAATTAACTTATCACAAATTAACTATGTTTAGATTTTACACAAATTTAATAACTTATTAATTTGAAACCTAGAAAATTTATCAAAACAACAACACCTTGCACTAATCAAGAATACGCTTTGTCTTCTTGATTCTTCTTCACCTCACGATTATGTCGTCAAGAAGCATGCCATCCTCTCTTTTTTGACACTGCTTTTATCCTTGGTTTCCATCTTGTCTTCTAGAAAGATTACCTATTTTTAGTTTCGGGAAAACTTCCTTTTATGACACACTCTTCGTCTTTTATGGACACACTTTTTTTTTTCCTTTAGGATAACTTCTTGTTTTGCCTCAGGTGATTCTCAGCATTTTGGTTACGTTCCATCTTCTTTCTTTGAGCCCATCTCAGATTTTTGCTTCTTCACTCTCGATGGAAACTTTTCATTCAGCGGTATATGCTCACCACCATGATACAAACTTAACGTGTTTTGAAAATTCGAATTACAATGTTTTATGGTTGATTTACAATTTTTAGTTGAGTAATAACCTAATAACACTTTTTAAAATTTAGTTGAGTAATATCCTAAAACTAAAATTTCATAATAGAACAAATAACTATGTGAAAATACTTATTTACTTTAAAGAAATTATATATAAATTTAAAATATTATATTTGGGTTCCAATTTTCTAATTTAGGATTTTTTTTATTAACAAACAGTTTTAATATATTTTAATCTTAAATTTACGCTATTATTAAAAATTTAAACTAATGATGCTAATTTTGGAACAAAAACTTAGAAATGTGATATTTTAGAAAATTGTGCTTTTTAGTTATACCCTTTGTAAACTTGCTAACTCAAAACTTCAATTAAAATAGAAAATAACGTGTGTGAGAAGTTGGCTTAGCATTTTTTTTAAAAAAGTAAAATTTATTTGTCATTATTAACATATATTGCAATTTCTGTAACATAAAAGTAATTCATTCTGAAAATTTGCTAATATATTTTATTAATAAACTAAGCATTATTCTTAAATTTAAACTTCTTTTAACAACACATATAATAATTTATACATCAGAAAATTTATTAATCAGTTATTTTGATATTACTTTGATAAAACTGCTAACTCACTGTAAAAATAGTTCATGCCACACAATTTTTACGGCAAATTATATGCCATATATCTTCTAATAAATGCATGTTATAACTTATATAACTATATATGTGTACTATGATATAAGAGATGAGTGTGTGATGTGAGGGAGAAGAGTGATTATAAACTCTTGTAAAATTGTTGTGTATTCTACATTTCACTTAGATAATCTATATATAGAAGAGAAGTTATCACATAAGATACACAACTTTTTTCTTTATAATGAAATTATTTTATAAAGATTTAGTAATATTAAACAAACACTACAAGAAAACGAACATTTGTCAATAAGAATAGTCGAAATTTAGTCGTATATTAGCTATTTGTCACAATTTTGCGATCATAATCAGTCATCACAAATCAGTCGTTGTAAAATCCAGCGGTCACAAATTGGTCTTTTTTTGACCGAAATGCAACTACATAAATATTTATATAATTTTGCGACTATATTTGCGACTACAATATTTTCTTCATTTTTTGGGACTAATATGCCATTGCATTTATTAGTTTCATATTTTGCGGCTATATTGCAACTGCCACAAATGAACATCTAATTGAAATCGCATATTAGTAACAATATTTAACGACTCATATGCCACCGCTATGTGGTCATGAAAATGGTAGTCACCACAAAGTTTTGCGACCAATGAGCGACCACAACTGTAGTTGTTAAAATCGTAGTCACAAGATAGTCATAAAATTTGTGACTGTTTTACGATTACGGCGACTATATTTGTGATCAAAATGCAGCCACGTTAATTATTTTATTACAAAATAATTAATTTAATTATATTTTCTTCAAAATATTTATATATATTTTAAAACATGTTTTTCGTAAAATAGTTCTAACTCAACATTAAGTTATTCTCCATGTTTATACCAACATAATAATTTGGCATAAATTTTCTATTATACAAATGATTTCAAATTTTGCATTCCGGAAAATATTTATAATTTTTTCAAAAAACGTTACCCCACTACTTTGCGTTATTAGCTGATTACATGAAAAATTCATGAATTATTCCATCTCTTTTGCAAATATGGCAGATATATTTCTTTTCTGATCATAAATCTTTTTGTACATCCACTCTCCCGAATTACTATTAGTGTAATTCCTGCATATTTTTCTAATTTTGTTTTCAATATTTAATTCTACTAATAAGAGGAGAAACATGTGGCATATATATGAGATGTTGCCACTATTTTATCATTGCTTTACCATTATTTTGCTATCACCGTTTTGTTGTCGCTTATTTGTAATTACAACTATTTCCACACATGTGATTCACATTATATAATCACCATCACACAGCGATTCATACTAACATTGTGGTCGCTAAACTATTACAAAAAGAGCGATGGATATGGACCACAAGTTAGCTACGATTCTGAGATCGCATATTTATCGTAAATTTGCGACCACATTGTAGAGCCGCAATGTGGCTGCAAAGGAATAGTAAATTTACTGCTAAACATCGACCACAATTACTAGTCGTAAAACAGCTACTGCTTCGCGACTACATCCTTGCAGCCGCATGTTAGTCGCATAGTAATCGCAATGGAATCGCATATTTTGCGACTATGTTTTTAGTCATAAAATGAGTGGCAAAAATCATTTTTTGTAGTAAAAGTAATGGATAATCACTATCCATTTAACACTCTCCATTAATTATTCATTAATTATCCATTATAATCTTTGTAGTGCATACATTCTCGTTAAAAACTTTGTCATAGGAAAATCCATTGGGATAAAAATCACGACAAGAAAAAGGTATATTTATGCAGTCTCCTTTTGGAAAATGGATATAATTTTCTCTTCATAAATCTAGTAGATGATACATTTCAATGTTTTGAATATGCTTTAATGAAGTGCCATTATAAATCTGATGCATTTTCGTCATTTGAGCAAATGTATTTGATATCAAATTTTTGATTTTTCTCAAATTGTTGAAGATATAAGAAAAATCTCAAAATAATATGTTTTGTTGTGCCACTATTGATATAACATTATTTGATTTGGATGACATATACAACATTATCTTCGGATATTGTTGATTATTTATTGCTGATTTGTCCATTTACTCTTTTGATATATTGGATCATTGATCTGAGCTATACATTATGGTGTTACGCTTGCCAAAGGCCAACACACGAGAAGATTTTTTTGTCCTATTTACATTAAAAAGAACCAAGATTAAGATGATGTAAAAAGACAAAATCCAGCAGTTAGATTGGTAGAAATCAAGACTTTCCTAAACGAAATCTGACTCCCTTTTTTGTATATTAAAAGAGGAGCAGGTTGATATAAACCTAGTAACGGGATACCAAGGATTGATCCAGAGATTCTGGAAAGTATGAAGAAATACCTGATGGTTACGAATGGTGATGATAGAAAAGTCAGAGAGGAAAAAGATTAAAAAATCTATCAAAACGGTTGAAAAAGATCAGGTAGCTAGAAAGATGGTCCTAAGGCTTGAGCTAGCATTGATCATCTCCAAAGATTTGGATAAAGGAAAATGTCTTGTATTTAACTATGATGTAACTAGTTCTAATTTTCAAAAAGAAAAAGAGTCTAGCCTAGAGAAAAAGTTGATGGCATCCGCAATCAAAACTGATGTATCACTAAGGTTTAGAAATGTTCAAGGTTATCATCAAGAAGAGTTTTCTCTAGCTATTTCCTCTTCCTATGTTCAGTCCTTGATGGATTTTTAACGGTTTATAGGCTTGGAATATATCTGAACTAGGACCTTCCAGAACAAAAAGAAAGGAGACATAGAACAACACTTGTTAATAGCTGATGACAATTAAAAGTACCCAAAATTTTTGGTGAATGATAGTCACAACGACGAAAAACTGGAATTCAACAAGGAGTTTTACAAAAATGGAAAGCACAAGTCGAGGTATATTCCACTTCTAAAATCCATAGACTTTGGTTCTACGATTTGACAATTCCGCATTTCAAGAAATTGAGTAAAAAACATGTTCCTGAGTTTTTTTTTCTTCATGGAAACAAACAATGTAAAAATGTTATAGTTGATTTGCAAGAATAGTTAGAGTATAACCGTAATAATATTGTGGATCCTTTAGGAACCAGTGGTGGTTTACCTTTGTTTTGGAAAAAGTGTGAATATTAATCTTTTGTGGATAAATTTTTTATCAATTGCCAAGTTCAGTTTTGGGCAATTAATTTACTTATGACATGTATTTATGGTGACTCTATTAAAAAGAAAAGAGTATGCGTTTGAGAACGTATGGCTAGGATTGGAATCAACCGGAAAAATAGGTGGTGTTTTGTTGAAGATTTCAATGATATTTTTCATAATAAAAAAATTCACTAAGTGGGTACAAAGGAGACTGGCTAGGTATTTTGGTAATAAGAATTGGTTTCAAAAGAGGTCTAATAACAAACCTGTTTTGATTAAACTTTTATTTTCCCAAGATGCCTATAGACCGGTTTTCTAAACCTTTGGTAAATAAAACTATTGTGAATACTTGGAATTTAGAGAATCAACGCTCCAATCTCATCCTATATGATAACTTGAGGTTATATAGAAAAGTTATGAGTGTGAAAAAAGTCAACATTCTTAACTCTTTCGATTAAATGCACCAGATTGAGAGGACTTGAAAATTGAATAATCAGGTGTTTATCCTTCCACTTTGAAGTTGTATTGGCTAAAAAAGATTTAATGGGAGCATACAATAATGAAGAAAAATATTGAAGGAAAAAACGTAAAAAACAGTGGTTAAGACAAGGTGAGAAAAATTCTAAATTATTTCATGTTTCAGTCAAGGCTTCTAGAACAAAAAACCGGATTGAGAAATTGATTGACTGGCAGAGCCATGGTTTAGCTCAAAGTTCAGATGCAGTTAAAGGAGAAGTAGCTACAATTTACTTTTTTGAGCTTTTCAAATCTTCTAATCCTTCGGCTTTGAAACTTTTTTCAGTGGATTTTATGCCAAAGTCATATTTTCCATGAATGACTAAAAAAAAAATAAAGGATGCAGTTTTCTCAATTAAACTTTGGAGTGCTCCAAAAGCTGATGGGATGACTAGTTTCTTCTTCCAACATTTTTGGAGTATTGTTGGCAGACAAGTCATTGATGAGGTGAAAAGTTTTTTTTAGAAGGTGTCTTTCTTAATGAATGGAATCCATATCTGCCTCCTACCTAAACGGAGAATCCAACATAGATGGTGGATTTCACCCAATCAGCTTATGCTTAGTGTTATTGATACGAGGATAGAAAGCAAACAAAAAAAGAAGCTTATGGCTACGAATGAACCAGTGGAACATAAAAAAGTTTTTGCACTACTAGTTGTATCATTAACCGGAGTTAAAGCCAAGAAACTCAAATAGACAATCAACAGCCTACTCAACAACGAGAATTCACAAAAAATTCACTTGGACTTGAATCGAAAAGTGCTTAAATGCACATTGAATTTAATACAAGTCCAAGACACCATACAAATGGCTATGTGATCCATTTGTACTCTTTTTCCCTTATCCAAATTTTCTCCCATTAGGTTTTCTTGGTAAGTTTTTTAATGAGGCAAATGAATCACATTACAACCAGCCCAATTTGTTGTTTAAAATCAAAAGAAGTTCACTTAAAAATGGTCAAAATTGGCGTCATCAAGGGGGGGGGGGGAATGTCTACATTCATAGTCAAAATAAGAGTTAATGAAATCAAGGTATTTGGTCAAGCTCTTTGGTCGTCTTTCCTTGTAATTGTAACTAATTTAATGCTGTAAGCTCTTCATATTACGCCTCCTTATAGTATAAATATGAGTTTTCAGCTGTAAACTTGATTATTTAACTTTTTAAATAAAAACAGCTTCTTTTCTTAAGTTTAAGAGTGATTCTCTTCTTAAGTTTGAGAGTGATTCTCTTCTTAATCTGATTGTTGGTGTGTAATATCGTTTAGTCAACATTTAGTAGCCTTAGTGTATAATATCTAAGCTATTATCTTAGGTAAATCAGTAGTCTTTTCGCAGCTACTGTGTGACCCTTCAATCCACAAGTTTGAGGGGGGGAGGGGGGAAGTGTCTACATTCATAGTCAAAATAAGAGTTAATGAAGTCAAGGTATTTGGTCAAGCTCTTTGGTCAAGTCTTTCCTTGTAATTGTAACTAATTTAATGATGTAAGCTCTTCATATTACGCCTCCTTATAGTATAAATATGAGTTTTCAGTTGTAAACTTGATTATTTAACTTTTTAAATAAAAACAGCTTCTTTTCTTAAGTTTAAGAGTGATTCTCTTCTTAAGTTTGAGAGTGATTCTCTTCTTAATCTGATTGTTGGTGTGTAATATCGTTCAGTCAACATTTAGTAGCCTTAGTGTGTAATATCTAAGCTATTATCTTAGGTAAATCAGTAGTCTTTTCGCAGCTACTATGTGACCCTTCAATCCACAACCTTTGAACAGATTGAATTTTGATTCATTCTGTTGCAAAACATATCTCATCCGCATCCAGAAGTGCATTCCTTGGGAGGTTCGCATCATTTGGTATCAGAGCACACTTCTGATTAGAGGAAATCAAACTTCAGAAACACCAAACTTGTTAATGGAGGCTCTAGTCGCAGAAATGAAGAAAACATTACAAATAGAGCTGGAAGCCATTCACTTGCGGCTTGATGATGTTCAAAACAATAATAACCTTTAGACATGGCCATAATAAAGAAACAGATGCCTACTATAGCCGTGGCAGTGAAGGGAGTAGGAGGACCCAAAGGAGGCATAGGCGTGTAAGAGAAGAAAGGGTTAGCCTAATGACAACCAAGGAGGTCTCAAACTTAAGATACCATCATTCTATGGCAAAAATGATCCAAACACTTACCTGGAATGGGAGAAGAAGATCGAGCTGTTGTTTGATTGTCAACACTATTCTGAGCTCAACAAGGTCTGCGTAGCTGCTACTGAGTTTTATGAATATGCACTCAGCTGGTGGGATCAATTGGTGACTTCCACAAGACATAATTGTGAGTATCTAGTAGAAACATGGGCTGAGATGAAAGCCATAATGAGGAAAAGGTTTGCGCCCAGCCATTACCATCGTGAGCTTCACCAAAAGCTAAGGAGACTCAATCAAGGAAGCCGAAGTGTTGAGGACTATTACCAAGAGTTGGAAACCCTCATGATCAGGGCAGATATTTCAGAAGATAGAGAAGCTACTATGAAAAGATTTTTAGGAGGACTTAACTATGACATTCAAGATAGAATGGAGCTAGAACATTATGTGGAGCTATAAGAAATGTTGCACAAAGCTATATTGGTGGAACAACAACAAAAAAGGAAAAGTTATAATAGGCCAAGTTATGGAGCATCTAACAATAAACCTAGCTATCAAAGGGAAGGAAAGCATATTGCTAAAGTTGATTTTAAACCTTCAACAACCACTCAAGATGTCAAGAGCAAATCTGAAGCTACTACATCTACTAGAACAAGAGATGTGAAGTGTTTCAAATGACAAGGAAGAGGGCACTATGCAAATGAATGCACCAACAAGAAGATCATGATTCTATTGGATAATGGTGAAATAGAATCTGAGGAAGAAGAAGTCTTTTCTGATTCTTCAGAAGAGCATCTTGTACCTCCTATGACAGGAGAATTATTGGTAACAAGAAAAACCCTAAGCGTACAAAACAAAAACAAAGAACATGAGCAAAGAGAGAACCTGTTTCACTCAAGATGCCACGTCCAAGGAAAGGTTTGCAGCATCATTATTGATGGAGGCAACTGCAGTAATGTAGCTACTGAAACTATGGTAAAAAAATTGGGTCTGGAAGTGTTCAAGCACCCAAAGCCGTATAAGCTGCAATGGCTTAATGAGTGTGGCGAATTGAAGGTAAGCAGCAGAGTCAAAGTACCTATAACCATTGGAAAGTACCAAGATGAGGTCCTTTGTGATGTTTTACCAATGGAGGCTGGCCACATTCTGCTTGGAAGACCATGGCAGTTTGATCGGAAGGTCATTCATGATGGCTACACCAACCAGCACTCGTTTGAACACAAAGGTAAGAACATCACACTTGTTCCTATGACACCACAGGAGGTGTACCAAGACCAGCTTGTCTTGGAGCAAAGGAAAACAGCTATAAATTCAAAGAAAACCATAAGCACCAAAAGTGACAGAGGCTGTGAGAATAAGAACAAGAAGCACTCAAGTTTCTTTGTGAGAACTGGTAGAGTTAAGAAGGCTCTCTTCTCACAACAACATGTTCTTTTGTTTGTCTATAAGGAAGCTCTCATGAGCTTAACTAACATTGCACCGGTATTACCGAGTAAAGTGACTTCTATTTTGCACGATTATGAAGATGTCTTTCCAGAAGACAATCCAAAGGGGCTACCACCCATCAGAGACATTAAACATCAGATTGATTTTGTACCTGTAGCCCACTACCAAATAAACAAGCTTATAGAACCAATCCCGTTGAGACTAAGGAGCTGCAAAGACAAGTTAATGAGCTAATGGAGAAGGGCACATCAGGGAGAGCATGAGTTCTTGTGATGTGCCGGTTCTACTTGTGCCAAAGAAAGATGGCTGCTGGCTCATGTGTGTTGTTTGTAGAGCAATCAACTACATTACGGTAAAGTATCGCCATCCAATCTCTAGGTTAGATGACATGCTTGATGAATTGCATGGTTCCAGAATCTTTTCTAAGATAGATCTTAAAAGTGGGTACCATCAAATACTCATGAAAGAAGGGGATGAATGGAAAACTACATTTAAAACTAAGCATGGATTATATGAATGGTTAGTCATGCCATTTGGGTTAACAAATGCACCTAGTACTTTCATGAGGTTGATGAATCATGTTCTTAGAGAATTCATAGGATTCTTTGTTGTAGTATACTTTGATGACATCTTAATCTACAACAAGAATCTAGAAGAACATGCTAGTCATTTGACATTAGTTCTAAGTGTTCTTAGAAAAGAAAAACTATATGTCAATCTTAATAAATGCATTTTTTGTACCGATAACATTGTGTTCCTAGGCTTTGATATAAGTGCAGATGGTATTAAGATTGATGAGGAGAAGGTCAAAGCTATTAAGGAATGGCCAAGTCCAAAAACAGTAGGAGAAATGAGAAGTTTCCATGGGCTAGCTGGCTTCTATAGACGCTTTGTCAAGGATTTTAGCACTATTGCTGCCCCACTTACAGAAGTAATCAAGAAAGATGTAGGATTCAAATGGGGACAAGCTAAAGAAAGCTCATTCCAAGCTTTGAAAGAAAAGCTTACACATGCACCTCTTCTATCTTTATCTGATTTTCTTAATACCTTCAAGATAGAATGTGATGCTTATGGTATAGGTATTGGAGCTGTTTTGATGCAGGATAAGAAACCTATAGCCTATTTCAGTGAGAAGCTTGGAGGAGCCACCCTCAAGAAAGTTCAGAAGATCAGCAACAACGCGTACAAAATTGATCTTCAAGGTAAGTATAATGTGAGTTCAAGCTTCAATGTTTCTGATCTTTTGTCTTTCATTGCAGATGAACCAGATTTGAGGTCAAATCCTTTTCAAGAGAAGGGAGATGATACGAGCATGGAAAGTACACAAAAGAAGAAGCTCATGGCTACGAATGAACCAGTGGAACATGAAGAAACTCTTGCACTACCAGCTGGACCATTAACCGGAGCTAAAGCCAAGAAACTCAAAGAGGCGATCAGCAGCCTACTCAACAACGAGAATGCACAAAAAATTCACTTGGGCTTGAATGGAGAAGTGCCTAAATTCACTCTGAATTTAGTACAAGCCCAAGACAATATACAAATGGGTATGTGATCCATTTGTACTCTTTTTGCCTTATCCAAATTTTCTCCCATTGGGTTTTCTTGGTAAGGTTTTTAATGGGACAAATGAATCACATTACAACCAGCCCAATTTGTTGTTTAAAATCAAAAGGAGTTCACTTAAAAATGGTCAAAATTGGTGTCATCAAGGGGGGGGGGAAAGTGTATACATTCATAGTCAAAATAAGAGTTAATGAAGTCAAGGTCTTTGGTCAAGGTCTTTGGTAAAGTCTTCTCTTGTAATTGTAACCAATTTAATGATGTAAGCTCCTCATGTTACGTCTCTTTACGTTATAAATAGGGGTTTTCAGTTGTAAACTTGATCATTCAACTTTTCAAATAAAAACAGCTTCTTTGCTTAAGTTTGAGAGTGATTCTGTTTTTAATGTGATTGTTGGTGTGTAATATCCTTCAGTCAATATTTAGTAGCCTTAGTGTGTAATATCTAAGCTAGTATCTTACGTAAATCAGTAGTCTTTCCGCAGCTACTTTATGACCCTTCAATACACAACATTTGAACATATTGAATTTCGATTCATTTTATTGCAAAGCCTATCTCAACCGCATCCACAATTGTATTCATTGGAAGGTTCGCATTAGTTATACAAGGTTATTTCAAAAAATTTGGTAAGAAAGTTTCAATCCTACCTAAACGGAGAATCCAACACAGATGGTGGATTTCACCCAATCAGCTTATGCTCAGTATTATACAAAGTTATTTCAAAAAATTTGGTAAGAAAGTTTCAATCTTTCTTGTCTAAATTAGTCTCTCCCTACCAATCTAGCTTTATTCAAGATCGCTTCATATCAGATAATATCTTAATTTCACATGAAGTGGTACATGGTTTAAGATGCAGCTCAACAATATAAAAGAAATTAATGTCCATTAAATATGACATGTCAAAGGCTTATGACAAGATTGAATGGAGTTATGTGAGAGCACTATTGAGAGCCTTTGGTTTTCATAACAGCTGTATTAATTGGATCATGGTTTTTGTGTCCAGGAATGAGGCATCAGACAGGGGATGCCTTATCACCTTTCCTTTTCGTTTTTGCATAGAAGGGTTGTCTCAACTTCTTTTAAATGCAGAATATATGGGAATTATTAGTGGAATGAAATACTCAGAATGAGGCTTTTCTGTTCATAATTTTTTATTTGTAGATGATAATATTTTTGTTTTATTTGTAGATGATAATCTTTTTGTTTATTTGTATATGATAGTCTTTTTGTTTACAAAGCTGCGGAAGATCAGGCAAGGGCTCTTCCTAACATTCTTAAAACTTATGGACAAGCCTTTCGACAAGTAATGAATCCAAGAAAGTTTCCTATCACCTTTGGAGTTAAGGTTCTGGAAGATAAAAAAAGATTCAAAAGAGATTTAGTTTTTACAATGAGGGCGGGGCGAACACCTATCTTAACATTGATAATCATAGTTTTTGTATTGTTTTACCTTGCATTTCACTACTTTTTCTTTGTTTTTATTAGAATTTTAGGAATTATATCCTTTCTATCACATTCATTTTTATTTGATATTTCATTCTATAGGTTAGGACATATATTTTTCATCATACATACATTATCGATGTTTTCAGATACATCGCAAAGTTAGAGGAAATCAAGCATTGAAAAACTGTCAAGAAATCTCCTGGAAGCCACGAGATCGGCATCCGGCTGATCACAGAAGGCCAATCCCACCCGGCGAAAATCTTTATTGAATTATGGATTGGCCATTGGGCTGATCTCACCTGGCTGGTCTCACTTTGCCAACCCCAAAATTGCTAGAAGTTTATATATCGGCCATCGGGCAATTTCAGAAGGCCGGTGCGTATCACCCAAGCTCGAGAGTCTTGTCGCACATACGATCGGTCATCCAGCCGGTCGCACCTGTCCGGTTGCGTAATGTCGCACCTGCCCGATCCCGTCAACCCAAACATGCCCATGTCTTGCGCATGCGATCTGCCATCTGGCTGATCGCACCTGCCCAATCCTACCGATCCAAATGCGTGTGTCCTTCCCATATAAAGATCGGCCATCAAGCCGATCTTAGCTGGCATATTTCATACCATTCAGAGCCAAATATCTTTTAAACCTGTTTTAAGTTAATCGGTTTGTCTTGGAGTTAAACTAATTAATTAAAGATACTACATAAACCCTGTAAAAACACATTTAACCTAAGTTTTTCTCTAGTTTACGGTTCTAAGCCGATTTTTGAGGAAGGAGAATTGGCTCTCAACTTTTTTTCTTGCACATTGGATTGTAGTCGTTTTTTACTTTCTTTACAATTAGACAAATAGACAATCAACTCAAAAACCCAATTACAATCTAGCTAGAAGTATTTCATGTATTCCTAGTGTGTTAATCTTACTTTCCTGAAAATTCGGTATCCAGCTACTTTGATTTACTCTACACTTGGAGTTATATTAGAGATTAAAACTTAGAACCCATTAAGTTTTGGCGCTGTGTCTGGAGAAGTTAGCAATAGCTATTAGAATTTTAATTCACATAGAGACTAGTTATTTGTTTTTTTTTATTTTGTTATTTTTTACTACAATTACTTGGTTTTTGCAAATGCATGAACACAAGAAGTCGTGGATACATAATCTTGCAATATAGTAGAATCGATATCCTACAATTAGAAAGACAATCTGCAAGAGCAAGCAGAGAGTGACTGGATCATCTAAGCAAGGATTTGGAAATGGAACAACAAGCACGATTTCCCCCAAAAGATGATGAGAAAGAAGTCCAAGTAGTGGGTATGGAAAATCAGAACATATGGAGACAAAGAGGTCCAGTACACCCTCAAAGACCTTCTAGAGCCATTGGATCATTTGATGAGTCAAACGTATATGGGTATCGAACTGGAATTCGGCAACCCCTATTGAAAACAACTACGGCTGGGCGTTTGGGTACCTGTTTGGGTTTGGGTCAGATTTTTTTGGGTTTTTGGGTTTTCGGAGTCAGAAGTGTAAGACCCATTCGGATATTTATAAATCTTCGGGTCAGATTTGGTTTGGATCTCTCTAGATTCAAGTTCGATTTGGGTTTTGAATTCGGGTTTGGGTTAGTAGAGTTTTGAATTTGGATTGGTTCGAGTTTCATATCTGAAATATTCATATATGTGGATTCAAGTTATTTCGTATTTTTTACCCAAAATTGGTATATGTTCTCGAAATAACTAAAAAAATATGATGATTCAAAAATAACAAAAATATCTTAAAATTTCAAAAATAAAAATCAAATTATCATCATACTAATTCTCATCACGAATTTTATATTCTAAGCATTTTCAAAACAAATTAAAGCATAATATTTTCATAAATGACAAGGAATAAGAATTTTATTTTCAGTCAAAGCATATAATCTTTGATTGAATTTATTTACTTTTCTTTTATCATTGGCGTTTCAAACTTTGCAAAAAACAAGTACAAACATATTGTTAAACAACAAAGAAAGAAATAAAATAGAATATAAGAAAATAAAATTTACTTCTCTCAAGTTTGTATTCATCGTCAACTTCAACAAGTATTGTTGTATTTGTAAGCACTCTTGATTCACATCGGATGTCTTGTTTCAACCATTGGTATGTGTACATCAAAACTTCAACCATATAGTGAGATAAACAACTCCTATATGGGTCTATGATCCTATTACTAGTGCTAAAAAAACTTTCATATGCAATAGAGAAAACTTGTATTGCAAATACATCTCGAGCTATCGTTGACTTTCCACCAAGAGAGTAACTCGTATTCTACTCCAACTAATAACTTACGATTTCAACACTTTCTTTCAAATATGTTTCCAACTCTTCCCTTGTGTCTTGAAATCCTATCCCATTTAACAACTCGTTGTACTTAAAATCAATACTATTATAACCCAAATCATCATCCATTAAATTCGTTCTTTCAATTGATTGTTCTTGAGTAAATTGAGATTATTGATTACACTGAGATGGTTGGATATTTGAACTTTTACCATATCTTCCACTATACTCTTTAAACAAACTATGCATAACTAAATACACCGACTCATACATCTCCTTAGCCTCTGAAGTTTCTTTCCCATATAGTTCCTCAAAACACAACTTAGCAAATTGCATTTTCTTCCTAGGATCAAACACAGTCGCCACAATCAACATTTTGTTGATGTTCTTCATGCCATCCCAATACTTTTTAAACTTTTTTAACATTTCAGTCGCCTTTTTCTTCAGTTCAGAATCTAAACTATAGCTCATTTCTACCAATAATATAGCTATGTTTATTATCTCACCATAACATCTTGTTGATGTTGTTCATGCCACCCAAATATCTGTTGTGAGTGAGATCCTTTGCTTGTTAGCTAAGAACCATTCCTTCAAAATTGTCATTCTCTACACATACATCTTAGTGATGTCTCTTGTTGTTGTCTTTCTCGAATGAGACTTGTACGAATTCACCTTAAAATAAAGACATAGAGAGATAAAGATAAATTAAAGAAAATCAAGTTTCATCAAATATGAAGTAGATAAAGAGCACACTTACAAGAGAAAAAAAGACAATATGATAAAATTGTTGCAAAAATGTCTCAAAGCCACACGTTCAATGAAAGACAATGCTAACTCTCTTACCACAAACATCTCATTCGTTGCTTTTCTAAAAATGCTCTCAAAAACTTTTGCACTCTTCAAATCTCCTTCCTCGTTAATAATTAGTTGAATTTGAGCTTCACCATCTAACCATGACTTGTATTACTTGCAAATTAAAAGATATTTTTTCATACTTGAAATTTCTAACAGTGAATTACATGAAAACTATTTATTGCAATAGTAACATATACATTTGTTAGGATTTTCTTTTGTTCTTATGAAATTCATCCACACAGAAGATCTTGTTGGGAGTATCTTTTTATTTTGTTGAAAAGTAGCTCCAATTCCTCTAGATCTTTTTTTCGTTTGCCTCGATGATCTAAATTCGGTAACTTTTCTTAGTTATCTTCTACTTAAACATCTTTACTTGTGTTAATTTCGTCTTGATTTGGAGATGATGATGAGTCCATCTGAAAATACTAAACAAAGAATTACAAATTATAATTATTCGTTAAAAAATTTGCTATTATTTTCTACCATTTTCATAACCTAATTTTTAGTTCTTTTATTCAAATGATGTCGGCTCAACTCTTGGCGCATTCTTATGCGATATATTCTTTTTTTTTAGAGTTTAGCGACGAATTTGTATATATAAAAAGTTTAGCAACGAAAAGATGCTATTCGATTTACAGAAATTTAAAAAAACTTAAACCCACGCCTTATCTTTTATCTTTCGAATAAGAATACTATCATAATCACAATTTGATACTCACAAATAATAAAAAACTTTCGCATGGAACACAAAACCATATATGACTAATGACAGATATGCTCACACTGTTTTCTTACTACTTTTGAATTTTTTTAGTTTCCTATATCTTTTTTTCGGAAAAGAAACTTTTGAATAAGAAAAAAAATAAAAACCAGTTACTTCATTCTTTTCTATAACCTACATTTGAACACTATCTGAGAGAAAAGGAATCAGCCAATCACTATTTTCCTCCGTATATATATATATTTGTACAAAGAAAAATCAGAATCATTATTATAAATATTAAAACAATTTTGATCCAATTGAAATCAAAACAAAAGATGATCATGTATGTAAGCCTTACCGTAAGTCTTTTTCTTTTGTTTTGTTGTCTGGTTTTTGGATATGTGAGATGTAGAGGTCAGACATAAACCTAATATATATATTACAAATTTATATAAATATTTATTCTTAGATAAATATGAAATTTAATTAATAGATTTTATTTAAAATATTAAATTATTTAAAATATTTAAGCGAAATATCTAATTTTTATCTATTTAAACTAAATTCGGTTCTGTCTTGGGTTTTGGGTATACCCAAATCCGAACTCGAACACGAACCCAAATTATTATTTCGGTTATATCCGAACCGGAACCCGAACCCAAAGTACTAAACAAACAAAATCCATTTGGGTATTTTTAAATATTTATACATGTTCGAGTTCGGATATTTTGGATCGGGTTTGGGTTCGGATTTCGGGTTTGGTTAATATGCCCAACTCTAAAAACAGCAATTTCGAGATCAATACGAGCTTGATAAATATGGTGCAAGGCTGCAAGTTCCATGGTATGCCAATGGAAGATCCCATAGATCACTTGGACCAATTTGATAGGGTTTGTGGAACCGTTAACATCAATGAAATTTCAGAAAATGCTTTGAAGTTGCAGTTGTTCCCATTCTCTTTAGGAGATAAGGCTCAAAATTGAGAAAAAAAATCTGCAAAATTCTTTTCAGCCTCAAGGACTACAAGGTTAAAGAACGAAATCTCCAGTTTTGGGCAACACGGTAATGAAAGCTTCCATGAGATGTGGAAGAGATTTAAAAGCTAAACAACATAATTCCCTTGCCATAGGTTCTCTGATGAGTCCCTACTAAGCACTTTATACAAAGGCGTGCTTCCTAAAATCCATATGCTCCTGGACACTGCAAGCAATGAGAACTTCTTGTGATAGAAAGCCGAGAGTGGAATGACTCTAGTGGAAAATCTAGCTCAAAATGATGGGAACTATGGAGAAGATTAGGAGAGGGCTTCACAAGGAGGCAGAGACTATGGATGAGCAAAGAAGAGAGATGAAAGCATTGAATGAAAAATTAGACAAGGTACTACAAGTCTCTCAATGCGCAATTAATTTTGTAGAGGAGTTCGATGGGTACCGTGGGTATCAAGTGGAAGGAAACGAGATTCAAAAGGTTCATGAGGAGATGAATTACATTAAGAGGGCCATCAAGGTACCAGAAAGGGTTCAACCAGAACTTCTGGAACCACCATAACTTCTCCTACAAGAGCACCAATGTGGAGAACCCACAAGAACTAACCTTCCAGCCTTACAAACCGCAAGATCAAGGCTATCAGCCCTACAAACATCAATCTCAAGGGTTTCAGCAAGGGTATGCTACCAGACCCAAGTTTTACCCTCTAGGATTTCAACCTAAGATGAAATACAATCAACACCAGCAACCTCTCCAACTTCATGCTCCACCTGCACCAAAGCCTGCTCAGAATGATGATACCAAGGCCCTATTACAGAAACTCTTTGAAGATCAGGGAAAAGGGGTGATGGAACTAAGCCATAAGATGGTTAAGATCAACAACAAGGTTGATAATTCTTTTGGGAAACTCAATGCCAAGTATAAACACTTGTTATATCACTTGAAGGCATAATATAACCTAGTAGCTCAAATACATCAGCTGCACCCAAAGGAAAACTCTTAGGTAAACCTGAAGTTAACCCACGAGAGTACTGCCAAGCCACCATTATAAGTAGTGAAGAGGAACCCACATTTAGGGAGGAGGTAGAGGAAATCAAACCAAGAGGAAAAGAAAGTGGAAGTGAGCTTTTGAATGAAGCAAAATGCAAGAACGTTAACCCTATCTCAGTAGAATTTGAAAAACTCTCTCCCAAGGTTTAGGAAGTAATTGAGGAGGAGAGAGCCCTACAATTTGGAGGCAATCAAGAAACTTCCATTTCTCTGGAGGTTTAAGGAGCAAATACTCGAACAACACTACAAGAAGCTCAAGGGCTTGTTAAGCTCAATCACAAAACCACTCTTATACTGCCTAGATGATCATCCAATGATGAAAAAGCTCAAATAATATGAGATGAAAAAAAAAAAGGTTGTTGAGGAAGGACCAACAATGGTCAATCATGAGCGTAGTGCAATACTCCAAAGGCCTACACAAGAGAAACTTCAAGATTCAAGTAGTTTCACTCTTCCACTTGTACCTTGGACCTTTCTCCTTTGGTAAATGTCTGGTTGATTTTGGAGCTAGTGTGAACCTAATGCCGTTGACGGTTTCTCAAAGAATGGGTTTAACAAATTTCAAGAAGACTCACATCTTGTTATTTTTGGCAGATAGGTCTAAGAGGTCTCCTATTGGAGTCTTGGAAAACTTAATGATGAAGGTTAGTGACTCAATAATTTCCACGAATTTTGATGTGCAATAGATGGATGAGGAGCCAACTGACCCAATAATATTGGGAAGACCATTCTTAAACACTACAGGAACTGTAATTGAACTCAATTAAAAGCTTCTACTCTCAAGTTCAACATCAAAGACACACGCAAGAAACACACCATCGAGGACAAAGTTTTCTCTATAGAAATATTTGGGGTTTGGAAGGATATGAACAGGAAGGCGTTGGTACTAACCAAATACGAAGATATCATGGGGAAAGAAAACGCTAGCCATGATAAGTATGGTGAGAATGACAAGTTGGATGAGCACAAGCCAGAAAAATCTAAGCCAAGATTGCGACCAAGTGATCTACAATTCAAGCCCAATATGTCAAGGTACAAACAAGAAGAGGAAAAAGGATCTAAGGAAAGGCAATTGTCATTGCCTGGTCCGCGATTGGCCGATCTCGCGGAACCAAAATTGTCAGACTACTGGATGATATGTGATCGGCCGCTTGGCCGATCAAAAATGGCCGATCCCGCATGAAGGCGACACAGACCAAACAACTGGAAATTTTGTATGCCAAACTCAGTGGCCGATCGCCCTGGCCACCCTACCTACATGACCGCACACCCAAGAGTGAGGACACCACTTCCTTCAATCCTTTCCCGCCAATAAAGAGGTATCACTCACTCAAACTTGCCTCTCTTTCCATCATTTTTGTTTCTTTTATTTTCATCTCTCTTTCGTATTTATTTTCTCACCGAGACAATGAAAGTTAAATATGAGAGAGGGGACACAGACGGTCACATTTGCATCATTTTGCATTGTACATATAATTATGCATTAAAAAAACTAAAAAAGCTAAAAAATTTCAAAAAACACAAAAAATCCATGTCATTTACATTTCATGTGTTAAGATTGAGTCTAGAAAGATACAGGATTTCACTTGCATTTGCATATAGACCATGGTTAGACTACCTTGATTAAGTTAGACGTAGGTGTAAGATTGGAATCCTTGCCAAGAGTATTATGATGCTTGCACTATTTTGAAATTTGGAAATCTTGTATTGTAGCACAAGCTATTAGGTAGATAATTCTCTCGAATTAAAATTTGTTTGCATTGATCCTAACTCTGTGAATTAGAACTTGAACCGGATTTGAAATTATCTTACGTGCATCTTTTCTAAGACTTGTTCATGGATATTGATATACACATTCGGGTTTTTTTCACATTTATACCACCCTTTGCTAACCCAAATGGTTGAATCCCCCAATCTCCCTCATTGGGATGGTTACGCCACTCTTCAACTCAATCCTTTCCTTGAAGCCAACATTACTCTTGTGTGTGAACATTGTGTAAATTTTTTTTACTAGAATGCTGACTTTGAAAAATATGTTGAATTTTGAGAACGACAAGGCTAGGACTTTCATGTAGATGTTAGCTTCACACTATAAGCTTAGCATAGGTTAGAATTTGGGTGGGCTTGTTAGGGTGCTTGATTATGAGATGAAAAGAAAAAAAATGAGAGGAACCCAAAAAAAGAACGTGTGGGTTTGTGCATAAGAAAAAGACATGAGAATCGGTTGATAATTATAAAAGATAACTGTAAGTTTCAAAGTGAAAATTTCCTCTAAGAAAGTAAAGAAAGAAAAAGAGTAGAGGAAAAAATAATAAAGGAGCTAGAAAAGAAGAGTGGTTCCAATAAACTCAATTAATTGCTATGCCCAAGTGTCAAAAATAGAAGTTCAAAGTGAGAAAAAAAAAAGAAGAAAGGCAAGGACAAACTCGAAAGGGTAGATCACTTAGGATGGGATTGAATTGAGTTTGAGATAAAAAGTTCTATACTATAACATGGGCAGCTGGAAGTTTTGCCTTATATGCCTCATTGTTTTTGACTCTTAATGTTTTGTAAAAGTTTTATTCCTTTTCGAGAGAACCTTTATGAATAGTTGAACCATCTTATCTCACTTTAGAAACTATTTCTCCCTAGCCAAATAAAATTGTCTTGATTGGTACATTGAAGAATTCACTTGTGCCTCTAATTGAGTGTTAAGGAGTTAGAGGATTTGATTGCGCATAGCATGACTTGCGATTAACATCGTCGCGTATGCAAAAAGTATTGGGAAATAGGCTCGATTCAAGCATTATAATACTCTTGGATAAGAATTTTGAGATTAAATCTTTGTGCATGCTTTCAGTTAGGGGGCCTGGTCTTCAATCCTCTTCTTTGGTTTGTTTTTGCTTGTTTTCCTCGAGGACGAGTAAAAGAAAATCCGGGTAGTTGATAATCATGGTTTTTCATTTTCTTAACAAGCATTTCACCACCTTTTTCCTCGTCTTCATTAGCATTCTTGGTAGTTTATTCTCTATTTCACATTCATTTGCATTTGACATTCCATTCTATAGGTTAGGGTATGTATTTTGCATTTTGCATACTTTCTCGATGTTTTCAGTTACAACAAAAAGTTAGAGGGATTCAAGCCTCGAAGAACTAGCCAAAAAGTCTCTTGGAAGCCTCGAGATCGGCCATCCGGCCAATCTCGGGAGGTCAATCCCATCCAGCCAAGATCCCTGCTGAGTTATGGATCGTTCATTGGGTCGATCTCACTTGTCGGGTCTCAATCGGCCAACCCCAAAATCGCTGGAAGGTTATAGATCGGCCATCAGACTGATCTTAGGATGCTGGTCACCTATCATCCAAGCTTGAGAGTCATGCCGTCCATGCGATTGGCCACCCGGCTGATAGCACATGCCCATTCGTGTAATGCCCTATCCATGTGATCGGCCATCCAGCCGATCGCACTTGCCCGATCCCGTCGATCCAAATGTGCCCATGTCTTGTCCATGCGATCAACCATCCGGCCGATCGCACCTGCCCGATCCTGCCAATCCAAATGTGTGTGTCCTGCCCATCAGGAGATCGGCCATTAGGCCGATCTCAGCTGGCTGATCTCGGGGCATCCCGAACCAAAATCTCTGTTAAACATATTTTAAATTAACCTTTGTCTTGGGGTTAAACCAATTGGTTAGAGATACTATATAAACCCTCTTAAAATACATTTAACCTAAGTTTTTCTCTAGTTTAGTACTGTGGCCGATTTTTGAGAAAAGAGAGTTGGCTCTCAACTTTTATTCTTGCACTTTGGATTCTAGTGAAGAATTCCTTTCCTATATCTCTTGTCTTATATCTAATTACTTCTGTTTCATTATGATTTCTGTTTTATTGAATATGTCTAAGTAGTTTTCTTTATAGATTGTGGATAAGGTAGATTAGAAAAATTTGATATTAACTTAGGGTTGTTTAGGTAGATTAGATGCAAATCTCTGATGTTTAAGATGTGCTTAATGCTAGTGCTGAAGTAACTAATCAATACGATCTATGATGTTTTGCTATTGATATGTGTGGGCAGGACGTGTAGGTAGGCATGAACATGCTTATCACATCTTAGCCAATAAGAGTTGATTCCTAAGGTGATAGGTATATTAGATTAGATTTTAATTTAATGATCTCTAGTCGATAGGTTACTATGCAAAAGACTTGTTAGTCTTGAATGGGCTAATGCCACAAGAGTGGATTAGCCTAGTAAAAAGTGTTATATGTCTTAGGGAAGTTCCCAATCAGCGATTGCTCTAAGGAGTTAAGTAACCACCATTTTACCACAACATTCTCGGTCCTCCATTTTCTAAAAGTTGGATCTGTACTTCGTGGTTGGCATATTTCTCCATTAATGTATCCTACCTTGTCTCTCCCGGCCAAAGACATCTCCATCATCTGTGACCAAAGTCCAAAATTTGATCCATCGAGTTTGACTCTGAGAGGGCCATTCTGGAAGTTAGTTGTCGTTTGTGAAATTGACCCGCTTAAGGGCTTCTTCAATTTTTGATGAAATACCGTTCATCATTGTCAGAGGTAGGTCTTCGAAGTTCTCTTGACCTCCGGTAGCCATTGATTAGAAGAAAAAACAGGAACCTAGAGAAAAACCCTAAGCTCTGATACCATATCAGTTTTTAGATCTGTATATTTATTTCTTTTTCTTGTATCTTACATAATACACGATGTTATAATTTATAAACCTGTATACAAATTATATTTGGAATTATTATATTCACAAATGTGATAATAAGGAAATTACCAAAAGCTTCATATTCTTTAATGTCTACCTCTGATGCCTCTAGTTCTTTCCATCTTTTCTACACTTCATTCAGATGAAATAACTTCTCTTCTTCTTTTTCTCTTCTCTATGTAATAAGTATAAAGTTAATAAAATCAGTATAATAATAAAATCTTTATCTCTCTATTATTATTCAATATGTTATCAGCAAGAGTGTTTCTACCATCTACTTGAGATCCTAAAATAAGGTAAAATTTTGTTTTATTAATACGCGTATATAACATGGTAGGCTCTGCCTTCTGAATATTATATGATAGGCTCTACTTCCTGAATATTATATGGTAGGTTCTACCTCTTGAATATTATATGGTAGGCTCCGCCTCCTGAACATTATATGATAGGTTCTACCTCCTGAACATTATATGATAGGATCTACCTCCTGAACATTATATGGTAGGCTCTGTGGTGATGACATCAGGTCGTACATCCAGCAAGGAGACCAGACTGGCCGACCAGGAAGCTTGCCCGAGATAGCCAGGCCAATTGGCACGTCTGCCGGACCAAGCAGTACCGCCAGACCCTCGACCAATAGGACCAGACTGGTCAGCATTACCGGCGGAGAGGCCCAAGCTTCCGGCACACTTGGTGGCGACGTGGATGACACCGCCAGTCCCCTTGGTGATGCCACCGACTCTGGGATCAACTTGGCCGGTCCTGAAGGCATTCCGGCCAGTACCTCACACAATCCAGCCGGTACAGCCGATCTAGCCGAGTACACGCACATTTCCACTTCTACACAAGAAGACTCAGACCAGATGAGCTACCATCTCCAGGACATGCACCTAGAGGAAGTCTCTACACCAGTGGTACCTCAAGGAGCAATGACAAGAAGCAGATCAAGGGCACTCTTCCACAAATTCAGCTTATGGGTCGACAAGCTCCTAGAGGAAGATCGACTAAGGACAATGGGCCAGAAGTGCAAGGAAGAGTCCAAAGGCTTCTCAACAACACAAGGAACATCAGAGACTTGGGCTTTAGTGGCAAGAGAGGTCAGGGCCCAAAGATTCCTAACCCTACTCCAAGTCGAAGACTAGGAGCAAGGCGCGTGCATGCCACAAGGACGACCACCTTCTATTTCTTGGCCGTGAGGTAAGTAAGGTAAGTTTTCAATAAGAATATTTACCTCTTTCTGTTTTGCAGGGTAGGATATAGAATATTTACATTTATTGAGTCAAAGACATTTTAGGAATAGGTCCTTTTTCGATTATACACTTTTGTATCTTTTCCTTTTGTGCACTTTTATAAATTTTCCTTTTCTTATTTGAGTCAACCCTAGAAGGTCAAGCTATTGAGCGTATTAATAAGGCTCCTTCCAGCATTGTAGTTCAACAACCTTTTTGCTAATTAATAAAGATCGAATTTTCTTACAAGTTTTCTCTCAAGAATCTTGTGCGCTTAGAACCTAGTTGAGACCAGCCCTCCTAGCTCTAAGTTTGTGATTTATCACGAGGTTCATCACCCCTCGTGTGGTTCCCTTCACCCTTCCATCAAATACCAACCCAAAAACCCCTATCCAATAAGTCTAAGGTCGAGTTTCTCATCTAACCTTCTCCAAACAGCCTACGCATATAAGCCTTGAATCGAGGCTTGTATCATTTTGGTATCAGAACTTAAAGCTCCTAAACTAGGTTGTTTCTATCCTTTAGCTTGTCTTGTTTCTTGTTCTTGCATTAGCTCAATTTTCATTCCAGAAAATCAAAAAAATAACATTTAAGTTCATACCGAGTGCATCTAGTTCCTACGTGCATCACTAGGTTCTAGATTCATTCTTGCATTGCTATATTCGACTTTTCTTTTTGTTAGAATCATATATCTATTATTTTTAAGTTAAATTAAAAGAAAAGGAAAAGAAAAGAAAAGAAAATAGGAAAAATACCAAAAGATTTTGAATTGGACAGCTAGCAATAGTTGTCAAAAAAATTTCCTTTTATTTAAATCTCCATATTTTCGAATTTTCCATTCCTTAGAACTTTCCTTTTTGTATATTTTTGAATCTCTTATAAAAAGAAAACCCTCCTAATAATTTAGGAGTATCATAACTTGTCTTCTTTCTTTGTAGCACACAATGGCAGAAGAAAATAGAGAAGCAACCGAAGTCATGATGGCCATGTTCACCACCCTCCAAACACAACTTGCATCCATAGGCGAGAGATTGGAGCGCGTGGAGAGGCCTGTGAGATTCCAGGCCATAAGGCACGTGAGAGCTGAGCAAGACCATCCTGAGGGTCCTGAGCACCTTAGGACACGGCACGAACAGGAGGAGCCCCAACCAGATGGAGATGAGGACACACAACCTCATAACTATCACCATAGGCCGAGAGGACCTCCACGGCAACCAGAGGCAGAGGATGATGGCTTCGAGCCATATGGTCTTCACTAGAGACCAAGGATGCCTCCTAGACATCATGAGGATGGAGATGAACATGCCTACAACCGGGTAACTCATCCTGATGTTAAGCTAACTCCTCCAAGTTTTTCAGGAAGAGTAGACCCCGAGGCTTACCTAGATTGGGAGAGAAGAATGGATCATATCTTTGATCATTACAACCAACCAGGGCCTAGGAGAGTCTCAATGGCAGTAGCACAACTCACGGACAATGCCCTCATCTGGTGGGATCGTGAGGTATCTGACAGAAGGAGAAAAAGAATGAGGCCCATAGACTCATGGGTCGACATGAAGGATGTCATGCGACAAAGGTTTGTTCCACCTTACTTTCATAGGGACTTGCATGCAACGTCGTTTTCGTACTCTTAAGCAGGGTACCATATCAGTAGAGGAGTACTATGAAGAGTTCGAGAAGCTAAGGAACATATTAGAGCTCAATGATGATGAAGAAGCATTGATGGCACAATTCTTGGATGGACTCCAAGAAAGGATCAGCCGCAAGGTGGAAAGGCAAATCTACAATGACTTCAAAGACTTGTTCCACCTCTCTGTCCAGGCTGAGCAGCACATCAAACGTAAGAGCCAAGACATCCGCAGCAAGCCTAAGACACCTTGGGCACCAAGCAACATTCCCAAGACCGTAGAAAAAGGCAAGAGCATAGAGATCGAGTCAAGGTTCAAGAGCAAGCCTCCTGAACCCACGCGTGACCAGAGAGAGCCTAGTAAGTCTTCTAACCCTTAGAGATCACATGACATCACTTGTTTCAAGTGTAGGGGTCATGGACACATCTCCAGGGAGTGCCCAAACAACCGGGTCATGCTGATTACGGAGGCTGGAGAATATGAGTCCCAAGATGAAGAGGACTATGAACCAGAAGAGGAATATGGTGACATTGAGTACCCTGATGTGGGGGAAGTGCTGGTCAATAGACGCATCCTCAGTGCAATGGTGGATCCTTCAGAGACCATCCAAAGGGAGAACATCTTTCACAGCCGTTGCACCATCAAGGGCAAGTTATGTAACCTCATCATAGATGGTGGTTCTTGCACTAACGTTGCTAGTGCATATATGGTTGATAAGCTAGGTATAGAGAAGACAAGGCATCCTCGACCATATAGACTGATATGGCTCGATGACAAAGTAGAGCTCAAGATCCATGAGCAAGTCACCGTGCCATTCAGTGTGGGCAAGTACCAAGAACAAGTCGTGTGCGACGTGGTGCCCATGCAAGCTGGCCATCTTCTGCTAGGAAGGCCATGGCAGTTTGACAAAGAGACCAGGCATGATGGCCGAACCAATCTCTACACTTTTGTGCATGAGAAAAGAAAGGTCAGCTTGGCTCCTCTTACACCTGCCCAGGTACACGAGCTACAACTCCAAATGAGTAAGGAAAAGAAACTTATCAAGTCTAATTTTCTTATTCAACCAAGCCATGTCCGGAGAGCTTTAGCCTCGAAGGATTTAATGTTACTAATGGTCTTCAAAGAAATTTTGAGTATAGAACAGGAACATGTAGATCTACCTCCTGAAGTAGCAACTCTCCTAAACAAGTTCCATGATGTGTTTCCAGAGGAGACACTAGCAGGCTTGCCTCCTTTACGTGGCATAGAACACCAGATCGATCTAGTGCCCAGAGCAGCCCTGCCCAACCGGCCAGCCTATCGGATGAGTCCAGAGGAGTCCAAGGAACTTGAGAAGCAAGTCAAGGACCTCCTGGAGAAAGGCTATGTTCGAGAGAGCCTCAGTCCATGTGCCGTACCAGTGCTACTAAGGCCCAATAAGGATGGGACTTGGCGCACGTGCGTGGATTGCCAAGCAATCAACAACATCACAGTCAAGTACCGGCATCCAATACCACGGCTGGATGACATGCTAGATGAGCTGAGTGGAGCCATGGTCTTCTCCAAGATAGACCTCAAGAGTGGATACCACCAGGTTAGGATGAAGGAAGGTGATGAATGGAAGACTGTTTTCAAGACAAAGCAAGGGCTCTACAAGTGGACAGTCATGCCATTCGGCTTGACTAATGCCCCAACAACTTCATGCACCTTATGAACCAAGTTCTTAGGGCGTACATCAGTAAGTTTGTAGTGGTTTACTTTGATGACATATTAGTTTATAGTAAGTGCCTACGGGAACACCTCACACATCTTGAGATGGTACTTAAAACCCTTCGACAAGAAGAGCTTTATGCCAATCTCAAGAAGTGCATCTTTTGTACTGATAAACTTGTCTTTTTAGGTTTTGTTGTAAGTTCACAGGGCCTACAGGTTGATGAAAAAAAGATTCGAGCCATACAAGAATGGCCAACACCAGGCAACATCAGCCAAGTAGGGAGCTTCCACGGACTAGCCAGCTTCTATAGGAGATTTGTGCCCCAACTTCAGCAGTATTGCCTCACCATTGACGGCAGTAGTGAAGAAGAACGTGGGATTCAGCTGGGGAGAAGCTCGGGAGAAGGCATTACAGGCCTTGAAGGACGGCCTTACACATGTACCAGTGCTAGTCCTGACCGACTTCAACAAGACGTTTGAAGTGGAGTGTGATGCTTCTGGAATAGGCATAGGAGTAGTGGCATATTTCAGTGAGAAGCTAGGTGGTGCCTCACTGAACTACCCCACTTATGACAAGGAGCTTTATGCCCTTTTCCGAGCATTGGAGACTTGGCAGCATTAGTTGCTGTCCAAGGAGTTTGTGATCTACACTCATCATGAGACTCTCAAACACCTTAGAGGGCAACCAATCTCAAGAGGAGACATGCCAGGTGGATGGAGTTCATAGAGACCTTCCCGTACATCATCAAGTACAAGAAGGGCAAAGACAATATGGTTGCCGATGAACTATCAAGGAGGTTTGCCTTGATATCAACCATGGAGGCAAAAGTCCTAGGATTCGAGCACATCAAGGACCTATACAAGGATGATCCTGACTTTGCTGAGAGCTACAAGGAGTGTGGCACAGGAGTCATGGCAAGTCTTACATCCATGAGGGATTCTTGTTCCGAGAGAGAAGGCTGTGCATACCACAAGGATCATTGAGGGAGCTTATCATCCGAGAAGCTCATGGAGGAGGACTCATGGGCCACTTTGGTGTCGACAAGACTCTAGCAGTGGTCAAGGAGCACTTCTACTGGCCACACATCAAGAGGACAGTAGAAGCTCATTGTGCAAGATGGATCACTCGCAAGAAGGCAAAGTCCCGAGTGCAACCTCATGGGTTGTATTTCCCACTGTCCATACCTACACATCCATGGGTGGACATCTCAATGGACTTTGTTCTAGGTCTGCCCAAGATCAACCACAAAGATGCAATCTTTGTAGTGGTGGACAGATTCTCCAAGATGGCACACTTCATTCCGTGTGCCAATGTCAATGATGCCACGCAAATAGCTGAGCTGTTCTTCAGGGAGATAGTACGGCTTCATGGAGTACCAAGGACCATCGTATCAGACAGGGACACCAAGTTCCTCAGCCATTTCTGGAGGACCCTTTGGAGGAAGCTAGGCACGAAGGTACTCTTCTCTACCACCTGCCATCCTCAAACCGATGGCCAAACTGAAGTTGTAAACAGGACACTATCAACTCTTCTCAGGACTACAAGGGAAGAACCTAAAGACTTGGGTGGAGTGCCTGCCATTCATAGAGTTTGCTTACAACCGAGCCGTGCACTCAGCAACCAAGAAGACACCATTTGAAGTAGTATATGGCTTCAACCTTTTCACCCCATTGGAGCAAACGCCACTGCCACCAGCTGAGATGACCAACCTCAACGGAGCATCCAAGACAGAGTTCATAAGGAAGTTACACCAGAAGGTAGCAGAAAACTTGGAGAAGAGGACCCGACAGTACGTGACTCATGCCAACAAGGGAAGAAAGGAGGTGATCTTTCAACCAGGCGATTGGGTGTGGCTACACCTACGACAGGAGAGGTTCCCAAACCTAAGGAGTTCCAAGCTAGCACCAAGAGGAGATGGACCATTCAGAGTGCTTGAGAGGATCAACAACAACGCCTACCGGATCGAGCTTCCAGGTGAGTTTAACGTGTCCAACACGTTCAACGTAATTGACTTAGCCCCTTTCCATGCAGATGAACCAGTTTTGAGGACAAAACCTACTAAAAAGGGAGGGGATGATGAGGACATCAGGTCGTACATCCAGCCAGGAGACCAGACTGGCCGACCAGGAAGCTTGCCTGAGACAATCGGGCCATTTGGCACGTCTGCCGGACCAAGCAGTACCGCCGGACCCTCGACCAATAGGACCAAACCGGTCAGCATTGCCGGCGGAGAGGCCCAAGCTTCCGGCACACTTGGTGGCGACGTGGATGACACCGCCGGTCCCCTTGGTGATGCCACCCACTCCGGGATCAACTTGGCCGGTCCTGAAGGCATTCCGGCCAGTACCTCACACAATCCAGCCGATCTAGCCGAGTACACGCACATTTCCACTTCTACACAAGAAGACTCAGACCAGATGAGCTACCAGCTCCAGGACATGCACCTAGAGGAAGTCTCTACACCAGTGGTACCTCAAGGAGCAATGACAAGAAGCAGATCCAGGGCACTCTGATACAAGCCTTGATTCAAGGTTGTATGCGCGTGGGCTGTTTGGAGAAGTTTAGGTGAGAAACTCGACCATAGACTTCTTGGATAGGGGTTTTTGAGTTGGTATTCGATGGAGGGGTGAAGTGAACCACACGAGGGGTGATGAACCTCGTGATAAATCACAAACTTAGAGCTAGGAGGGCTGGTCTCAACTAGGTTCTAAGCGCACAAGTCTCTTTTGAGAGAAAGCTTGTAGGAAGAAAGTTCTACTTTATTAATATCAAAAAGGTTGTCGAACTACAATGCTGGAAGGAGCCTTATTAATATGCTCGACAGCTTGACCTTCTAGGGTCGACTCAAATAAAGAAAAGGAAAGTTTACAAAAGTGCACAAAAGGAAAAGATACAAAAGTGTATAACCGAAAAAGGACCTATTCCTAAAATGTTCTTGACTCAAAAATGTAAAGCAACTAGATCCTACCCTGCAAAACAGAAGGAGGCATATATTCGAATGTAAACTTACCTTAACTCACCTCACGGCCAAGAAATGGAAGGTGGCCGTCCTTGTGGCATGCACGCGCCTTGCTCCTAGTCTTCGACTTGGAGTAGGGTTAGGAATCTTTGGGCCCTGACCTCTCTTGCCACTAAAGCCCAAGTCTCTGATGTCCCTTGTGTTGTTGAGAAGCCTTTGGACTCTAATTTGCTCTTCTGGCCCATTGTCCTTAGCTGCTCTTCCTCTAGAAGCTTGTCGACCCATAAGCTGAATTTGTGGAAGAGTGCTCTTGATCTGCTTCTTGTCATTGCTCCTGGAGGTACCACTGGTGTAGATACTTCCTCTAAGTGCATGTCCTGGAGCTGGTAGCTCATTTGGTCCGAGTCCTCTTGTGTAGAAGTGGAAGTGTGCGTGTACTCGGCTGGATGGCCTGTACCGGCTGGATTGTGCGTGGTACTGGCCGGAATGACTTCAGGACCGGCCAAGTTGATCCCGGAGTCGGCGGTATCATCAGGGGGACCGGCGGTGTCATTCACGTCTGATACAAGCCTCGATTCAAGGATGTATGCGCGTGGGCTGTTTGTAAAAGATTAGGTGAGAAACTCAACCTTGGGCTTCTGGATAGGGGTTTTCTGGTTGGTAAACGATGGAAGGGTGAAGTGAACCACACGAGGGGTGATGAACCTCGTGATAAATCACAAACTTAGAGCTAGGAGGGCTGGTCTCAACTAGGTTCTAAGCGCACAAGTCTCTCTTGAGAGAAAGCTCGTAGGAAAAAAGTTCTACTTTATTAATAATCAAAAAGGTTGTCGAACTACAATGCTGGAAGGAGCATTATTAATATGCTCGACAGCTTGACCTACTAGGGTCGACTCAAATAAGAAAAAGGAAAGTTTACAAAAGTGCACAAAAGGAAAAATACAAAAGTGTATAACCGAAAAAGGACCTATTCCTAAAATGTTCTTGACTCAAAAATGTAAAGCAACTAGATCCTACCCTGCAAAACAGAAAGAGGCATATAATCGAATGTAAACTTACCTTAACTCACCTCACGGCCAAGAAATGGAAGGTGGCCGTCCTTGTGGCATGCACGCGCCTTGCTCCTAGTCTTCGACTTGGAGTAGGGTTACAAATCTCTGGGTCTTGACCTCTCTTGCCACTAAAGCCCAAGTCTCTGATGTCCCTTGTGTTGTTGAGAAGCTATTGGACTCTTCCTTGTATTTTTGGCCCATTGTCCTTAGTCGATCTTCTTCTAGAAGCTTGTTGACCCATAGGCTGAATTTGTGGAAGAGCGCCCTTGATCTGCTTCTTGTCATTGCTCCTTGAGGTACTACTGGTGTTGAGACTTCCTCTATGTGCATGTCCTGGAGCTGGTAGCTCATTTGGTCCGAGTCCTCTTGTGTAGAAGTGGAAGTGCGCGTGTACTCGGCTGGATGGCCTGTACCGGCTGGATTGTGCGCGGTACTGGCCGGAATGAGTTCAGGACCGGCCAAGTTGATCCCAGAGTCGGCGGTGTCATCAGGGGGACCGGCGGTGTCATTCACGTCCCCAACAAGTGTGCCGGAAGCTTGGGCCTCTCCGCGGGCGATGTTGACCGGTCTGGTCCTATAGGTCGAGGGTCCGGCGGTACTGTCTGGTCCGGCAGGCGCGCCAGATGGTCCTGCTGTCTCGGGCAAGCTTCCTGGTCGGCCAGTCTGGTCTCCTGGCTGGATGTACGACCTGATGTCCTCATCATTCCCTCCCTCTTCAGTAGGTTTTGTCCTCAAAACTGGATCATCTGCATGGAAAGGGGCCAAGTCAGTAACATTGAACGTACTGGACACATTAAACTCACCTGGCAGCTCGATCCGGTAGGCGTTGTTGTTGATCCTCTCGAGCACTCTGAATGGTCCATCTCCTTTTGGTGCTAGCTTGGAACTCCTTAGGTTTGGGAACCTCTCCTGCCGTAGGTGTAGCCACACCTAATCGCCTGGTTGAAAGATCACCTCCTTTCTTCCTTTGTTGGCATGAGTCACGTACTGTCCGGTCCTCTTCTCCAAGTTCTCTGCTACCTTCTGGTGTAACCTCCTTATGAACTCTGCTTTGGATGCTCCGTTGAGGTTGGTCATCTCAGCTGGTGGCAGTGGTGTTTGCTCCAATGGGGTGAGAGGTTTGAAACCATATACCACTTCAAATGGGGTCTTCTTGGTTGCTGAGTGCACGGCTCGGTTGTAGGGGAACTCAATGAATGGCAGACACTCCACCCAAGTCTTTAGGTTCTTCCCTAGTGTTGTTCTGAGAAGAGTTGATAGGGTCCTGTTGACAACTTCAGTTTGGCCATCGGTTTGAGGATGGCAAGTTGTTGAGAAGAGTAGCTTCGTGCCTAGTTTTCTCTAAAGGGTCCTCCAGAAATGGCTGAGGAACTTGGTGTCCCTATCTGATACGATGGTCCTTGGCACTCCATGAAGCCGTACTATTTCCCTGAAGAACAGCTCAGCTGTTTGTGTGGCATCATTGACATTGGCACATGGGATGAAATGTGCCATCTTGGAGAATCTGTCCACCACTACAAAGATTGCATCTTTGTGGTTGATCTTGGGCAGAACTAGAACAAAATCCATCGAGATGTCCACCCATGGATGTGTTGGTATGGGCAGTGGGAGATACAACCCGTGAGGTTGCACTCGGGACTTTGCCTTCTTGCAAGTGATGCATCTTGCACAATGAGCTTCTACTGTCCTCTTGGTGTGTGGCTAGTAGAAGTGCTCCTTGACCACTGCTAGAGTCTTGTCGACACCAAAGTGGCCCATGAGTCCTTCTCCATGAGCTTCTCGGATGATAAGCTCCCTTAGTGATCCCTGTGGTATGCACAGCCTTCTTTCTCGGAACAAAAATCCCTCATGGATGTAGAATTTTCCATGACTCCCTGTGCTACACTCCTTGTAGCTCTCAGCAAGGTCAGGATCATCCTTGTATAGATCCTTGATGTGTTCGAATCCTAGGGCCTTTGCCTCCATGGTTGATATCAAGGCAAACCTCCTTGATAGTGCATCGGCTACCACATTGTCTTTGCCCTTCTTGTACTTGATGATGTACGGAAAGGTCTCTATGAACTCCATCCACCTGGCATGTCTCCTCTTGAGATTGGTTGCCCTCTAAGGTGTTTGAGAGTCTCATGATGAGTGTAGATCACAAACTCCTTGGACAGCAACTAATGCTGCCAAGTCTCCAATGCTCGGAAAAGGGCATAAAGCTCCTTGTCATAAGTGGGGTAGTTCAGTGAGGCACCACCTAGCTTCTCACTGAAATATGCCACTACTCCTATGCCTATTCCAGAAGCATCACACTCCACTTCAAACGTCTTGTTGAAGTCGGTCAGGACTAGCACTGGTACATGTGTAAGGCCGTCCTTCAAGGCCTGTAATGCCTTCTCCCGAGCTTCTCCCCAGCTGAATCCCACATTCTTCTTCACTACTGCCGTCAATGGTGAGGCAATTTTGCTGAAGTTGGGGCACAAATCTCCTATAGAAGCTGGCCAGTCCGTGGAAGCTCCTTACTTGGCTAATGTTGCCTGGTGTTGGCCATTCTTGTATGGCTCGAATCTTTTTTTCATCAACCTGTAGGCCCTGTGAACTTACAACAAAACCTAAAAAGACAAGTTTATCAGTACAAAAGATGCACTTCTTGAGATTGGCATAAAGCTCTTCTTGTCGAAGGGTTTTAAGTACCATCTCAAGATGTGTGAGGTGTTCCCGTAGGCACTTACTATAAACAAGTATGTCATCAAAATAAACTACCACAAACTTACTGATGTACGCCCTAAGAACTTGGTTCATAAGGCGCATGAAGGTGCTGGGGGCATTAGTCAAGCCGAATGGCATGACTGTCCACTCGTAGAGCCCTTGCTTTGTCTTGAAAGCAGTCTTCCACTCATCACCTTCCTTCATTCTTACCTGGTGGTATCCACTTTTGAGGTCTATCTTGGAGAAGACCGTGGCTCCACTCAGCTCATCTAGCATGTCATCCAGTCGTGGTATTGGATGCCTATACTTGACTGTGATGTTGTTGATTGCTCGGCAGTCCACACACATGCGCCAAGTCCCATCCTTCTTGGGCACTAGTAGCACTGGTACAACACATGGACTGAGGCTCTCTCGAACATATCCTTTCTCCAGGAGCTCCTTGACTTGCTTCTCAAGCTCTTTGGACTCCTCTGGACTCATCCGGTAGGCTGGCCGGTTGGGCAGGGCTGCTCCGGGCACTAGATCAATCTGGTGTTCTATGCCACGTAAAGGAGGCAAGCCTGCTGGTATCTCCTCTGGAAATACATCCTGGAATTTGTTGAGGAGTGTTGCTACTTCATGAGGTAGCTCTACCTGTCCCTGTTCTATACTCAACACTTCCTTGAAAACCATTAGTAACATTAAGTCCTTCGAGGCTAAAGCTCTCCGGACATGACTAGGTTGAATAAGAAGGTTAGACTTGACAAGTTTCTTTTCCTTACTCATTTGGAGTTGTAGCTCATGTACTTGGGCAGGTGTAAGAGGAGCTAGGCTGACCTTTCTCTTGTCATGCACGAAGTTGTATAGATTGGTTCAGCCATCATGCCTGGTCTCTTTGTCAAACTGCCATGGTCTTCCTAGTAGAAGATGGCCGGCTTGCATGGGCACCACGTCGCACACGACCTGGTCTTGGTACTTGCCCACACTGAATGGCACAGTGACTTGCTCATGACTCTTGAGCTCCACTTTGTCATCAAGCCATCTCAGTCTATATGGTCGAGGATGCCGTGTCCTCTCTAGACCTAGCTTATCAACCATATACGCACTAGCAACGTTAGTGCAAGAACCACCATCTATGATGAGGTTACATACCTTTCCCTTGATGGTGCAACGGCTGTGGAAGATGTTCTCCCTTTGGATGGTCTCTGAAGGATCCACCATTGCACTGAGGATACGTCTAGTGACCAGCACTTCCCCCACATCAGGGTACTCAATGTCACCATACTCTCCTTCTGGTTCATAGTCCTCTTCATCTTGGGACTCATATTCTCCTGCCTCCGTAATCAGCATGACTCGGTTGTTTGGGCACTCCCTTGAGATGTGTCCACGTCCCCTGCACTTGAAACAAGTTATGTCACGTGATCTTTGAGGGTTAGAAGACTTACCAGGCTCTCTCTGGTCACGGGTGGGTTCAGGAGGCTTGCTCTTGAACCTTGACTCGATCTCTACGCTTTTGCCTTTGTCCACTGTCTTAGGCATGTTGCTTGGTGCCCAAGGTGTCTTAGGCTTGCTGCGGATGTCTTGGCTCTTACGTTTGATGTGCTGTTCAGCTTGCACAGATAGGTGGAACAAGTCCTTGAAGTCGTTGTAGATTTGCCTTTCCACCTTGCAGCTGATCCTTTCTTGGAGTCCATCCAAGAATTGCGCCATCAATGCTTCTTCATCATCATTGAGCTCCAATCTGTTCCTTAACCTTCTCGAACTCTTCATAGTACTCCTCTACTGATCTGGTACCCTGCTTAAGAGTACGAAAACGTCGTTGCAAATCCCTATGAAAGTAAGGTGGAACATACCTTTGTCGATGAGGTCTTTCATGTCGACCCATGAGTCTACGTGCCTCATTCTCTTCCTCCTTCTGTCAGATACCTCACGATCCCACCAGATGAGGGCATTGTCCGTGAGTTGTGCTACTGCCATTGAGACTCTCCTAGGTCCTGGTTGGTTGTAGTGATCAAAGATATGATCCATTCGCTTCTCCCAATCTAGGTACGCCTCGGGGTCTACTTTTCCTGCAAAAGTTGGAGTTAGTTTAACATCAGGATGAATTACCCGGTTATAGGTGTGTTCATCTCCATCCTCATGACGTCTAGGAGGCATTCTTGGTCTCTGGTGAAGACCATATGGCTCAAAGCCATCATCTTCTGCCTCTGGTTGCCGTGGAGGTCCTCTCGGCCTATGGTGATAGTTATGAGGTTGCGTGTCCTCATCTCCATCTGGCTGGGGTTCCTCCTGTTCGTGCCGTGTCCTAAGGTACTCAGGACCCTCAGGACGGTCTTGCTCAGCTCTCACGTGCCTTATGGCCTGGAATCTTACTGGTCTCTCCACGCGCTCCAACCTCTCGCCTATGGATGCGAGTTGTGTTTGGAGTGTGGTGAACATATGGCCATCATGGCTTCAGCTGCGTCTCTATTCTCTTCTCCCATGGTGTGCTACAAAGAAAGAAGACAATTAGGGTGCTCCTAAATTATTAGGAGAGTTTCTTTTTATATGGGATTTGAAAAAATGCAAAAGGAAAATCCTAAGGAAAGGAAATTCGAAAAAGGAAACTTCCTAGACAACTTGTGCTAGCTGTCCAATTCAATTCTTTTGTGTATTTTCCTATTTTCTTTTCTTTTCTTTTTCTATTTTAATTTAACTTAAAAGTAATGGAAATATGAATTAAACAAAAGGAAAACGTGAAAGACAATGCAAAAGTGAATCTAAACCCTAGTGATACACGTAGGAGGCTAGATGCACTCGGTTTGGAGTTTGATGTTTTTTTTTGATTTTTCTTGAATGCGACTTAAACTAATGCAAGAACTAGAAATAAGACAAGCAAAAGGATAGAAACAACCTGGTTTAGGAGCTTTAAGCTCTGATACCAAAATGATACAAGCCTTGATTCAAGGATGTATGCTGGGCTGTTTGAAGAAGATTAGGTGAGAAACTCAACCTTAGGCTTCTGGATAGGGGTTTTCTGGTTGGTAAACGATGGAAGGGTGAAGTGAACCACACGAGGGGTGATGAACCTCGTGATAAATCACAAACTTAGAGCTAGGAGGGCTGGTCTCAACTAGGTTCTAAGCGCACAAGATTCTTAGAGAGAAAACTTGTAGGGAAAAAGTTCTACTTTATTAATAATCAAAAAGGTTGTCGAACTACAATGCTGGAAGGAGCCTTATTAATATGCTCGACAGCTTGACCTTCTAGGGTCGACTCAAATAAGAAAAAGGAAAGTTTACAAAAGTGCACAAAAGGAAAAGATACAAAAGTGCATAACCAAAAAGGACCTATTCCTAAAATGTTCTTGACTCAAAAATGTAAAGCAACTAGATCCTACCCTGCAAAACAGAAAGAGGCATATATTCGAATGTAAACTTACCTTAACTCACCTCACGGCCAAGAAATGGAAGGTGGCCGTCCTTGTGGCATGCACGCGCCTTGCTCCTAGTCTTCGACTTGGAGTAGGGTTAAATATCTTTGGGCCTTGACCTCTCTTGCCACTAAAGCCCAAGTCTCTGATGTTCCTTGTGTTGTTGAGAAGCCTTTGGACTCTAATTTGCTCCATTGTCCTTAGCTGCTCTTCCTCTAGAAGCTTGTCGACCCATAAGCTGAATTTGTGGAAGAGTGCTCTTGATCTGCTTCTTGTCATTGCTCCTGGAGGTACCACTGGTGTAGATACTTCCTCTAAGTGCATGTCCTGGAGCTGGTAGCTCATTTGGTCCGAGTCCTCTTGTGTAGAAGTGGAAGTGCGTGTACTCGGCTGGATGGCCTGTACCGGCTGGATTGTGCGTACTGGCCGGAATGACTTCAGGACCGGCCAAGTTGATCCCGGAGTCGGCGGTGTCATCAGGGGACCGGCGGTGTCATTCACGTCCCCACCAAGTGTGCCGGAAGCTTGGGCCTCCCGCGATGTTGACCGGTCTGGTCCTATAGGTCGAGGGTCCGGCGGTGTCTGGTCCGCAGGAGATGGTCCTGCTGTCTCGGCAAGCTTCCTGGTCGGCCAGTCTGGTCTCCTGGCTGGATGTACGACCTGATGTCCTCATCATTCCCTCCCTCTTCAGTAGGTTTTGTCCTCAAAACTGGATCATCTGCATGGAAAGGGGCCAAGTCAGTAACATTGAAATTGGACACTCACCTGGCAGCTCGATCCGTAGGCGTTGTTGTTGATCCTCTCGAGCACTCTGAATGGTCCATCTCCTCTTGGTGCTAGCTTGGAACTCCTTAGGTTTGGGAACCTCTCCTGCCGTAGTGTAGCCACACCCAATCGCCTGGTTGAAAGATCACCTCCTTTCTTCCTTTGTTGGCATGAGTCACGTACTGTCCGGTCCTCTTCTCCAAGTTTTCTGCTACCTTCTGGTGTAACCTCCTTATGAACTCTGCTTTGGATGCTGTTGAGGTTGGTCATCTCAGCTGGTGGCAGTGGTGTTTGCTCCAATGGGGTGAGAGGGTTGAAACCGTATACCACTTCAAATGGTGTCTTCTTGGTTGCTGAGTGCACGGCTCGGTTGTGAACTCAATGAATGGCAGGCACTCCACCCAAGTCTTTAGGTTCTTCCCTAGTGTAGTTCTGAGAAGAGTTGATAGGGTCCTGTTGACAACTTCAGTTTGGCCATCGGTTTGAGGATGGCAAGTGGTTGAGAAGAGTAGCCGTGCCTAGCTTTCTCCAAAGGGTCCTTGGCTGAGGAACTTGGTGTCCCTATCTGATGATGGTCCTTGGCACTCCATGAAGCCGGAAGAACAGCTCAGCTGTTTGTGGCATCATTGACATTGGCACATGGGATGAAGTGTGCCATCTTGGAGAATCTGTGATTGCATCTTTGTGGTTGATCTCAGACCTAGAACAAAATCCATCGATGTCCACCCATGGATGTGTTGGTATGGGCAGTGGAGATACAACCCGTGAGGTTGCACTCGGACTTTGCCTTCTTGCAAGTGATGCATCTTGCACAATGTGCTTCTGTCCTCTTGATGTGTGGCCAGTAGAAGTGCTCCTTGACCACTGCTAGAGTCTTGTCGACACCAAAGTGGCCCATGAGCTTCTCGGATGATAAGCTCCCTTAGTGATCCTTGTGG
Organism: Pugionium cornutum; assembly: GCA_018901935.1. NCBI lineage: Eukaryota > Viridiplantae > Streptophyta > Magnoliopsida > Brassicales > Brassicaceae > Pugionium > Pugionium cornutum. The sequence continues at coordinate 22,940,595 of CM032156.1, read as the reverse complement.
TATGCACAGCCTTCTTTCTCGAACAAGAATCCTCATGGATGTAGAATTTGCCATGACTCCTGTGCTACACTCCTTGTAGCTCTCAGCAAGGTCAGGATCATCCTTGTATAGATCCTTGATGTGCTCGAATCCTAGGACCTTTGCCTCCATGGTTGATATCAAGGCAAACCTCCTTGATAGTGCATCGGCTACCACATTGTCTTTGCCCTTCTTGTACTTGATGATGTAGGAAGGTCTCTATGAACTCCATCCACCTGGCATGTCTCCTCTTGAGATTGGTTTGCCCTCTGAGGTGTTTGAGAGTCTCGTGATCAGTGTGGATCACAAACTCTTGGACAGCAAGTAATGCTGCCAAGTCTCCAATGCTCGGACAAGGGCATAGAGCTCCTTGTCATAAGTGGAGTTCAGTGAGGCACCACCTAGCTTCTCACTGAAGTATGCCACTGGTCTCCTCCTTGGGTTAGCACTGCTCCTATGCCTATTCCAGAGGCATCACACTCCACTTCAAACGTCTTGTTGAAGTCGGGAAGGACTACACTGGTGTGTAAGGCTGTCCTTCAAGGCCTTGAATGCCTTCTCCTGAGCTTCTCCCCAGCTGAATCCCACGTTCTTCTTCACTACTGCCGTCAGTGGTGAGGCAATACTGCTGAAGGCTATTCTTGTATGGCTCGAATCTTCTCTCATCAACCTGTAGGCCCTGTGAACTCACAACAAAACCTAAAAGACAAGCTTATCAGTACAAAGGTGCACTTCTTGAGATTGGCATAAAGCTCTTCTTGTCGAAGGGTTTTAAGGACCATCTCAAGATGTGTGAGGTGTTCCGTGAGGCACTTACTATAAACAAGTATGTCATCAAAATAACCACAAACTTACTGATGTACGCCCTAAGAACTTGGTTCATAAGGCATGAAGGTGCTTGGGCATTAGTCAAGCCAAATGGCATGACTGTCCACTCTTTGTCTTGAAAGCAGTCTTCCACTCATCACCTTCCTTCATTCTTACCTGGTGGTATCCACTTTGAGGTCTATCTTGGAAGACCGTGGCTCCACTCAGCTCATCTAGCATGTCATCCAGTCGTGGTATTGGATGCCTATACTTGACTGTGATGTTGTTGATTGCTCGGCAGTCCACACACATGCGCCAAGTCCCATCCTTCTTGGGCACTAGTAGCACTGGTACAGCACATGGACTGAGGCTCTCTCGAACATATCCTTTCTCCAGGAGCTCCTTGACTTGCTTCTCAAGCTCCTTGGACTCCTCTGGACTCATCCGGTAGGCTGGCCGGTTGGGCAGGGCTGCTCCGGGCACTAGATCAATCTGGTGTTCTATGCCACGTAAAGGAGGCAAGCCTGCTGGTATCTCCTCTGGAAATACATCCTGGAATTTGTTGAGGAGAGTTGCTACTTCATGAGGTAGCTCTACCTGTCCCTGTTCTATACTCAACACTTCCTTGAAAACCATTAGTAACATTAAGTCCTTGAGGCTAAAGCTCTCCGGACATGACTAGGTTGAATAAGAAAGTTAGACTTGACAAGTTTCTTTTCCTTACTCATTTGGAGTTGTAGCTCATGTACTTGGGCAGGTGTAAGAGGAGCTAGGCTGACCTTTCTCTTGTCATGCACGAAGTTGTATAGATTGGTTCAGCCATCATGCCTGGTCTCTTTGTCAAACTGCCATGGTCTTCCTAGTAGAAGATGGCCGGCTTGCATGGGCACCACGTCGCACACGACCTGGTCTTGGTACTTGCCCACACTGAATGGCACAGTGACTTGCTCATGGATCTTGAGCTCCACTTTGTCATCGAGCCATCTCAGTCTATATGGTCGAGGATGCCTTGTCTTCTCTATACCTAGCTTATCAACCATATATGCACTAGCAACGTTAGTGCAAGAACCACCATCTATGATGAGGTTACATAACTTGCCCTTGATGGTGCAACGGCTGTGAAAGATGTTCTCCCTTTGGATGGTCTCTGAAGGATCCACCATTGCACTGAGGATGCGTCTATTGACCAGCACTTCCCCCACATCAGGGTACTCAATGTCACCATATTCCTCTTCTGGTTCATAGTCCTCTTCATCTTGGGACTCATATTCTCCAGCCTCCGTAATCAGCATGACCCGGTTGTTTGGGCACTCCCTGGAGATGTGTCCATGACCCCTACACTTGAAACAAGTGATGTCATGTGATCTCTGAGGGTTAGAAGACTTACTAGGCTCTCTCTGGTCACGCGTGGGTTCAGGAGGCTTGCTCTTGAACCTTGACTCGATCTCTATGCTCTTGCCTTTTTCTACGGTCTTGGGAATGTTGCTTGGTGCCCAAGGTGTCTTAGGCTTGCTGCGGATGTCTTGGCTCTTACGTTTGATGTGCTGTTCAGCTTGCACAGATAGGTGGAACAAGTCCTTGAAGTCGTTGTAGATTTGCCTTTCCACCTTGCAGCTGATCCTTTCTTGGAGTCCATCCAAGAATTGCGCCATCAATGCTTCTTCATCATCATTGAGCTCCAATCTGTTCCTTAACCTCTCGAACTCTTCATAGTACTCCTCTACTGATCTGGTACCCTGCTTAAGAGTACAAAACGTCGTTGCAAATCCCTATGAAAGTAAGGTGGAACATACCTTTGTCGCATGAGGTCTTTCATGTCGACCCATGAGTCTATGGGTCTCATTCTCTTCCTCCTTCTGTCAGATACCTCACGATCCCACCAGAAGAGGGCATTGTCCGTGAGTTGTGCTACTGCCATTGAGACTCTCCTAGGTCCTGGTTGGTTGTAGTGATCAAAGATATGATCCATTAGCTTCTCCCAATCTAGGTAAGCCTCGGGGTCTACTTTTCCTGCAAAACTTGGAGGAGTTAGTTTAACATCAGGATGAATTACCCGGTTGTAGGTGTGTTCATTTCCATCCTCATGACGTCTAGGAGGCATTCTTGGTCTCTGGTGAAGACCACATGGCTCAAAGCCATCATCTTCTGCCTCTGGTTGCCGTGGAGGTCCTCTCGGCCTATGGTGATAGTTATGAGGTTGTGTGTCCTCATCTCCATCTGGCTGGGGTTCCTCCTGTTCAGTGCCGTGTCCTAAGGTACTCAGGACCCTCAGGACGGTCTTGCTCAGCTCTCACGTGCCTTATGGCCTGGAATCTTACTGGTCTTTCCACGCGCTCCAACCTCTCGCCTGTGGATGCGAGTTGTGTTTGGAGTGTGGTGAACATGGCCATCATGGTTTCGGTTGCTTCTCTATTTTCTTCTCCCATGGCGTCCTACAAGGAAATAAGACAAGTTAGGATGCTCCTAAATTATTAGGAGGGTTTTCTTTTTATAAGGGGTTTGAAAAAAATTGGAAAAGGAAAAATCCTAAGGAAAGGAAATTCGAATAAAAGGAAACTTCCTAGACAACTTGTGCTAGCTGTCCAATTCGAAATCTTTTGGGTATTTTCCTATTTTCTTTCTTTTCTTTTTGTTTTCTTTTTAATTTAACTTAAAATTAATGGAAATATGAATTAAACAAAAAGGAAAACGTGAATGGCAATGCAAAAGTGAATCTAAACCCTAGTGATACACGTAGGAGGCTAGATGCACTCGGTTTGGAGTTTGATGTTGTTTTTTTTATTTTTCTTGAATGCGACTTAAACTAATGCAAGAACTAAAAACAAAACAAGCAAAGGATAGAAACAACCTGGTTTAGGAGCTTTAGCTCTGATACCAAAATGATACAAGCCTTGATTCAAGGATGTATCTTGGCGTGGGCTGTTTGTAGAAGATTAGGTGAGAAACTCAACCTTAGGCTTCTGGATAGGGGGTTTTCTGGTTGGTAAACGATGGAAGGGTGAAGTGAACCACACGAGGGTGATGAACCTCGTGATAAATCACAAACTTAGAGCTAGGAGGGCTGGTCTCAACTAGGTTCTAAGCGCACAAGTCTCTTTGAGAGAAAACTTGTAGGAAAAAGTTCTACTTTATTAATAATCAAAAAGGTTGTCGAACTACAATGCTGGAAGGAGCCTTATTAATATGCTCGACAGCTTGACCTACTAGGGTCGACTCAAATAAGAAAAAGGAAAGTTTACAAAAGTGCACAAAAGGAAAAAATAAAAAGTGTATAACCGAAAAAGGACCTATTCCTAAAATGTTCTTGACTCAAAAATGTAAAGCAACTAGATCCTACCCTGCAAAACAAAAAGAGGCATATATTCGAATGTAAACTTACCTTAACTCACCTCACGACCAAGAAATGGAAGGTGGCCGTCCTTGTGGCATGCAAGCGCCTTGCTCCTAGTCTTCGACTTGGAGTAGGGTTAAATATCTTTGGGCCTTGACCTCTCTTGCCACTAAAGCCCAAGTCTCTGATGTTCCTTGTGTTGTTGAGAAGCCTTTGGACTCTAATTTGCTCTTCTGGCCCATTGTCCTTAGCTGCTCTTCCTCTAGGAGCTTGTGGACCCATAAGCTGAATTTGTGGAAGAGTGCTCTTGATCTGCTTCTTGTCATTGCTCCTGGAGGTACCACTGGTGTAGATACTTCCTCTAAGTGCATGTCCTGAAGCTGGTAGCTCATTTGGTCCGATTCCTCTT
>CM032156.1:22874949-22935530 GCA_018901935.1 Pugionium cornutum | reverse complement strand
GTGAACTTACAACAAAACCTAAAAAGACAAGTTTATCAGTAAAAAAGATGCACTTCTTGAGATTGGCATAAAGCTCTTCTTGTCGAAGGGTTTTAAGTACCATCTCAATATGTGTGAGGTGTTCCCGTAGGCACTTACTATAAACTAGTATGTCATCAAAGTAAACCACTACAAACTTACTGATGTACGCCCTAAGAACTTGGTTCATAAGGCGCATGAAGGTGCTTGGGGCATTAGTCAAGCCAATGGCATGACTGTCCACTCGTAGAGCCCTTGCTTTGTCTTGAAAGCAGTTTTCCATTCATCACCTTCCTTCATCCTGACCTGGTGGTATCCACTCTTGAGGTCTATCTTGGAGAAGACCGTGGCTCCACTCAGCTCATCTAGCATGTCATCCAGCAGTGGTATCAGATGCCGGTACTTGACTGTGATGTTGTTGATTGCTCGGCAGTCCACGCACATTCGCCAAGTCCCATCCTTCTTGGGCACTAGTAGCACTGGTACGCACATGGACTGAGGCTCTCTCGAACGTAGCCTTTCTCCAGGAGCTCCTTGACTTGCTTCTCAAGCTCCTTAAACTCCTCTGGGCTCATCCGTGGGCTTTTGGGCAGGGCTGCCCGGGCACTAGATCGATCTGGTGTTCTATGCCACAAAGGAGGCAAGCCTGCTGGTATCTCCTCTGGAAACACATCCTGGAATTTGTTGAGGAGAGTTGCTACTTCAGGAGGTAGCTCTACCTGTTCTTTCTCTATATTCAACACTTCTTTGAATACCATTAGTAACATTAGATCCTCCGAGGCTAAAGCTTTCCGGACATGACTTGGCTGAATTAGAAAATTAGATTTAATGAGTTTCTTTTCCTTACTCATTTAGAGTTGTAGCTCGCGTATCTGGGCAGGTGTAAGAGGAGCTAGGCTGACCTTTTTCTTGTCATGCACGAAAGTGTAGAGATTGGTTCGGCCATCATGCCTGGTCTCCTTGTCAAACTGCCATGGCCTTCCTAGTAGAAGATGGCCAGCTTGCATGGGCACCACGTCGCACACGACTTGGTCTTGGTACTTGCCCACACTGAATGGCACAGTGACTTGCTCATGGATCTTGAGCTCCACTTTGTCATCGAGCCATCTCAGTCTATATGGTCGAGGATGCCTTGTCTTCTCTAGACCTAGCTTATCAACCATATATGCACTAGCAACGTTAGTGCAAGAACCACCATCTATGATGAGGTTACATACCTTGCCCTTGATGGTGCAACGGAAGATGTTCTCCCTTTGGATGGTCTCTGAAGGATCCACCATTGCACTGAGGATGCGCCTAGTGACCAGCACTTCCCCACATCAGGGTACTCAATGTCACCATATTCTCCTTCTGGTTCATAGTCCTCTTCATCTTGGGACTCATATTCTCCAGCCTCCGTAATCAGCATGACCCGTTGTTTGGGCACTCCTTGAGATGTGTCCACGACCCCACACTTGAAACAAGTGATGTCACGTGATCTTTGAGGGTTAGAAGACTTACCAGGCTCTCTCTGGTCATGGGTTGGCTCAGGAGGCTTGCTCTTGAACCGTGACTCGATCTATATGCTTTTGCCTTTGTCCACGGGCTTGGGAATGTTGCTTGGTGTCCAAGGCGTCTTAGACTTGCTGCGGATGTCTTGGCTCTTACGTTTGATGTGCTGCTCAGCCTGGACAGATAGGTGGAACAAATCCTTGAAGTCATTGTAGATTTGCCTTTCCACCTTGCTGCTGATCCTCTCTTGCAGTCCATCCAAGAATTGTGCCATCAACGCTTCTTCATCATCATTGAGCTCCAGCCTGTTCCTTAGCTTCTCAAACTCTTCATAGTACTCCTCTACTGATCTGGTACCCTGCTTAAGAGTACGAAAACGTTGTTGCAAATCTCTATGAAAATAAGGTGGAACAAACATTTGTCTCATGAGGTCTTTCATGTCGACCCATGAGTCTACGGGCCTCAATCTTTTCCTCCTTCAGTCAGACACCTCACGATCCCACCAGATGAGGGCATTGTCCGTGAGTTGTGCTACTGCCATTGAGACTCTCCTAGGTCCTGGTTGGTTGTAGTGATCAAAGATATGATCCATTCTTCTCTCCCAATCTAGGTAAGCCTCGGGGTCTACTTTTCCTGCAAAACTTGGAGGAGTTAGCTTTAACATCAGGATGAATTACCCGGTTGTAGGTGTGTTCATCTCCATCCTCATGATGTCTAGGAGGCATTCTTGGTCTCTGGTGAAGACCATATGGCTCAAAGACATCATCTTCTGCCTCTGGTTGCCGTGGAGGTCCTCTCGGCCTATGGTGATAGTTATGAGGTGGTGTGTCCTCATCTCCATCTGGCTGGGGTTCCTCCTGTTCGTGCTGTGTCCTAAGGTGCTCAGGACCCTCAGGACGGTCTTGCTCAGCTCTCACGTGCCTTATGGCCTGGAATTTCACTGGTCTTTCCACGCGCTCCAGCCTCTCGCCTATGGATGCGAGTTGGGTTTGGAGTGTGGTGAACATGGCCATCATGGCTTCTGTTGCGTCTCTGTTTTCTTCTCCCATTGTGTGCTACAAAGAAAGAAGACAAGTTAGGATGCTCCTAAATTATTAGGAGGGTTTTCTTTTATAAGGATTCGAAAATTTGAAAAAAAGGAAAAAATCTGAGAATTGGAAATTCAAAAATGTGAAGATTTGAAAAAAAGGAAACTTTCTTGACAACTTGTGCTAGCTGTCCAATTCGAATTCCTTTGGTATTTTTCCTATTTTCTTTTTCTTTTCTTTTTAATTTAACTTAAAATAAAGGAAATATGATTTAAACAAAAAGGAAAACGTGAATGGTAATGCAAAAGTGAATCTAAATCCTAGTGATACACGTAGAAGGCTAGATGCACTCGGTTTGGAGTTTGATGTTATTTTTTATTTTTATTGAATGCGACTTAAACTAATGCAAGAACTAAAAACAAAACAAGCAAAGGATAGAAACAACCTGGTTTAGGAGCTTTAAGCTCTGATACCAAAATGATACAAGCCTTGATTCAAGGATGTATGTGGGCTGTTTGGAGAAGATTAGGTGAGAAACTACCTTAGACTTCTTGGATAGGGGTTTTGGTTGGTATTCGATGGAAGGGTGAAGTGAACCACACGAGGGTGATGAACCTCGTGATAAATCACAAACTTAGAGCTAGGAGGGCTGGTCTCAACTAGGTTCTAAGCGCACATGATTCTTGAGAGAAAACTTGTAAGAAAATTCGATCTTTATTAATAAGCAAAAAGGTTGTCAAACTACAATGCTGGAAGGAGCCTTATTAATATGGTCGACAGCTTGACCTTCTAGGGTCGACACAAATAAAGAAAAGGAAAGTTTACAAAAGTGCACAAATGGAAAAGATACAAAAGTGTATAACCGAAAAAGGACCTATTCCAAAAATGTTCTTGACTCAAAAATTTAAAGGATCTAGATCCTACCCTGCAAAACAGAAAGAGGCATATATTCAAATTGAAACTTACCTTACTTACCTCACGGCCAAGAAATGGAAGGTGGCCGTCCTTGTGGCATGCACGCTCCTTGCTCCTAGTCTTCGACTTGGAGTAGGGTTAGGAATCTTTGGGCCCTGACCTCTCTTGCCACTAAAACCCAAGTCTCTGATGTCCTTGTGTTGTTGAGAAGCCTTCGGACTCTTCTTTGCACTTCTGGCCCATTGTCCTTAGTCGATCTTCCACTAGGAGAGCTTGTCCACCCATAAGTTGAACTTGTGGAAGAGTGCTCTTGATCTGCTTCTTGTCATTGCTCCTGGAGGTACCACTGGTGTAGACTTCCTCTAAGTGCATGTCCTGGAGCTGGTAGCTCATTTGGTCCGAGTCCTCTTGTGTAGAAGTGGAAGTCTTGCGTGTACTCGGCTGGATGGCTGTAGGCTGGATTGTCTTGTGGTACTGGCGGAATGACTTCAGGACCAAGTTGATCCAGTCGGCGGTGTCATCAGGGGACGGCGGTGTCATCACGTCCCACCAAGTGTGCGGAAGCTTGGGCCTCTCCGCCGGCAATGCTGGTTGCTCTGGTCCTATTGCTCGAGGGTCCGGCGGTACTGCTTGGACCGGCAGGCGTGCCAGATGGCCCGGCTGTCTTGGGCAAGCTTCCTGGTCGGCCAGTCTGGTCTCCTGGCTGGATGTACGACCTGATGTCCTCATCATTCCCTCCCTCTTGAGTAGGTTTTGTCCTCAAAACTGGTTCATCTGCATGGAAAGGGGCCAAGTCAGTAACATTAAACGTATTGGACACATTAAACTCACCTGGTAGCTCGATCCGGTAGGCATTGTTGTTGATCCTCTTGATCACTCTGAATGGTCCATCTCCTCTTGGTGCTAGTTTGGAACTCCTTAGGTTTGGGAACCTCTCCTGCCGTAGGTGTAGCCACACCCAATCGCCTGGTTGAAAGATCACCTCCTTTCTTCCTTTGTTGGCATGAGTCATGTACTGTCCGGTCCTCTTCTCCAAGTTTTCTGCTACCTTCTGGTGTAACCTCCTTATGAACTCTGCTTTGGATGCTCCGTTGAGGTTGGTCATCTCAGCTGGTGGCAGTGGTGTTTGCTCCAATGGGGTGAGAGGGTTGAAACCATATACCACTTCAAATGGGGTCTTCTTAGTTGCTGAGTGCACGGCTTGGTTGTAGGCGAACTCAATGAATGGCAGGCACTCCACCCAAGTCTTTAGATTCTTCCCTAGTGTTGTTCTGAGAAGAGTTGATGGGGTCCTGTTGACAACTTCAGTTTGGCCATCGGTTTGAGGATGGCAGGTGGTAGAGAAGAGTAGCTTCGTGCCTAGCTTTCTTCAAAGGGTCCTCCAGAAATGGCTGAGGAACTTGGTGTCCCTGTCTGATACGATGGTCCTTGGCACTCCATGAAGCCATACTATCTCCCTGAAGAACAGCTCAGCTGTTTGTGTGCATCATTGACATTGGCACATGGAATGAAGTGTGCCATCTTAGAGAATCTGTCCACCACTACAAAGATTGCATCTTTGTGGTTGATCTTGGACAGACCTAGAACAAAGTCCATTGAGATGTCCACCCATGGATGTGTAGGTATGGGCAGTGGGAGATACAACCCGTGAGGTTGCACTCGGGACTTTGCTTTCTTGCAAGTGATGCATCTTGCACAATGAGCTTTTACTGTCCTCTTGATGTGTGGCCAGTAAAAGTGCTCCTTGACCACTACTAGAGTCTTGTCGACACCAAAGTGGCCCATGAGTCCTCCTCCCTGAGCTTCTCGGATGATAAGCTCCTTAGTGATCCTTGTGGTATGCACAGCCTTCTTTCTGGAACAAGAATCCCTCATGGATGTAGAATTTGCCATGACTCCCTGTGCTACACTCCTTGTAGCTCTCAGCAAGGTCAGGATCATCCTTGTATAGATCCTTGATGTGCTCGAATCCTAGGACCTTTGCCTCCATTGTTGATATCAAGGCAAACCTCCTTGATAGTGCATCGGCTACCACATTATCTTTGCCCTTCTTGTACTTGATGATGTACGGGAAGGTTTCTCTGAACTCCATCCACCTGGCATGTCTCCTCTTGAGATTGGTTTGCCCTCTGAGGTGTTTGAGAGTCTCGTGATCAGTGTGGATCACAAACTCCTTGGACAGCAAGTAATGCTGCCAAGTCTCCAATGCTCGGACAAGGGCATAGAGCTCCTTGTCATAAGTGGAGTAGTTCAGTGAGGCACCACCTAGCTTCTCACTGAAGTATGCCACTGGTCTCCCTCCTTGGGTTAGCACTGCTCCTATGCCTATTCCAGAGGCATCACACTCCACTTCAAATGTCTTGTTGAAGTCGGGCAGGACTAGCACTGGTGCATGTGTAAGGCTGTCCTTCAAGGCCTGGAATGCGTTCTCCTGGGCTTCTCCCCAGCTGAATCCACGTTCTTCTTCACTACTGCCGTCAGTGGTGAGGCAATACTGCTGAAGTTGGGCACGAATCTCCTATAGAAGCTGGCCAGTCCGTGGAAGCTCCTTACTTGGCTGATGTTTCCTGGTGTTGGCCATTCTTGTATGGCTCGAATCTTCTCTTCATCAACCTGTAGGCCCTGTGAACTCACAACAAAACCTAAAAAGACAAGCTTATCAGTACAAAAGGTGCACTTCTTGAGATTGGCATAAAGCTCTTCTTGTCGAAGGGTTTTAAGTACCATCTCAAGATGTGTGAGTGTTCCCGTAGGCACTTACTATAAACAAGTATGTCATCAAATAAACTACAAACTTACTGATATGCGCCCTAAGAACTTGGTTCATAAGGCGCGAAGGTGCTTAGGGCATTAGTCAAGCCAAATGGCATGACTGTCCACTGAGAGCCCTTGCTTTGTCTTGAAAGCAGTCTTCCACTCATCACCTTCCTTCATTCTTACCTGGTGGTATCCACTTTTGAGGTCTATCTTGGAAGACCGTGGCTCCACTCAGCTCATCTAGCATGTCATCCAGTCGTGGTATTGGATGCCTATACTTGACTGTGATGTTGTTGATGGCTCGGCAGTCCACACACATGCGCCAAGTCCCATCCTTCTTGGGCACTAGCAGCACTGGTACAGCACATGGACTGAGGCTCTCTGGAACATATCCTTTCTCCAGGAGCTCCTTGACTTGCTTCTCAAGCTCTTTGGACTCCTCTGGACTCATCCGGTAGGCTGGCCGGTTGGGCAGGGCTGCTCGGGGCACTAGATCAATCTGGTGTTCTATGCCACGTAAAGGAGGCAAGCCTGCTGGTATCTCCTCTGGAAATACATCCTGGAATTTGTTGAGGAGAGTTGCTACTTCAGGAGGTAGCTCTACCTGTCCCTGTTCTATACTCAAGATTTCTTTGAAGACCATTAGTAACATGAAATCCTTGAGGCTAAAGCTCTCCGGACATGACTTGGTTGAATAAGAAAATCAGATTTAATGAGCTTCTTTTCCTTACTCATTTGCTGTTGAAGCTCATGTACCTGGGCAGGTGTAAGAGGAGCCAAGCTGACCTTTCTTTTGTCATGCACAAAAGTGTAGAGATTGGTTTTGCCATCATGCCTGGTCTCTTTGTCAAACTGCCATGGTCTTCCTAGCAGAAGATGGCCAGCTTGCATGGGCACCACGTCGCACACGACTTGGTCTTAGTACTTGCCCACACTGAATGGCACAGTGACTTGCTCATGAATCTTGAGCTCCACTTTGTCATCAAGCCATCTCAGTCTATATGGTCGAGGATGCGTGTCCTCTCTCTAGCTTATCAACCATATACTAGCGTTAGTGCAACCACCATCTATGATGAGGTTACATACCTTTGATGAGTGCAGCGGCTGTGGAAGATGTTCTCCCTTTGGATGGTCTCTGAAGGATCCACCATTGCACTGAGGATCGTCTAGTGACCAGCACTTCCCCAGGGTACTCAATGTCACCATATTCTCCTTCTGGTTCATAGTCCTCTTCATCTTGGGACTCATATTCTGCCTCCGTAATCAGCATGACTCGGTTGTTTGGGCACTCCCTTGAGATGTGTCCACGTCCCTGCACTTGAAACAAGTTATGTCACGTGATCTTTGAGGGTTAGAAGACTTACCAGGCTCTCTCTGGTCACGGGTGGGTCCAGGAGGCTTGCTCTTGAACCTTGACTCGATTTCTATGCTCTTGCCTTTGTCTACGGGCTTGGGCATGGTGCCCAAGGTGTCTTAGGCTTGCTGGGGATGTCTTGGCTCTTACGTTTGATGTGCTGCTCAGCCTGGACAGATAGGTGGAACAAGTCTTTGAAGTCGTTGTAGATTTGCCTTTCCACCATGCGGCTGATTCTTTCTTGGAGTCCATCCAAGAATTGTGCCATCAATGCTTCTTCATCATCATTGAGCTCCAATCTGTTCCTTAACCTCTCAAACTCTTCATAGTACTCCTCTACTGATCTGGTACCCTGCTTAAGAGTACGAAAACGGCGTTGCAAATCCCTATGAAAGTAAGGTGGAACATACCTTTGTCGCATGAGGTCTTTCATGTCGACCCATGAGTCTACGGGCCTCATCCTCTTCCTCCTTCTGTCAGATACCTCACGATCCCACCAGATGAGGGCATTGTCCGTGAGTTGTGCTACTGCCATTGAGACTCTCCTAGGTCCTGGTTGGTTGTAGTGATCAAAGATATGATCCATTCGCTTCTCCCAATCTAGGTAAGCCTTGGGGTCTACTTTTCCTGCAAAACTTGGAGGAGTTAGTTTAACATCAGGATGAATTACCCGGTTTTAGGTGTGTTCATCTCCATCCTCATGACGTCTAGGAGGCATTCTTGGTCTCTGGTGAAGACCATATGGCTCAAAGCCATCATCTTCTGCCTCTGGTTGCCGTGGAGGTCCTCTCGGCCTATGGTGATAGTTATGAGGTGGTGTGTCCTCATCTCCATCTGGTTGGGGTTCCTCCTGTTCGTGCCGTGTCCTAAGGTGCTCAGGACCCTCAGGACGGTCTTGCTCAGCTCTCACGTGCCTTATGGCCTGGAATCTTACTGGTCTCTCCACGCGCTCCAACCTCTCGCCTATGGATGCGAGTTGTGTTTGGAGTGTGGTATCATGGCTTCAGCTGCGTCTCTATTCTCTTCTCCCATGTGTGCTACAAAGAAGAAGACAATTAGGTGCTCCTAAATTATTAGGAGGGTTTTTTATATGGGGTTTGAAAAAAATGCAAAAAGGAAAAATTCTAAGGAAAGGAAATTCGACTACAAGAGAAAAAGGAAACTTCCTAGACAACTTGTGCTAGCTGTCCAATTCGAAATATCTTAGGTATTTTCCTATTCTCTTTCTTTTCCTTTTTCTTTTCTTTTCTTTTCTTTTTAATTTAACTTAAAATTAATGGAAATATGAATTAAACAAAAGGAAAAACGTGAATGACAATGCAAAAGTGAATCTAAACCCTAGTGATACACGTAGGAGGCTAGATGCACTCGGTTTGGAGTTTGATGTTGTTTTTTTATTTTTCTTGAATACGACTTAAACTAATGCAAGAACTAGAAATAAGACAAGCAAAAGGATAGAAACAACCTGGTTTAGGAGCTTTAAGCTCTGATACCAAAATGATACAAGCCTCGATTCAAGGATGTATCTTGGCGTGGGCTGTTTGTAGAAGATTAGGTGAGAAACTCAACCTTGGCTTCTGGATGGGGGTTTTCTGGTTGGTAAAAGATGGAAGGGTGAAGTGAACCACACGAGGGGTGATGAACCTCGTGATAAATCACAAACTTAGAGCTAGGAGGGCTGGTCTCAACTAGGTTCTAAGCGCACAAGATTCTTAGAGAGAAAACTTGTTGGAAGAAAGTTCTATCTTTATTAATATCAAAAGGTTGTCGAACTACAATGCTGGAAGGAGCCTTATTAATATGCTCGACAGCTTGACCTTCTAGGGTCGACTCAAAGAAAGAAAAGGAAAGATTACAAAAGTGCACAAATAGAAAATGTACAAAAGTGCATAACGAAAAAGGACCTATTCCTAAAATGTCTTTGACTCAAGAAATGTAAATATTCTAGATCCTACCCTGCAAAACAGAAAGAGGCAAATATTGAATGTAAACTTACCTTAACTCACCTCACGGCCAAGAAATGGAAGGTGGCCGTCCTTGTGGCATGCGCCTTGCTCCTAGTCTTGACTTGGAGTAGGGTTAAAATCTTTGGGCCTGACCTCTCTTGCCACTAAAGCCCAAGTCTCTGATGTTCCTTGTGTTGTTGAGAAGCCTTTGGACTCTAATTTGCTCTTCTGGCCCATTGTCCTTAGCTGCTCTTCCTCTAGAAGCTTGTCGACCCATAAGCTGAATTTGTGGAAGAGTGCTCCATCTGCTTCTTGTCATTGCTCCTGGAGGTACCACTGGTGTGATACTTCCTCTAAGTGCATGTCCTGGAGCTGGTAGCTCATTTGGTCCGAGTCCTCTTGTGTAGAAGTGGAAGTGCGTGTACTGGCTGGATGGCTGTACCGGCTGGATTGTGTCTTGTGGTACTGGCGGAATGACTTCAGGACCGCCAAGTTGATCCAGTCGGTGGTGTCATCAGAGGGACCGGCGGTGTCATTCACGTCCCCACAAAGTGTGCCAGAAGCTTGGGCCTCTGCGCCGGCAATGTTGACCGGTCTGGTCCTATAGGTCGAGGGTCCGGCGGTACTGTCTGGTCCGGCAGGCACGCCAGATGGTCCTGCTGTCTCGGGCAAGCTTCCTGGTCGGCCAGTCTGGTCTCCTGGCTGGATGCACGACCTGATGTCTTCATCAATAAGGCTCCTTGTCGTAAGTGGGGTAGTTCAGTGAGGCACCACCTAGCCTCTCACTAAAGTATGCCACTGGCCTCCCTCCTTGGGTTAGCACTGCTCCTATGCCTATTCCAGAGGCATCACACTCCACTTCAAACGTCTTGTTGAAGTCGGGCAGGACCACTAGTGCGTGTGTATGGCTGTCCTTCAAGGCCTGGAATGCCTTCTCCTGAGCTTCTCCCCAGCTGAATCCCACGTTTTTCTTCACTACTGCCGTCAATGGTGAGACAATACTGCTGAAGTTGGGCACGAATCTTCTGTAGAAGCTGGCCAGTCCGTGGAAACTCCTCACTTGGCTGATGTTGCTTGGTCTTGGCCATTCTTGTATAGCTCGAATCTTCTCTTCATCAACCTGTAGGTCCTGTGAACTTACAACAAAACCTACCAAGACAAGTTTATCAGTACAAAAGATGCACTTCTTGAGATTGGCACAAAGCTCTTCTTGTCGAAGGGTTTTAAGCACCAACTCAAGATGTGTGAGGTGATCCCTTAAGCATTTACTATAAACTAATATATCATCGAAATAAACTACAACAAACTTACTAATGTCCACCCTAAGAACTTGGTTCATAAAATGCATGAAGGTGCTTGGGGCATTAGTCAAGCCGAATGGCATGACTGTCCACTCATAGAGCCCTTGCTTTGTCTTGAAAGCAGTCTTCCATTCATCACCTTCCTTCATCATGACCTGGTGGTATCTACTCTTGAGGTCTATCTTGGAGAAGACCATGGCTCCACTCAGCTCATCTAGCATGTCATCCAGCCGTGGTATTGGATGCCGGAACTTGACTGTGATGTTGTTGATTGCTCGGCAGTCCACGCACATTCGCCAAGTCCCATCCTTCTTGGGCACTAGTAGCACTGGTACGCACATGGACTGAGGCTCTCTCGAACATAGCCTTTCTCCAGGAGCTCCTTGACTTGCTTCTCAAGCTCCTTGGACTCATCCGGTAGGCTGGCCGGTTGGGCAGGGCTGCTCCGGGCACTAGATCGATCTGGTGTTCTATGCCACGTAGAGGAGGTAAGCCTGCTGGTATCTCTTCCGGAAACACATCCTGGAACTTGTTGAGGAGAGCTGCTACTTCAGGAGGTAGCTCTACCTGTTCCTCTTCTATACTCAAAATTTCTTTGAAGACCATTAGTAACATTAAGTCCTTCGAGGCTAAAGCTCTCCGGACATGGCTTGGTTGAATAAGAAAGTTAGACTTGATAAGTTTTTTTTCCTTACTCATTTGGAGTTGTAGCTTGTGTACCTGGGCAGGTGTAAGAGGAGCTAGGCTGACCTTTCTTTTGTCATGCACAAAAGTGTAGAGATTGGTTCGGCCATCATGCCAGGTCTCTTTGTCAAACTACCATGGCCTTCCTAGCAGAAGATGGCCAGCTTGCATGGGCACCACGTCGCATACTACTTGGTCTTGGTACTTGCCCACACTAAATGGCAGAGTGACTTGCTCATGGATCTTGAGCTCCACCTTTTCATTGAGCCATCTCAACCTATAGGGTCGAGGGTGCCTTGTCTTCTCTAGACCTAGCTTATCAACCATGTACGCACTAGCAACGTTAGTGCAAGAACCACCATCTATGATGAGGTTACATACCTTGCCCTTGATGGTGCAACGGCTGTGGAACATGTTCTCCCTCTGGATGGTCTATGAGGGATCCAACATTGCACTGAGAATGCGTCTAGTGACCAGTACTTCCTCCACATCAGGGTACTCAATGTCACCGTATTCTCCTTCTGGTTCATAGTCCTCTTCATCTTGGGATTCATACTCTCCCGCCTCCGTAATCAGCATGACCCAGTTGTTTGGGCACTCCCTTGAGATGTGTCCGCGACCCCTACACTTGAAACAAGTGATGTCACGTGATCTTTGAGGGACAGGGGACTTACTAGGCTCTCTCTGGTCACGGGTTAGCTCAGGATGCTTGCTCTTGAACCGTGACTCGATCTCTATGCCTTTGCCTTTGTCTACGGGCTTGGGAATGTTGCTTGGTACCCAAGGCGTCTTAGGCTTGCTGCGGATGTCTTGGCTCTTACGTTTGATGTGCTGCTCAGCTTAGACAGATAGGTGGAATAAGTCCTTGAAGTCATTGTAGATTTGCCTTTCCACCTTGCGGCTAATTCTTTCTTGCAATCCATCCAAGAACTATGCCATCAAAGCTTCCTCAACGTCATTGAGCTCCAGCCTGTTCCTTAGTCTCTCAAACTCTTCATAGTACTTCTCTACTGATCTGGTACCCTGCTTAAGAGTACGAAAACATCGTTGCAAATCTCTATGAAAGTAAGGTGGAACAAACCTTTGTCTCATGAGGTCTTTCATGTCGACCCATGAATCTACGGGCCTCAATCTTTTCCTCCTTCGGTCAGACACCTCACGATCCCACCAGATGAAGGCATTGTCTGTGAGTTGTGCTACTGCCATGGAGACTCTCCTAGGTCCTGGTTGGTTGTAGTGATCGAAGATGTGGTCCATCCTCCTTTCCCAATCAAGATAGTGATGGGGACATCAGGTTGTATTGCCGGCCAGGAGACCAGACTGGCCGACCAGGGAGCTTGCCCGAGACAGTCGGGCCATCTGGTACGTCTGCCGGCCCAAGCGGTACCGCCGGACCCTCGACCAACAGGACCGGACCGATCAGCATTGCCGGCGGAGAGGCCCAAACCTCCGGCACAACTGGTGGCGACGTGGATGACACCGCGGGTCCCATTGATGACACCGCCGACTCCGGGATCAACTCAGCCGGTCCAGAAGGCATTCCGGCCAGTACCTCGCACAGTCCAGCCGGTACAAGCGATCCAGCCGAGTACACGGGCATTTGAACTTCTACACAAGGAGACTCGGACCAGATAAGCTACCAGCTTCAGGACATTCACCTAGAGGAAGTCTCTACACCAGTGGTGCCACCAGGAGCAATGAAAAGAAGTAGATCAAGAGCACTCTTCCACAAATTCAGCTTATGGGTCGACAAGCTCCTAGAAGATGATCGGCAAAGGACAGTGGGCCAGAAGTGAAAAGAAGAGTCCAAAGGCTTCTCAACAATGCAAGGGGCTTCAGAGACTTGGGATTTAGTTGTAAGAGAGGTAAGGGCCCAAAGATTCCTAACCCTACTCCAAGTCGAAGACTAGGAGCAAGGCGCGTGCATGCCACAAGGACGGCCACCTTCCATTTGTTGGCCGTGAGGTAAGAAAGGTAAGTTTTCAATTTGGATATTTGCCTCTTTCTGTTTTGCAGGGTAGGATTTATATTCTATACATTTTTGAGTCAAAGACATTTTAGGAATAGGTCTTTTTTCGGTTATGCACTTTTGTACATTTTCCATTTGTGCACTTTTGTAATCTTTCCTTTTCTTTCTTTGAGTCGACCCTAGAAAGTCAAGCTGTCGAGCATATTAATAAGGCTCCTTCCAGCATTGTAGATCAACAACCTTTCTGATATTAATAAAGTACAACTTTCTTCCAACAAGCTTTCTCTCAAAAGAGACTTGTGTGCTTAGAACCTAGTTGAGACCAGCCCTCCTAGCTCTAAGTTTGTGATTTATCACGAGGTTCATCACCCCTCGTGTGGTTTACTTCACCCTTCCATCAAATACCAACCAAAAAACCCCTATCCAAGAAGTCTAAGGTCGAGTTTCTCACCTAACCTTCTCCAAACAGCCCATGCGCATATAAGCCTTGAATCGAGGCTTGTATCAGATAGGCTTCGGGTCTACTTTTCCTGCGAAACTAGGAGGTGTTAGCTTGACATCAGGATGAGTTACCCGGTTGTAGGCATGTTCATCTCCATCCTCATGATCTCTAGGAGGCATCCTTGGTCTCTGGTGATGACCATAAGGCTCGAAGCCATCACCTTCTGCCTCTGGTTTCCGTGGACGTCCTCTTGGCCTAGGGTGATAGTTATGAGGTTGTTCGTCTTCATCTCCATCTGGCTGGAGCTTGATGAGGACATCAGGTCGTACATCCAGCCAGGAGACCAGACTGGCCGACCAGGAAGCTTGCCCGAGACAGCTGGGCCATCTGGCACGTCTGCCGGCCCAAGCGGTACCGCCGGACCCTTGACCAATAGGACCAGACCGACCAGCATTGCCGGCGGAGAGACCCAAACTTCTGGCACACTTGGTGGCGACGTGGATGACACCGCCGGTCTCCTTGGTGATGCCACCAACTCTGGGATCAACTTGGCCGGTCCTGAAGGCATTCCGGCCAGTACCTCGCACAGTCCAGCCGGTACAGCCGATCCAGCCGAGTGCACGAGCATTTCTACTTCTACACAAGGAAACTCAGACAAGATAAGCTACCAGCTTCAGGACATGCATCTAGAGGAAGTCTCCACACCAGTAGTGCCACCAGGAGCAATGACAAGGAGTAGATCAAGAGCACTCTTCCACAAGTTCAGCTTATGGGTCGACAAGCTCCTAAAGGAAGATCAACTAAGGACAATGGGCCAGAAGTGCAATGTAGAGTCTAAAGGCTTCTCAACAACACAAGGGACATCAGAGACTTGGGCTTTAGTGGCAAGAGAGGTCAGGGCCCAAAGATTTAACCCTACTCCAAGTCGAAGACTAGGAGCAAGGCGCATGCATGCCACAAGGACGGCCACCTTCCATTTCTTGGCCATGAGGTAAGTTAAGGTAAGTTTCAATTCGAATATATGCCTCTTTCTGTTTTGCAGGGTAGGATCTAGTTGCTTTACATTTTTGAGTCAAAACATTTTAGGAATAGGTCCTTTTTCGGTTATGCACTTTTGTATCTTTTCCTTTTGTGCACTTTTGTAAACTTTCCTTTTATTTGTTTGAGTCGACCCTAGAAGGTCAAGCTGTCGAGCATATTAATAAGGCTCCTTCCAGCATTGTAGTTCGACAACCTTTTTGCTAATTAATAAAGATAGAATTTTCTTACAAGTTTTCTCTCAAGAATCTTGTGTGCTTAGAACCTAGTTGAGACCAGCCCTTCTAGCTCTAAGTTTGTGATTTATCATGAGGTTCATCACCCCTCGTGTGGTTCACTTCACCCTTCCATCAAATACCAACCCAAAAACCCCTATCCAAGAAGTCTAAGGTCGAGTTTCTCACCTAAACTTCTCCAAACAACCCACGCGCATACATCCTTGAATCAAGGCTTGTATCATTTTGGTATCAGAGCTTAAAGCTCCTAAACCAGGTTGTTTCTATCCTTTAGCTTGTTTTGTTTCTTGTTATTGCATTAGTTTAAGTTTCATTCAAGAAAATCAAAAAATAACATCTAAGTTCACACCGAGTGCATCTAGTTCCTACGTGCATCACTAGGTTCTAGAATCATTCTTGCATTGCTATATTCGACTTTCCTTTTTGTTAGAATCATATTTCTATTATTTTTAAGTTAAATTAGAAGAAAAGAAAAAGAAAAGAAAAGAAAATAGGAAAAATACCAAAAGATTTCGAATTGGACAGCTAGCAATATTTCCTTTTATTCAAATCTCCATATTTTCGAATTTTCCATTCCTTAGAACTTTCCTTTTTGCATTTTTTTGAATCCCTTTATAAAAGAAAACCCTCCTAATAATTTAGGAGTATCATAACTTGTCTTCTTTCTTTGTAGCATGCAATGGCAGAAGAAATAGAGAAGCAACCGAAGCCATGATGGCCATGTTTACCACCCTCCAAACGCAACTCGCATCCATAGGCGAGAGGTTGGAGCGCATGGAGAGGCCGGTGAGATTCCAGGCCATAAGGCACGTGAGAGCTGAGCAAGACCGTGCTGAGGGTCCTGAGCACCTTAGGACACGGTACGAACAGGAGGAGCCCCAGCCAGATGGAGATGAGGACACAACACCTCATAACTATCACCATAGGCCGAGAGGACCTCCACGGCAACCAAAGGCAGAGGATGATGGCTTCGAGCCATATGGTCTTCACCAGAGACCAAGGATGCCTCCTAGACATCATGAGGATGGAGATGAACACACCTACAACCGGGTAACTTATCCTGATGTTAAGCTAACTCCCCCAAGTTTTGCAGGAAAAGTAGACCCCAAAGCTTACCTAGATTGGGAGAGAAGAATGGATCATATCTTTGATCATTACAACCAACCAGGGCCTAGGAGAGTCTCAATGGCAGTAGCACAACTCACGGAAAATGCCCTCATCTGGTGGGATCGTGAGGTATCTGACAGAAGGAGGAAAAGAATGAGGCCCATAGACTCATGGGTTGACATGAAAGATGTCATGCGACAAAGGTTTGTTCCACCTTACTTTCATAGGGACTTGCAACATCGTTTTCGTACTCTTAAGCAGGGTACCAGATCAGTAGAGGAGTACTATGAAGAGTTCGAGAAGCTAAGGAACATATTGAAGCTCAATGATTATGAAGAAGCATTGATGGCACAATTCTTGGATGGACTCCAAGAAAGGATCAGCCGCAAGGTGGAAAGGCAAATCTACAATGACTTCAAGGACTTGTTCCTCCTATCTGTCCAGGCTGAGCAGCACATCAAACGTAAGAGCCAAGACATCCGCAGCAAGCCTAAGACACCTTGGGCACCAAGCAACATTCCCAAGCCCGTAGAAAAAGACAAGAGCATAAAGATCGAGTCAAGGTTCAAGAGCAGAGAGAGCCACTACAAGCCTCCTGAACCCACCCATGACCAGAGAGAGCCACTACAAGAAAACATGCGATTTGCAACCACGGTTGTGGTCGCAAAGTAGTCGCAAAACTGTATTTTACGACTACTTTGCGACTATGTGATGTGGTCGCAAAATACTAGTCGCAAAAAAAAAAATAGTCACAAATCAGTCGCACATTTGCGACTGATTTGCGACCACGGGAATAGTGGTTCTTTTGCAACTAATTTGCGACCACAAGGTGGTGACTATTTTTGCGACTGATTTGCCACTGAATTTCCGTAACAAATTTTGCTAGTGTTTTGCGACTACGTTTGTGGTTGCTAAATATGTAGTCGCAAAACAGTCACAAAATTTTGTGACTGATTTGCGACTACGGTAGAACCGTAGTTGCAAATCAGTCACAGTTTTTTGTGACTGTTTTGTGACTGCAGGAGAACCGTAGTCGCAAATCAGTCACAAAAATTTGTGACTATTTTGCGACTACAGGAGAACCGCAGTCGCAAATCAGTAGCAATTTTTTGTGACTGTTTTGCGACTGCACATATCTCGCAGTCGCAAAACAGTCACAAAACATTGCGACTGATTTGCGACTACAGGAGAACAGCAGTAGCAAATCAGTCGCAATATTTTGTGACTGATTTGCGACCACATGTATGAAGGAGTCGCAAATCGGTGGCAAAAATTGCGACTGATTTAGGACTAATTTGCGACTACACCGTAATTAGATTTAAAAAAAATATTATATTTTTTATTATTATTGAAATAATTTCGTATATTTGGAAAAAAATATAATATTAATTATTTAAATTTTTAATTTAGAAATATTTAAATTATTTAAAAAAATGTAAAATAATATTTATAAATTTAAATTTCAATAATAATTTTGGAAATTAATTTCAATAATAAAACTAATTATTTGAAGTTCGAAATATTAATAAAATAATTTATATTAATTATTAATATAATTGGTTTAAAATTAATATTATTTATTACTAATTTTTATTAATGAATTAAAAATATTGTAATATTAAATAAAAAATATGTAAACTAAATATTGAATAAAAAGATATACAAATTTAAAATTTTAACATTTATTATTGAAAATCATTTAATACATGAAAAAAAAATCTAATTGTCTAGTGGTGGAAATTAAAATTTTGATGGCAAAAATGGGGTGGTGGGCGGAGCCGTCGATGGTTCCCCTGTGCAATCGTTATCCCGCATATAGGAGGCGAATGCGGGATCCGTCCGTTGGATATATCTGAGGAGCATCTCCAAGCTCGAGATCTTCTTCTCGTTTTCTCTGTTCAGCTCTTCAATCTTTTCATATTTTTCCATAATCTGCACGTTTTGTGCTTTAATCAACGCGTTTTGTTCTTGAAGCATAACGTACTCGGGTGAATGGGTTTGTACCCCATTACTTCTACCCGTAGACTGTACGCGGCTGAGGCTACCCAGTCCATAAAGATGGCCTCGTTCATCAGGAACAGATGACAAGAAAATTACAAAAACGTAAATTAAATAATAAATTTAATTATTTAATTAATTAGAAAAATATGTTAAAAGAAAAAAGTTTGAAAATTTGTTTTTTACTTGTAAGAAGATCTCATTCTTCTGTGCTTGAGTCAGCTCAATTGGACGGGAGGTTCCATCGGATGTTTCTGTTGGATCGACCTCCACGATCGCCATCTTCTCTAGGATGTTTCGTTCGTATGCTTCACAGATTTGTTTTGCTTTCAAATCTACATACGAACCATCCGGTCTTGTGTGAGTCTTTATAAAGACCTCACCTATTGAGACTGGTCGTCCCAAATTATGTTCCATCACAGATATTAAAATATGATTTTATTGCAAGAAAAAATATTAATTAAAAAAAAAATTTACTTACCATTTCCTGCTGGACCTGAATGTAGGATTTTTGGCCTGATAAATGTTTATGCAGGCCAAAACCGTCTCGAGCGGAGTTGCGGTTATGAGAGGATTTCGTACTCCTCCCAGTAGATGTTTCTGTTGCCCAATAGTCTGTCATAATTTTGTACAAACTTGGGGAAATCCATCTGGGATGTTTTCCGGTTGTATGAACCGTGCTCACCATCCCTTTCATCTGCCTTACGCAGATGGCCTCGAACTCTTTTCGTACCACCGGGGTGATCAGAGGATCCCAGGTGTACGATTCCTTGAAATTAAATTAAAAAATATTAATATATATTATTTATATTTTATAAAATATGTACACAATTTAAAAAACAAAACTTACTGCAAATTCTATGAAATATTTCTCCTGCCTCTTAGGAGGTACGACGGTCCAACTGTAGTACAGACCGTCAAATTTATTTTTCAAAATTTTTGCGATTTGACGAGTAGTAGCCCCGTTATCGCAGTCAAACCTAATATTTATTAAAAAAATTTAAATTTATATTAATATAATTACAATTTTAATAAATATTTATTAAAAAAAATTATTATTTATAAAAAATGCTTACCACATTGTATTAGGAGCCGCTTCTGGAGAAAGCACAGTCAAATACTGCTCACGGCCCGGAGTTTGTAACAAACTATCAAGAATGATAGTTTGTTCATCCGTTCCCATTTCGCAATCGGGAATTTGTTCCTCCTCATGTTCATCCGATTCCTGAAACTGTGGAGGTGTTTGGGTTTCAGGAACGGAGTGAGGAATAAAATTGTATTGGGGAGGGAGGCGCGATGCCGCTCTATTAGCGGATGGTGAAGGGTTCGAGGAGGCCGAAGAGGTTCCTCGGTCGGAAGACAACCCAAAAGATCGTCTTCCACGACCTCTTGACGACCTACCACTACTTGCCATTTTTAGAGATTGTTTTTATGAAGTGTTTAGAAAGTGTTTTGAGGGATTTTGATAAAGAAGTTTTGAGAGATTTGTGAAAAATAAGGGAAAACCTTCGTGTATTTATAGTTTTTTTTGCGACCACGGAGGTGGTCGCAAATCAGTGGCAAAAATGATGTAGTCGCAAATCAGTCGCAAATTTGCACCTGATTTGCGACTACCAATTAATTTGGTGGGAAACGAAAACGTTCAAACTCCCTCCAAATTAATTGGTGGTCGCAAATCAGTCGCAAATTTGCATGTGCATATTTATATTCTTTTTTGGAGAGCCATATTCCTTTACATTTACCACTTGGAGACCCATGTGCGTAAATATATCCGGTACTCCGCGATCTGGATATACATGCACGTCACCTTCATCGAATCTTGTAGACCTGTACATATATGATTTATATATATATATATTACTTACATTCATATATTATATAATAAAATAATTAATTCATAAACATAACATGGTTACCTGTTTTTCGTGCGTATGTGTTCAGCAAAGTAATGTTCTGAGAAGGAAGATATCTCATCATTCACATATGATTCAACAATCGACCCTACAGCATATCGTTTGTTCTTCGCCTTGCTTTTAAGTTTTTAAAAAAATCTTTCAAATGGATACATCCACCTATATTCCACAGGTCCATCAAGTTCAGCTACGTATGGTAGATGTATAGGAAGATGCTCCATGATGTCGAAAAATGAAGGCGGAAAGATCTTTTCCAAATTGCACAAAATTATGACTATATTTTCCTTCAAAATTTGGACACGGTTTTGTTGTAATGATCTGGAGCATAAATCACGGAAAAATCCTCCAATCTCTATATATATATATATTAATTACCATCGACAATTAATTAGTTCAGGCAATTATTATTAATTTACGTATTTCCAATTAAAAATATAGTTATTACTATATTTACCTGATAATGCTAGATGAACGTTCCGTGGTAAAAGTTCTGCAAATATGAAAGGGAGAATTCTTTCCATAAAAACATGGCAGTCATGGCATTTCATGCCCGAGAACTTTAGTCCATCCATATCCACACAATTTGCTAAATCTGCCGCATAGCCGTCCAGAAATTTGACATCATTTTTTATACATTCCAATAACCGTTCTTTCGCTTTTTGGGTCAATCAAAATATAGGGAATGGAGCATTTCCCCGACCATCCACGTGCAACTCTTTTCGAGAGCAAAATTTCACAATATCCAACCTTGACTTCACTGTATCTTTTGATTTCTCTTTCACATTCATAATAGTATTAATGATGTTATCGAAGAAATTCTTCTCTATATGCATCACATCAAGATTATGCCGAAGGTTAAGATCCATCCAGTACGGCAACTCCCAAAATATACTTTCTTTGTGCCAATTATGCTAGCTGCCATAACCTTCTTCTTTACTTTCATGATCATTTCCGCCGCACTCAGATGTTCTTAAAGGATTGACAGTTTTTATTCGCTCGTACAAAACTTGTTCACCTGTCAATGATTGTGGAGGACAGTCATTCAAAGCGTGCTTCCCTTTTAAAAAATTTGTTTTATTTTTCCGTAACGGGTGACCATTAGGAAGAAACCCTCGATGACAATCAAACCAACACGTCTTTCTCCCATTTGGTAATTGAAATGCCTTCGTATCATCCATACAAATTGGACAGGCCAGCCTTCCATGCGTTGTCCATCCTGATAACATTCCATAAGCGGGAAAGTCGCTTATCGTCCAAAGTAACACAACTTTTAGATTGAAATTTTGGTTCAGCGATACATCGTATGCAACAACTCCGATAGACCATAATTCTTTCAACTCATCAATCAAAGGTCGTAGGAATATGTCCAGACTAGCACGCGGATGATTTGGCCCCGAATTCAAAATAGTTAGAAACAAATACTCTTTCTTCATACACATCTCCGGTGGCAAATTATATGGAGTGATAATCACCGGCCATAATGAATGATTACGAGACATCCCAAATGGGTTGAATCCATCAGTACATAAGCCAAGATAAACATTTCGAGATTCAGCAGCAAATCTAGGATGTAAATATTGAAAATGTTTCCACTCTGCAGCATCAGATGGATGACTCATTTCTCCGTCTTCTGCTTCATGCTCTGCGTGCCACCTCATTGCCTCTGCGGTTTTCTCGCTTTGATACATTCTTTTAAGTCTATCACCTATAGGTAAATACCACATACGACTAAAAGGTATTCTCGTCCTGCCCTCGCTTGGCTTATACTGGGGGCAATCGCAAAATTTGCATTTTTTCCATTTCTCATCTTCTTTCCAAAATATCATACAATTTTTAACACACACGTCAATTGTATAAAACGGGAGGCCTAAATTTCGCATCAATTTTTTGGTTTCATAATATGAAACCGTCGCTTGATTCTCGTTGGGTAAATATTCTGTAAATAGCTCCGCCCAAGAATCCATACATTTTTCTGGTAAATTAAAATCAGATTTGATGTTTATGAACCGAGCAGCTAAAGATAATTGTGAGTGCCCTTCATGACAACCATCATACAATGGATTTTTTGCAGCTTCTAACATGTTGTAAAACTTTTCAGCTTCTTCATTAGGCCGTTCTTCTTCATAATTATAATTATAATTTTCTTCGTTCTGATTATAGTACTGATGATGATCATCAGTCGTTGTCTCACGAAATACATCCGTCACCATTTCAACATATCTATTACCGGATATACCAACTGTTTCATCACTACTACAATCACGTCCCTGATTTCTTTGTACATCACCCCGACTAGTACTCGTCCCTAACTGAACATTCAGCTCTTCTCCATGTTTATACCAAATATAATAATTTGGCATAAACCCTCGACTATATAGATGACTCCATATTTTTCGTCCCAGAATAAATTTATCATTTTTGCAATTAATACAAGGACAGAAAAACTTACCTCCACTACTTTGAGCTATAGGTTGACTACTTGCAAAATTCATGAATTGCTCCATGCCTTGTGCAAATTCCGCCGAGATATTTCTTGTTTCATTATCGATTCTTCTGTACATCAAATCTCTCGAATTGTTATAATTTCCCCACATGTTTTACAAAACTTTTTACTTTTGATTTCAGAAATGAGAGAATGGGATGATGCATATATATACAACATTTTGCGACTACTTTGCCACTGATTTGCCACTACTTTGCGACTACAGCTATGTAGTCGCTTAAATGTCGTTATACCTAACACGCACATGTTTTTTATGTTGGCACTTTGCCACCACTTTGTGACTGCAGAGCCACTACATACCGTAGTCGCAAATTGGTCGCATTTTTACCGACCAATAAGCGACTACCACCTGATTTTCCATATGTAGTCGCTAATCAGTTGCTATTTTGCGACTGATTAGCGACTACCTGGGTCAGTCTCAAGGCAGTCGCATCTCAGTTGCTAATTGGTTGCATATTGCGACTGATTTGCGACCACACTTATTGGTCACATTTTTGCGACCAATTTGCGACTACTTTTCCGTAGTCGCAAATTAGTCGCTAATCCATGGCAAATGTGGTCGCAAAAATTGCGACCACGTATGTAGTCGCAAAAATTGCGACCACGTATGTAGTCGCAAAAATTGCGACCACGTATGTAGTCGCAATTGGCAGTTTTCTTGTAGTGAGCCTAGTAAGTCTTCTAACCCTCATAGATCACGTGACATCACTTGTTTCAAGTGTAGGTGATGAGGACATCAGGTCGTACATCCAGCCAGGAGACCAGACAGGCCGACCAGGAAGCTTGCCCGAGACAGCAGGACCATCTGGCGCGCCTACCGGACCAGACAGTACCGCCGGACCTTCGACCTATAGGACCAGACCGGTCAACATCGCCGGCGGAGAGGCCCAAGCTTCCGGCACACTTGGTGGGGACGTGAATGACACCGCCGGTCCCCCTGATGACACCGCCGACTCCGGGATCAACTTGGCCGGTCCTGAAGTCATTCCGGCCAGTACCGCGCACAATCCAGCCGGTACAGGCCATCCAGCGCACACGCACACTTCCACTTCTACACAAGAGGACTCGGACCAAATGAGCTACCAGCTCCAGGACATGCACTTAGAGGAAGTATCTACACCAGTGGTACCTCCAGGAGCAATGACAAGAAGCAGATCAAGAGCACTCTTCCACAAATTCAGCTTATGGGTCGACAAGCTTCTAGAGGAAGATCAGCTAAGGACAATGGGCCAGAAGAGCAAATTAGAGTCCAAAGGCTTCTCAACAACACAAGGAACATCAGAGACTTGGGCTTTAGTGGCAAGAGAGGTCAGGGCCCAAAGATATTTAACCCTACTCCAAGTCGAAGACTAGGAGCAAGGCGCGTGCATGCCACAAGGACGGCCACCTTCCATTTCTTGGCCGTGAGGTAAGTAAGGTAAGTTTCAATTCAAATATATGCCTCTTTCTGTTTTGCAGGGTAGGATCTAGATTCTTTACATTTTTGAGTCAAGAACATTTTAGGAATAGGTCCTTTTTCGGTTATGCACTTTTGTATCTTTTCCTTTTGTGCACTTTTGTAAACTTTCCTTTTTCTTTATTGTGTCGACCCTAGAAGGTCAAGCTGTCGAGCATATTAATAAGGCTCCTTCCAGCATTGTAGTTCGACAACCTTTTTGATTATTAATAAAGTAGAACTTTTTCCCTACAAGTTTTCTCTCTAAGAATCTTGTGCGCTTAGAACCTAGTTGAGACCAGCCCTCCTAGCTCTAAGTTTGTGATTTATCACGAGGTTCATCACCCCTCGTGTGGTTCACTTCACCCTTCCATCGTTTACCAACCAGAAAACCCCTATCCAGAAGCCTAAGGTTGAGTTTCTCACCTAATCTTCTACAAACAGCCCACGCGCATACATCCTTGAATCAAGGCTTGTATCAGTAGGGGTCGTGGACACATCTCAAGAGAGTGCCCAAACAACCGGGTCATGCTGATTACGGAGGGTGGAGAATATGAGTCCCAAGATGAAGAGGAGTATGAACCAGAAGAGGAATATGGTGACATTGAGTACCCTGATGTGGGGGAAGTGCTGGTCACTAGATGCATCCTCAGTGCAATGGTGGATCCCTCAGAGACCATCCAAAGGGAGAACATCTTCCACAGCCGTTGCACCATCAAGGGCAAGGTATGTAACCTCATCATAGATGGTGGTTCTTGCACTAATGTTGCTAGTGCATATATGGTTGATAAGCTAGGTCTAGAGAAGACAAGGCATCCTCGACCATATAGACTGAGATGGCTCGATGACAAAGTGGAGCTCAAGATCCATGAGCAAGTCACTGTGCCATTCAGTGTGGGCAAGTACCAAGACCAAGTCGTGTGCGATGTGGTGCCCATGCAAGCTGGCCATTTTCTACTAGGAAGACCATGGCAGTTTGACAAGGAGACCAGGCATGATGGCCGAACCAATCTCTACACTTTTGTGCATGACAAGAGAAAGGTCAGCCTAGCTCCTCTCACACCTGCCCAGGTACATGAGCTTCAACAGCAAATGAGTAAGGAAAAGAAGCTCATTAAATCTAATTTTCTCATTCAACCAAGTCATATCCGGAGAGCTTTAGCCTCGAAGGATCTAATGCTACTAATGGTTTTCAAAGAAGTGTTGAATATAGAGAAAGAACAGGTAGAGCTACCTCCTGAAGTAGCAACTCTCCTCAACAAGTTCCAGGATGTGTTTCCAGAGGAGATACCAGCAGGCTTGCCTCCTTTACATGGCATAGAACACCAGATCGATCTAGTGCCCGGAGCAGCCCTGCCCAACCGGCCAGCCTACCGGATGAGTCCAGAGGAGTCCAAGGAGCTTGAGAAGCAAGTCAAGGAGCTCCTAGAGAAAGGCTATGTTCGAGAGAGCCTCAGTCCATGTGCCTTACCAGTGCTACTAGTGCCCAAGAAGGACGGGACTTGGCGAATGTGCGTGGACTGCCGAGCAATCAACAACATCACAGTCAAGTACAGGCATCCAATACCACGACTGGATGACATGCTAGATGAGCTGAGTGGAGCCACGGTCTTCTCCAAGATAGACCTCAAAAGTGGATACCACCAAGTAAGAATGAAGGAAGGTGATGAGTGGAAGACTGCTTTCAAGACAAAGCAAGGGCTCTACGAGTGGACAGTCATGCCATTCGGCTTGACTAATGCCCCACGCACCTTCATGCGCCTTACGAACCAAGTTCTTAGGGCGTACATCAGTAAGTTTGTGGTAGTTTACTTTGATGATATACTAGTTTATAGTAAGTGCCTACGGGAACACCTCACACATCTTGAGATGGTACTTAAAACCCTTCGACAAGAAGAGCTTTATGCCAATCTCAAGAAGTGCACCTTTTGTACTGATAAACTTGTCTTTTTAGGTTTTGTTGTAAGTTCACAGGGCCTGCAAGTTGATGAAGAGAAGATTCGAGCCATACAAGAATGGCCAACACCAGGAAACATCAGTCAAGTAAGGAGCTTCCACAGACTGGCCAGCTTCTATAGGAGATTCGTGCCCAACTTCAGCAGTATTGCCTCACCACTGACGGCAGTAGTGAAGAAGAACGTGGGATTCAGCTGGGGAGAAGCTCAGGAGAAGGCATTCCAGGCCTTGAAGGACAGCCTTACACATGCACCAGTGCTAGTCCTGCCCGACTTGAACAAGACGTTTGAAGTGGAGTGTGATGCCTCTGGAATAGGCATAGGAGCAGTGCTAACCCAAGGAGGGAGACCAGTGGCATACTTCAGTGAGAAGCTAGGTGGTGCCTCACTGAACTACCCCACTTATGACAAGGAGTTTTATGCCCTTGTCCGAGAATTGGAGACTTGGCAGCATTACTTGCTGTCCAAGGAGTTTGTGATCCACACTGATCACGAGACTCTCAAACACCTCAGAGGGCAAACCAATCTCAAGAGGAGATATGCCACGTGGATGGAGTTCATAGAGACCTTCCCGTACGTCATTAAGTACAAGAAGGGCAAAGACAATGTGGTAGCCGATGCACTATCAAGGAGGTTTGCCTTGATATCAACCATGGAGGCAAAGGTCCTAGGGTTCGAGCACATCAAGGACCTATACAAGGATGATCCTGACTTTTCTGAGAGCTACAAGGAGTGTGGCACAGGGAGTCATGGCAAGTTCTACATCCATGAAGGATTCTTGTTCCGAGAAAGAAGGCTGTGCATACCACAAGGATCATTAAGGGAGCTTATCATCCGAGAAGCTCATGGAGAAGGACTCATGGGCCACTTTGGTGTCGACAAGACCCTGGCAGTGGTCAAGGAGCACTTCTACTGGCCACACATCAAAAGGACAGAAGAAGCTCATTGTGCAAGATGCATCACTTGCAAGAAGGCAAAGTCCCGAGTGCAACCTCACGGGTTGTATCTCCCACTGCCCATACCCACACATCCATGGGTGGACATCTCAATGGACTTTGTTCTAGGTCTGCCCAAAGATGCAATCTTTGTAGTGGTGGACAGATTCTCCAAGATGGCACACTTCATTCCATGTGCCAATGTCAATGATGCCACACAAACAGCTGAGCTGTTCTTCAGGGAGATAGTACGGCTTCATGGAGTGCCAAGGACAATCGTATCAGACAGAGACACCAAGTTCCTCAGCCATTTCTGGAGGACCCTTTGGAGAAAGCTAGGCACGAAGCTACTCTTCTCTACCACCTGCCATCCTCAAACCGATGGCCAAACTGAAGTTGTCAACAGGACACTATCAACTCTTCTCAGAACTACACTAGGGAAGAACCTAAAGACTTGGGTGGAGTGCCTGCCATTCATAGAGTTCACTTACAACCGAGTCGTGCACTCAGCAACCAAGAAGACACCATTTGAAGTGGTATACGGCTTCAACCCTCTCACCCCATTGGAGCAAACACCACTACCACCAGCTGAGATGACCAACCTCAACGGAGCATCCAAGGCAGATTTCATAAGGAGATTACACCAGAAGGTAGCAGAAAACTTGGAGAAGAGGACCGGACAGTACGTGACTCATGCCAACAAGGGAAGAAAGGAGGTGATCTTTCAACCAGGCGATTGGGTGTGGCTACACCTACGGCAGGAGAGGTTCCCAAACCTAAGGAGTTCCAAGCTAGCACCAAGAGGAGATGGACCATTCAGAGTGCTCGAGAGGATCAACAACAACGCCTACCGGATCGAGCTGCCAGGTGAGTTTAATGTGTCCAATACGTTCAATGTTACTGACTTAGCCCCTTTCCATGCAGATGAACCAGTTTTGAGGACAAAACCTACTGAAGAGGGAGGGAATGATGAGGATATCAGGTCGTACATCCAGCCAGGAGACCAGACTGGCCGACCAGGAAGCTTGCCCGAGACAGCAGGACCATCTGGCACGTCTGCCGGACCAGGCAGTACCGCCGGACCCTCGACCTATAGGATTAGACCGGTCAGCATCGCCGGCGGAGAGGCCCAAGCTTCCGGCACACTTGGTGGGGACGTGGATGACACTGCCGGTCTCTCTGGTGATGCCGCCAACTCCGGGATCAACTTGGCCGGTCCTGAAGGCATCCCGGCCAGTACCGCGCACATTCCAGCCGGTACAGCCGATCCAGCCGAGTACACGCGCATTTCCACTTCCACACAAGAGGACTCGGACCAAATGAGCTACCAGATCCAGGACATGCACCTAGAAGAAGTATCTACACCAGTGGTACCTCAAGGAGCAATGACAAGAAGCAGATCAAGGGCACTCTTCCATAAATTCAGCTTATGGGTCGACAAGCTCCTAGAGGAAGATCAGCTAAGGACAATGGGCCAGAAGAGCAAAGTAGAGTCCAAAGGCTTCTCAACAACACAAGGAACATCAGAGACTTGGGCTTTAGTGGCAAGAGAGGTCAGGGCCCAAAGATTTGTAACCCTACTCCAAGTCGAAGACTAGGAGCAAGGCGCGTGCATGCCACAAGGACGGCCACCTTCCATTTCTTGGCCATGAGGTAAGTTAAGGTAAGTTTCAATTCAAATATATGCTTCTTTCTGTTTTGCAGGGTAGGATCTAGATGCTTTACATTTTTGAGTCAAGAACATTTTAGGAATAGGTCCTTTTTCGGTTATGCACTTTTGTATCTTTTCCTTTTGTGCACTTTTGTAAACTTTCCTTTTTCTTTATTGTGTCGACCCTAGAAGGTCAAGCTGTCGAGCATATTAATAAGGCTCCTTCCAGCATTGTAGTTCGACAACCTTTTTGATTATTAATAAAGTAGAACTTTTTCCCTACAAGTTTTCTCTCTAAGAATCTTGTGCGCTTAGAACCTAGTTGAGACCAGCCCTCCTAGCTCTAAGTTTGTGATTTATCACGAGGTTCATCACCCCCTCGTGTGGTTCACTTCACCCTTCCATCTTTTACCAACCAGAAAACCCCCATCCAGAAGCCTAAGGTTGAGTTTCTCACCTAATCTTCTACAAACAGCCCACGCGCATACATCCTTGAATCAAGGCTTGTATCAAAAAGGATACATCTATCGGTACTGAACATGTCCACCAAGTACTGCTTCTCTAGGAAGGTAAATAAGAAGATGTTCCATAACATCAAAAAACGCTGGTGGAAATATTTTCTCGAAGTTGCAAATGAGAATCAATATTTTTTCTACTAAATTTTGGATATCGTTTGCGGTAAATCTCTTGTACATAAATCTTGGAAAAATCACCAATCCCTACATAATAAACAAGTTAATATCATATAATGATAGATAAAAATATGGTTATATATATAAAATAATGTAAACGTACCTATAATTGCTCCGTGAACGTGTCTAGGTAGAAGACCGTTAAAGACAAATAAAAAAAGTCTTTGCATGACAACATTACAATCATGAATTTTCATCCCTGAAAATTTCCCTTCTACAATATGGATAAAATTACGAAGATTAAATGGGTATCCGTCTGGAAATTTGACACTATGCTTAATCCACCGATGAGAAAATCAATACTAGCTCAATACAAGCTGAAGAAGAGCTCATTAATATACATATTATGAGACAAGCTCTGATGAGGTCAACGGCACAACCCCCGGCCAACTGCACAGCTCGGCCGGCCCAAGGAACACACAGGCGGCCAAATACGCGCAAAAGGATACATGGGTGTATCTTTATGAATCCAAGCTTAACCAAGAAGCGGCCAGCCAAGATCAAACCTGGCCTATAATCCTGACTCACAGAGGACACGCGGCGACATGGAGCTCACCCCAAACAAGGCCAGATCAAGTCATGCACCATACATCAAATTGGAGTTTTCGAAACTTCCCATATTTGGAACTTTCCTTATATGAAAGTCTCCAAACGTTTGTTTGGAGACCAGGAGAGTTTTTGGTACTTCTAGGACCTCCATTAAGCACTTATAGAAGCTCAAACACGCCTTGGACCAGGCGGATCCATCCATGCCTTCAAATGAACCGATTGGAGCCGTTTATGGCAAGTGAAATGGCCAACTGGTTTAATCACTTGCAAACCAAAACATGGCGTCCAGGAGATATAGTTAAGGCCCTAAGGAAGCCCAAAATAAACCTACCATGCACCAGCCACCAGAGGGTCAGGCGAATCCCTTTCCTCCAAGACTTGCCATATATGGACCGAAGTGCACTTAATGTGTTCAGATTGCAATATCTCTATTCCTTACAACATGGGCACGTATTGAAGAATTTCCAAAGCATCCAGGATGTATCTAGACACATTACATTCGCCCCAAAGCTTTCCAGATACAAGCATATACACTTTCCTTGTTGGCCAAACTAGACATTAATGGCCAACAGCCATATATTTTAAATGTATGCTTTCCTTTTCTCCTTTTTAGGTTTAGGACCATTGCTAGGAGCACTATATAAGCTCAGCACAACCTCATTGTAAAGAGAGACCACCATTGAAATTAAATTTGAATACAAAGTATTTTCTTCAAAGCCTTGTCTTTGAGTCTTGTTCTTGTTCTTTAGAAATAAAGTGTGTGATTCACTTCCTTTCTATTGAAGCCACGGCCAGGTTAGTTTGAGAGATTCAAACTCCCTTGGTTCACCTTTGATTGTGTGATTCGATCAAAACCCCCTCCTTTTAGTTCCTTTTCCCGCTTAAGCCAAGAGAGATTCTCGGTCTTGCGAGTCACGGCCGTACCGCTTGTGAGATTGATATTCTATCTTACATCAAGCTCCAAGAACAAGATCAGGCACAAGAAACCTTAGTAAGATGTTCAACAAGTCTGTCGAGAGTCTCATAACAATCATAGAAGATGGAGGATTCCATGAAGCTGAACTTACTAAAGAATTACAAGAAAGAGACTATGAACAACTAAAGACTACAACAATTTCATTCCTTCCAGTTTTACAAGGCTTCACAGATACAACCTTGTTCATCATTGCTAGAAAAATTTAAGAAGGCATTATAAAGAGCTACAAGAGACCAAGGTGCGTATTTAAAAATTTTATGCTTGAATTAACAATTTTATTTGCTTGTTTTTGCAGGAATGTGACTATTAAGTTTAATAGTCTTTTATTTGTCATTAGGTCCTAATGTCTTGTTGATATTTTCGTTTTAGTCTTTCCATTATAATGTATTTTCAGCCCTAGAAGGCACCCGCTGCTGAACTAGTATATAAAGTCCCTTCTCAGCATGTAATCACTTAAGTTTAATGAAATAAAAACCTAGTTTTTCTTCCTTTGAAAGGAGCTGACGCCTCCAACCTTCTTGTGTGAGAATCCTTGAAGCTTGAGTACTCTAGACTTATCACAGACCTTCCATAATCTGTATGGCGTCGCTCGATCCACCTCTCTACTCAATCCTCACTTAGATCCTCCAAAAAGTGCTCTACAGCCACCTGAGGAGTCACCATTAGCCCATCACTCCTGAGTCTCTAGAAAGTGTTGTACAGCCAGCTAGAGCCTCTCCAGCAAATCCCCTTGCTTGAACAAGTCCTCTTGTTCCTGCATCATCCACCAAAAAAACTCGTCTTTTGCATGCATATCCAACTGGAATAGGGGAGACAATGATTTTGCATTTTTCATTACATGCAGTTCCTTCTGGGAAAAACATATCTGGCAACTCTAATCTACCTTTCAAATTATCTTTCGTTTTTCCTTGGACATTTAGAGCCATATTTATTATATTGTCGAAAAAATTCTTCTCAATGTGAATGACATTTAGGAGTGCAACATATGGTCCTTCCAATATGGTAAATTCCAAAAAATATTGTTTTTGTGCCAATTATTGTATTCGCCCCAATCATCAACAGTGTAATGTTCATTACCCCCCCCCCCCCCAAACATGAAGTCGTACTCTCAGCACCAAAAATATCTAAATTGAGTCATCATATAATTCTCGTATAGCATAGGAGTTTTTTTGTTTTTCCTAAAAAATTTTGTGCTCCAACGATATGGATAATTATGTTGTATAGTCGATGACAATCAACCCAACTAGTCTTTCGTATGTGTTTCAGCTGGAACGCATTAGTATTGTCTTGATAATATGGGCACGCTAACATTTCATGTGTCGACCATCCTGATAACATACCATATACTAGAAAATCACTTATGTTCCACATAAGTACCGCTCGCATCAAGATATTATGTTGGGTGGAAACATCGAATGCTTCGATAACATTTTTCCATAACAGTTTCAACTCATGAATTAATGGCTGAAAATATCAAGTAATCGCTTAGGATGCTCTAGAGTGCCGACGAGAATTATTAGAAACAAAACTCTCGTTTCATGCACAACGATGGAGGTAAATTATAAGGTGTAACGATAACTGGCCACAACGAATATTATATTCCATGCTTCCCAAAAGGGTTGAATCCATATGTAGATAACCCAAGTTATACGTTCCTAGGCTCATATTCAAAACTAGAATAGACCTCTTGAAAATATTCTCATGCTTCCGCATCCCATGGATGCACAATTTCTCTATTTAAGTTATGTTCTACGTGTCATCTCATAGGCTTTACCGTGTGTTCTGGTGGATATAACCTCTTTAACCTCTTTGTTATTGGAAAACACCACATCCATTTAAATGGAACAAACACTCTGCTGCTTGTCTGCTGATATCGAGGTTTGTGACAAAATCGGCACTTCACGTGGTTTTCATCATTTTTTCAATAGATCATACAGTTGTCAATACACACATTGATCATCTGATACGGCAATCGAAGACCAGCTATAAAACTTTTTAACCTCGTAATATGATGTTGGTGTAATATTATATTTGGATAATATATCTTTGACAAAATCAGCTATCACATTCACACAATCTTTAGCCAAGTTTAAATTCTTCTTTATAGTCATCAACATGCTTGTAGCTGATAAGGGTGATAATCCATCTCTACATCCTTAATACAATGGTTGCTTCGATGCATCTAACATATCAAAAAGTTTCAGGCTTCCAAATTAGGTTCCTCTATTATACTCCATCCTCAATGTACGATGCTATGTGTTCATGAAACACATCATTCACCATATGTATAGTACTTGCGTTTATATCAACTTCTGATGCGGCCTCCTCACTCTAACAGTAGTACTATCTTACCCTTTTGAAGTGCTACCATAATATTGCATCATTGCACCATTTTTTCCATGTCAATACCAAATTTTGTAATTTGGCATAAATCTAGTCCTGTACAAATGATTTTGTACTTCTCTAACACACACTAATCTGTTATTCCGGCATTTAGTACACAAACAATACATTTTATCGTATTCCGTTGTCATGTTATTGTGTGACACAAATGTCATGAACTCCTCCACACCTTGTGCAAATTAATCCGTCAATTCCCTTGTCGTTGAATTATACTGAGGTTTATCCATCCATGATCGAAAATAATCATAAGAATTTGAAAAAGACATTTGTTAAGATTTTTGTTTTGGTGAAATTGTGAAGAGAGGAGAACGCATTTATAATCAAAATTACAAAGATTATCCCGAGAATATTTTATGGATTTTTTTTGAATATTTTAGAGAATAATCAGATATATGGATAACATCGGCAACCAATTTTCAAATGAAGAATCCGAGGGATTTCTGACGGATTCCCACAATTTTCGACGATGTTCTAGATATATCATACTCAGGAACTCAGTCAAACAATAGAATCCCGACGGATTCCGGACGGCGTATCAACGGACACCAAATGATGTAAGATTGAGTATCAATCTCACAAACGGTACGGCCGTTACTCGCAAGACCGAGAATCTCTCTTGGCTTAAGCGGGCAAGGGAAATATAAGGAGGGGATTTTGATCGAATCACACGATCAAAGATGAACCAAGGGAGTTTGAATATCTCAATCTAATCTGGTTGTGGCTTCAATAGAAAGGAAGTGAATCACACACTTAGTTTCTAAAGAACAAGAACAAGATTCAAATACATGGCTTTGAATAAAATACTTTGTATTCAACTTTTTGTTCAATGGTGGTCTATCTTTACAATGAGGTCATTTTGAGCTTATATAATCTTCATAGCAACGGTCATAAGGTCTCAAAAGAGAAAAGAAAATCATACAATTAAAATATATGGTTGTTAGCCATTAATGTTGATGTGATCCTGGTTAGGATCAAGTCCCTGAATGTCTCCAAGAGTTTGTGCAAATGATAGTAAACCAAATGTGGATGCGGAAGTGAAGAAGATGGTGAATCCGTGAGCTTGAAGATGGTTGGTCTCGATAACTTGTGTGGAATGAGTGATACTTCTAAAAATGGTGGAAGATCCTTAAACTACCAGCTTGCTCTGTATGAATGATGAAGACCATATACGTTGGGTAAGATGTGGAATGAATTGAAACTTCCAAGGGATATGAACAGCCCTTAGACTTTTGGCTCTTGAGAGGAAAAGGATGACGATCCAAATTCCTTAATCAATGATGTGATCAAACAAGATTAAGAAGAAGTTTTTGATATTAAAATGTTTGATGATTTAAAGAGGAGATTCAAGAGAGTAATTATAGGATCCAAGGGGTGCATAGGAATAGACAAAGACTCCTAGGAAACCACCAAGGCATTTAAGAGAAACTAGGAAATTACAAAAACAACTAAGAATGAAGACTAAGAAGTAAATATCATCTTGACTGATCCTTACTCTTCATTTTTATGAATAATAGGGTAGAATGGGCTTTGGTTCATCAAGACGCTGTGGTAAAGTATCTTGGGCTTGCCTCATTAAAAACCTCTCTTAGAAAACCCAATGGGACAAAACTAAGATGAAAGAAAAAAAGTACAATCCAAGATACCTCTCTTGATGAGGTTTAGGTGGCTTGAATCACAACCATGGTGGTTGGATTATCACACACTAACCTGGCCTAAATATTGTTGAGAAGGTGTTGTAGTGTTGTCTTGAGTTGGCTTGCTTGGACCAAGTAATGGGACCATTGGAGATTTTCAAGGCTTCATCTTCAGCTTCCTCTGGTTCTAATTGTTCCTTAGCTTCTTCATTGGCTTCTTCTTTCTCAGGTTCAAGCTGCTCCTTTAGTTCAGGTTCCTTTCTAGCAATGCTCACATCATCCTCCCCAAGTTGAGAAGAATTTGACCTCAAATTTGTTTCACCTGCAAAATAGGGAACCAAATCAGCAACATTAAAACTCGAACTCAATTGGTACTTACCTTGAAGATCCAGCTGGTAGGCATTGTCATTGATCTTCTTGATGACTTTAAATGGACCATTAACCCTAGGCATAATCTTGGATTTCCTCGCAGTCGGAAATCTATCCTTTTACAAGTGGATCCACACCAAGTCTCTTTCTTCAAATGCTAACTCCTTTCGGCCCTTATTGGCTTATTGAGCATATATCTTGGTCTTGTTTTCAATATTAAGCCGAACCTTCTCATGGATCTGTTTAACTAATTCATCCTTTTTCATTGCATCAAGACTTGCCCTTTGACTCAAAGATAAAGGTATTAGATCCAAAGGCGAGAGGGGATCCAAAGGCGAGAGGGGATTAAACAATTTCAAAAGGTGAATACTTAGATGCAGTATGCCTAGAATTATTATATGCAAATTCAACATGAGACTAACATTCTTCCCAAGACCTAAGATTCTTTTTGATTATGGCTCTCAACAAGATAGACAAAGTTCTATTAGCTACTTTGGTTTGACCATCCGATTGTGGGTGACAAGTTGTAGAGAAACAAAGTTTAGTCCCTAGTTTCGACCAAAGTGTTTTCCAAAAATAACTGAGGAATTTAGTGTCTCTATATTATACTCTGGTCCTATGCATGCCATGAAGTCTACCTATTTTTTTAAAATAACAATCCAGCAACATTAGTGGCATCATCGGTTTTATGACAAAGAATAAAGTGAGCCATTTTGGAGAACCTATAAACTACAACAAATACCAAATCCTTTCCAGTCGTAGTCCTAGGTAATCCAACTGAAAATTCCATATAAATGCCATGCCAAGGATGCAAGGGAATAGGTAGAGGAGTATACAAACCGTGCTTATAAACCGTGGACTTGGCTTGTTTACAAGTTACACATCTTTGGCAAGCTTTTTCGACATCACTCCTCATATGTGGCCAAAAGAAATATTCATGTAGTACATTCAATGTCTTTGTGACGCCAAAGTGACCCATAAGACCACCTGTGTGAACTTCTTTAACAAACAAATCTCGCAAAGAAGAGTTAGGTAAACGTAGGCGAGTTTCATAGAATAAAAACCCATCACTCTTAAAGTATTTTCCAGCACCAAATTTCTCACAAGCAGCATAAATCTCTTTAAAGTCAGCATCAGTAGCATAAATTCCTTGATTTTTTCAATAGCAGCTTAACTTCTAAAGATTTCAAGACAACATACCTCCGAGAAAGAGCATCGGCTACTATATTCTCTTTACCTTTCTTATACTTGATCACGTAAGGAAAGGTTTCAGTGAATTCAACCCACCTTTCGTGTCTCTTGTTCACCTTTTGTTGCCCTTTGAGGTGTTTGAATGATTCATGGTTGGTGTGAATAACAAACTCCTTGGGCCAAAGCTAATGTTGCCACATTTGTAAGGCCCTAACAAGTGTGTAGAGTTCTTTGTCGTAGGTTGGGTAATTGAGTGTGGCCCCTCCAAGATTTTCACTAAAGTAGGCTATGGGATTTCTTTTCTGCATAAGAACAGCGCCAATACCAATTCATAAGGCATCACATTCAATTTCAAAGGTTTTATCAAAGTTAGAAAGAGATAGGACCGGGGAGTGTGTGAGCTTGTCTTTCAAGGTTTGGAATGCTTCTTCCTGTGCTTGCTACCATTTAAAACCCACATTCTTTTTTATAACCTTAGTGCGTGGATCTACGAGTGCTAAAGTCTTTGACAAATCTACGGTAAAACCCAACAAGACCATGGAAACTCCTTACTTCTCCGACACTCTTTGGACTTGGCCACTCCTTGATTGCTTTTATCTTTTCCTCATCAGTCTTAATACTATATGTACTCACAACAAAACCTAAGAAGACAAGGTTATCTGTTCCAAAAGTACATTTCTTAAGATTGGCATATAAGGTTTCCTTTCTAAGTACTTCAAAAACTTTTCTAAGATGTTCAACATGCTCATCTAAGCTTCCACTATAAACTAGAATGTTATCGTAGTACACTACAAGAAAATGACCTATGAATGCTCTAAGAACATGGTTCATCAATCTCATGAAAGTGCTAGGTGCATTTGTCAATCCAAAAGGCATTACTAACTATTCATATAATCCATATTTAGTTTTAAATGTTGTTTTCCACTCATCACCTTTTTCATCCTAATTTGATGGTATCCACTTTTAAGATCTACGTTAGAGAAGATGCTAGAACCATGCAATTCATCAAGCATATCATCTAGTCTAGAAATAGGGTGAAGATACTTTACAGTGATATTTTTGATGGCTCTGCAATCAACACA
The DNA here is from genome assembly GCA_018901935.1 of Pugionium cornutum. Classification (NCBI taxonomy): domain Eukaryota; kingdom Viridiplantae; phylum Streptophyta; class Magnoliopsida; order Brassicales; family Brassicaceae; genus Pugionium; species Pugionium cornutum. Next base: position 22,897,958 of record CM032156.1, on the reverse strand, counting down.
CATCCTCCAGCTGCCATCTTTTTTTGGGACAAGCAAAACAGCCACAACACATGGGTTCATGCTTTCGCGGATATGTCCTTTCTCCATGACTTTAGTGACTTGTTTTTGAAGCTCTTTGGTCTCTAGGGGATTGGTTTGGTAGGCTGGCTTTTTGGGAAGAGAAGCTCCTGGTAGGAAGTCGATTTGGTGCTCTATTCCTTGAATTGGTGGTAAGCCTTGCGGATGTTCCTCTAGAAACATATCCCGAAATTCCTGCAAAAGTAGTTGAATTTTGCTAGTTAAATCCTGCATCAATTGATTAGTATTAAAGCATTCTTTAAGCAAAAAGAGTAGGTGTGGTAAGTGACTTCCTGGATGAGGATTGATCATAAGATTAGCTGGCTGCTTGGTGGGAGGTTTGGTCGATTGTTTGGACTTAGGTTCGGCTTGAGTTTTGTTCTTTTTCAAAGCTGTTTGATCTAGTTGAACCTTCTGTGAGGATAAGGGTACTAGGATGTTCTTTTTATCCTTAAACTCAAATGAATACATATTAGTAAACCCATCATGTATCACCCTCCTATCCAATTTCCAAGGTCTTCCAAGTAGATATGACTAGCATCCATGGGTAAGATGTCACACAATACCTCGTCTTCGTACTTTCCTATAGACAAGGGAACTAAGACCTGGTTCTCTACTTCTAACTCTCCCTCATCATTAAGCCATTGTAACTTATAGGGTTTAGATCTCTTAATAATCTCAAGCCCTAGCTTTTCTACCATAGTCTCACTCACAACATTTGTACAATTACCCCCATCATTCACTAAGTTACAAACCTTATCCTTAACTAGACAGCGAGTGTGGAATAGGTTATCTCTTTGCTCATTGTTTTCTGCCTTAGTTTGTAAGTTTAAGGTTCTGTTAGTGACTAAGAGTTGACCTACGTGTGGCATGGCTACATTCTCCTCTAAAGACTCAGCATCCGATTGGTCCTCTTCAAATTCTACCTTACCATTAGCCCTAATAACTATGGTTCTCTTATTGGTACATTTTCTATAGTAGTGACCAAAACCCTTACAATTAAAACACTGAATCTCCCTAGTTTTGGTGCTAGAACCCTTATCTATGCCCTTAAGTTTCGAATCTTCTTCCTTAGGTTTAGAGAATAGTTTGTAATCCTTACTAGGCTTATCATCCTTAGATTGGCTAAACCTAGTGGATCTAGTTCCGGGTTTAGGGTTCTTTCTCTTAAGTTGTTTCTCAAACATTCTGGCTTTATGGAGAAGCTCTTCTAGTTCGACATAATGGTGGACCTCTAGCCTATCTATGATCTCCCTATTGAGGCCGTCCATAAACCTGGCCATAGTGGCTTCAATATCCTCTTGAATATCTGCCATAAGCAATAAGGTTTCCATCTCCTTAAAATACTCTTCTACGGACCAACTTCCTTGAGATAAATTTCTAAGCTTAAGATGTAGCTCCCTATGGTAATGACTAGGTATAAACCTTCTCCTCATGATGACTTTTATCTGGTTCCACGAATCTATAGGAAAATCTCCAGCCCTTTTCCTAGAAGTAACTAATTGATCCCACCAACTTAGAGCATAGTCCTTAAACGTGGCATCCGGTCTTCTTGTGACCTTCTTCTCCTAGATTGGTGTGACGTAGATGAGTGACTGTAATACTGCTCAGTATCAGAAGGTGGTTGGTGTCTCCTCAGTTGGTCATTGATGGATCTTTCTATCTCAGCCCTCATGGTTGTCATACTTTCATTCATCATGGCTTTAAAGGAATCGAGAAGTTGTTTGTTGGAGTTTGAGGATTCCTCTCCATTGTATGTTCCCACCATGGTTCCTGAAAATTCATACCAATAAACAGGTAAATGCTCAAAGGAGAACAAAAACTAGAAAAAAAAATCGCAAAAGACAAAGACACAAAGAGAAGAGAAAAACGAACCCTAAGCAAAACGATCTCTAGACCTATGAAATCCGGTTTGGTAAATGATGAATCTAACAATTTTCAATTCATTTCCAAATGTTTTCACTTGAATTTTCTAAGTCTTAAGAACAAGTTTTGATCAGGTTTCAGCTCCAAAATATTCAATTAATTCACAAAATCAAGATAGAACTCAGTTAGTGCTTCCGAGAACTCTAATGATGCTGATTGAGAGTTGATTGATTCTATCATCTAACAACAAGTTCCTGAACGTTTTTTTTATTGATTTTCAAGTTCTTTAGAGTTCTAAGATCAAGTTATAAAAGGAAAAAAAACCCAGAAACATTCAAAACAAATCGTAAAAAGGAAGATGAAAGGTCACCAAAAGTTCTTTGCAGAAAGATGAAAGGGTGTGAATCAATTTTGATAGATACAACCTGGTTTGGAGTGTATTCTGATACCACTTGATATGATCCTGATTAGGATCAAGTCCCTGAATGTCTCCAAGAGGTTGTGAAAATGATAGTAAACCGCATGTGGATGCGGAAGTGAAGAAGATGGTGAATCCGTGAGCTTGAAGATGGTTGGTCTCAAGAACTTGTGTAGAATGAGTGATATTTCTAAAGGATGGTGGAAGATCATTAGACTATCAACTTGCTCTATATGAATGATGAAGACCAGACACGTTGGACAAGAGGTGGAATGAAGTGAAACTTCCAAGGGATATGAACAGCCCTTAGACTTTCGCCTGTTGAGAGGAATGGGATGATGATCCAAATTCCTTAATCAGAGAGTGATCAAACGAGATTAAGAAGAAGTTTTTGATATTAAAATGTTTGATGATTTGAAGAGGGGATACAAGAGAGTACTTATAGGATCCAAGGGGTGCATAGGAATAGACAAAGACTCCTAGGAGACCACAAAGGCATTTAAGAGAAACCAGGAAATTACAAAAAAAACTAAGAGTGAATGCTAAGAAGTAAATAACATCTTGACTGATCCTTCCACTTCCTTTGCATGAATAATAGGGTAGAATGGGATTTGGTTTATCAAGAGGTTGTGGTAAAGTATCTTGGGCTTGCCTTATCAAAAATTTCTCTTAGAAAACCCAATGGGACAAAACTAAGAGGATGGAAGAAGAGTACAATACAAGATACCTCTCTTGATGAGGTTTAGGTGGCTTGAATCACAAACATGGTTGTTGGATTAGCACACACTCCTGAATGGTGTTGAGAAGGTGTTGTAGTGTTGTCTTGAGTTTGGCTTGCTTGGACCGAGTAATGGGACCATTGGATATTTGCAAGGCTTCATCTTCAGCTTCCTGTGGTTCTAACTATTCCTTAACTTCCTCATTGGCTTCTTCTTGCTCAGGTTCAAGTTGCTCCTTTAGTTCAGGTTTCTTGCTGGCCATGCTCACATCAAATGTCTAGTTTGGCCAATAAGAAAAGTGTAGATGCTTGTATCTTGAGAGCTCTGTGCGAATGTAAAGTGTCTAGGTACATCCTGGTTCCTTTGGAAGGTCTTTAACACGTGCCCAAGTTGCAAGGATTAGAGATGTTGCAATCTGAACACATTAAATGCACTTCGGTCCATATATGGCAAGTGTTGGAGAAGAGGGATCCGCCTGATCCTATGGTGGCTGGTGCTTGGTAGGTTGAATTTGGACTTCCTTAGGGCCTTAATAATATCTGATGGAAACCATGTTTTGGTTTGCAAGTGATTAAATAATTTGGTCATCTCACTTGCCATAAATGGCTCCAATTGCTTCATTTTAAGGCACGGATGGATCCGCCTGGTCCAACGCATGTTTGTGCTTCTAGAAGTTCTTAAGGGAGCTCCTAAAAGTACCAAAAAATCTCATGCTCGCCGAAGAAATGTTTGGAGACTTTCATATAAGGAAAGTTCCAAATATTGTAATTTTTGGCAACTCCAACTTGATGAATGGTGCATGACTTGATCTGGCCTGGTTTGGGGTAATCTCCATGTTGCTGCGTTTCCTCTGTGATTTAGGATTATAGGCCAAGTTTTTTCTTAGTTGGACGCTTCTTGGTTAGGCTTGAATTCATGAAGATACACCCATGTATCCCTTTGCGCGTATTTGGCCGCGTTTGTGTTCCTTGGGCTGGCTGGGCCGGCCAGTTGGCAATGGATTGGGCCGATGACCCCATCATACCCTCCCCCTTCAAAATGTTTTGCCTTCAAAACATATTGGCCTGCACATAGAAGCATGTTAATACCTTGATTTAGTTGAGGGTTTAGGGCATTACCTCGGTTTATGGCCCTCATATGGTTCGGGTGTAGCCATTGTGCATCGGGCCGTTGCTTTTTGAAAAGAAAAGAAGTAATTACTCCTATAGATGGCATCTGGTTGCTTTGCTTGGCATTCAAGTTTTTGGATTCTCTATCATGTAAGATTGAGTATCAATCTGACAAATGGTACGGTCATGAATCGCAAGGCCGAGAATCTTTCTTGACTTATGCGGGCAAGGGAACTAGAAAGAGGAGGTTTTGATCGAATCACATGATCAAAGGTGAACCAAGGGATTTTGAATCTCTCAAACTAACCTGACTGTGGCATCAATAGAAAGGAAGTGAATCACACACTTAGTTTCTAAAGAATAAGAACAAGATTTAAAGACAAAGCTTTGAAAAAAAAAGAATTTGTATTCAACTTTTAATTTCAACGGGGGTCTACCTTTACAATAAAGTTGTGCTGAGCTTATGTAGTTCCCATTGAAATGGTCCTAAAACCTAAAAAGAGAAAAGAAAATCATATATTTAAAGTGTATGGTCGTTGGCCATTAATGTCATGTTTGGCAAATATGGAAATTATATATGATTGTATCATGAAAGCTTAGAGGCGAATATAAGGTGTCTAGGTACATCCTGGTTGCTTTGGAAGTTCTTTAACACGTGCCCAAGTTGCAAGGAGTAGAGATGTTGCAACTGAACACATTAAGTGCACTTCAATTCGGTCCATATATGGCAAGTCTTGAAAAAAAGGGATATGCCTGATCCTATGGTGGCTGGAGCATGGTAGGTTGATTTTGGGCTTCTTTAGGGCCTTAATAATCTCTCCTGGACGCCATGTTTTGGTTTGCAATTGATTAAACCATTTGGTAAACTCACTTGCCATAAACGGCTCCAATCGGTTCATTAGAAGGTACGGATGGATGTGCCTGGTCCAAGGCATGTTTGCGCTTCTATAAGTGCTTAAGAGAGCTCCTAGAAGTGCCAAAAAGTCCTCTGGTCAAGAGAGAAATGTTTGGAGATTTTCATATAAGGAAGGTTACAAATATGGTAAGTTTTGGCAACTACAACTTGATGTATGGTGCATGACTTGATCTGGCCTAGTTTGGGGTGAGTTTCATGTCACCGCATGTCCTCTGTGAGTCAGGATTATAGGCCAGGTTTGGTCTTGACTGTCCGCTTCTTGATTAGACTTGAATTCATGAAGATACACCCATGTATCCTTTTGCGCGTATTTGGCCATCTTTATGTTCCTTGAGGTGGCCAGGTTGGGCAATTGGCAAGGGGTTTGCCCAATGACCACATCATACCCTCCCCCCTTCAGAAGGTTTTGCCCTCAAAATATTTTGTCCTGCACATAAATAATGCAAGTTAATACCTTTATTCACTTGAGGGTTTAGGGCATTACCTTGGTTTATGGCCCTCGTATGATTAGAGTGTGGCCATTGTGCATCTGGAAGTTGTTCCTTGATAAGAAAGGAATCAATAACTCCTTTACATAGCAGCTGGTTTCTTTTCTTGGCATTTAAGATGTTGGATTCTCCATTGTCTCCTCTTTGTTTCGAACACCGGTTTAGTGTATGATACAAGCCTCGATTCAAGGCTTGGATGCGCGTGGGCTGTTTGTAGAAGATTAGGTGAGAAACTCAACCTTAGGCTTCTGGATGGGGGTTTTCTGGTTGGTAAAAGATGGAAGGGTGAAGTGAACCACACGAGGGTGATGAACCTCGTGATAAATCACAAACTTAGAGCTAGGAGGGCTGGTCTCAACTAGGTTCTAAGCGCACAAGTCTCTTGAGAGAATAACTTGTAGAAAGAAAATTCTGATCTTTATTAATTATCAAAAAGGTTGTCGAACTACAATACTGGAAGGAGCCTTATTAATATGCTCGACAGCTTGACCTTCTAGGGTCGACTCAAACAAAGAAAAGGAAAGTTTACAAAGTGCACAAAAGGAAAAGATACAAAAGTGCATAACCGAAAAAGGACCTATTCCTAAAATGTTCTTGACTCAAAATGTAAAGCATCTAGATCCTACCCTGCAAAACAGAAAGAGGCATATATTCGAATTGAAACTTACCTTAACTTACCTCACGGCCAAGAAATGGAAGGTGGCCGTCCTTGTGGCATGCACGCGCTTGCTCCTAGTCTTCGACTTGGAGTAGGGTTACAAATCTTTGGGCCCTGACCTCTCTTGCCACTAAAGCCCAAGTCTCTGATGTTCCTTGTGTTGTTGAGAAGCCTTTGGACTCTACTTTGCTCTTCTGGCCCATTGTCCTTAGCTGATCTTCCTCTAGGAGCTTGTCGACCCATAAGCTGAATTTATGGAAGAGTGCCCTTGATCTGCTTCTTGTCATTGCTCCTTGAGGTACCACTGGTGTAGATACTTCTTCTAGGTGCATGTCCTGGATCTGGTAGCTCATTTGGTCCGAGTCCTCTTGTGTGGAAGTGGAAATGCGCGTGTACTCGGCTGGATCGGCTGTACCGGCTGGAATGTGCGCGGTACTGGCCGGGATGCCTTCAGGACCGGCCAAGTTGATCCCGGAGTTGGCGGCATCACCAGAGAGACCGGCAGTGTCATCCACGTCCCCACCAAGTGTGCCGGAAGCTTGGGCCTCTCCGCCGGCGATGCTGACCGGTCTGGTCCTATAGGTCAAGGGTCCGGCGGTACTGCCTGGTCCGGCAGACGTGCCAGATGGTCCTGCTGTCTTGGGCAAGCTTCCTGGTCGGCCAGTCTGGTCTCCTGGCTGGATGTACGACCTGATGTCCTCATCAGTGTAGGAGGTGTTTCTTCTTGGTGTTTGTTGGATCTTTGTGTACCTAGACCTGTTTCAACAATCTTTAACAAAGACAAGTGCATTATGCTAGTAATGGAATTTTCAAATCCAAACTCCTTTATTTTCTTAACATTTTTAGGCTTAACATTTTTGGGTTTTACTAGCAAGGTTTTTATTACTTCTCTAGTTGGACATGTATTAGCAAAATGTTCTCTTTCTTGATATCTATAGCATAGAATTTCAGCTAGCTTTAACTGGTCAGAGGACTTACCTGACTTTTCTTTGTCGTGTAGTTCATGCAATGGCTTTGATGGTTGTTTGTGTGCTACCGCTTGAGGCTTTGGAACTTGTGGGTCATCTTTGGGATGAAGCATTGGTTTATCTCCTGTGTTTCCTCCTAAAGTGTTAAAAAACACTTTATTTTCTTCTGCACAGTACACTCTTGTTTGCCTAGGTTTTATGTTCGACAATGATGCTAAAAGCCATATTCTTGGTTCGGGGTTTCCATGGATCTTCACATAGTATTGTTGTTGAGCTGCTATGTTCCTCACAAACTCATCATACATCAGCTGCTTCATTTCATCCCATGTTGCCTCTGTTTCATCAAATTCTAACCATATGTAGGCGTCTTGCTCTCAAATCCTAAAGGCATCTTCGGTTAGGGTGTCTTGGCATAGGCTGTTTTTATTTCTCTTGAATTTGGTTACTTTGGAACCAATTTTCCATGTCTTTTTCCCACTTTAGATAGGCGTCTGGTCCTTGTTCATGGCCTGAAAATGAGATGTATTCCAGTTCATGATTTTCTTCACCATCCGATTGTTGCTCCGAAGGTTCGGCCAGGTGGTACTCGGCCCATCCTTTCTCATATTCTGCCTCATCACAATAGATTACTCCTTATTCCTCGTGTTCTACTTCTTGTAGACTACTTCAGAAGTTATTCTCTTCATGCTACGATTCTCCTTCATAGTTTTCTTTTTCATCACCTCCTTGGTAAATTTCTTCTTCTTCTGACCAAGTTTCATGGCTCATGTTGTCTTGGTCATAATCTGGTGGTTATGGTTCAAGGTTTTCTCCTTTTGATTCTTCTTCAAAATCAGTCTCTAAATAGTGCCATGATTCTTCTCCATAGTCACACTCGTTGGTGTTTAGGCATTGATCATAGTCATAGTCTTGACTTTAATCGGTTTGTGGTATTCTCAGGGTGTCTTCTTCCTCATCATAATGCTCCATCATTAAATTTTGTACTTTGTACGACAGAAAGAAGAAATATCAGTTCCAAATTAAAAAAAAAGGAAATTACACTCTAGTGAATATATGATATTAACACACAATTAGTAACAAAAGGAAACTCGATACAAGTAAATATTTTGAGGTTTTTGTTTTTGTTTCTTTTGGCAACTAACTTTAAAACAAAATAAAAGACAATAATTATTTGATTTTTCTATTTGAATTATAATTAGGATGAAAATAATACGAATATTATGTAAATCTTTTCTTTTTTTTAAACTTAACTAACAAACAAATTGAAAAATAACAAAATGAAATGATGTTTATATTTTTAAGTTTTTTCTCTTAATTTTTGGGGTTTTTTTCTCTTAATTGAACGAAATTAAGCAAACATGAAATGCAAATTTTTGTTTTGGCTTTGGATTTAAATGGGAAGAAACAACAACAAAAACAATGCAAATGAAAAATTAAGAACAAAGCTTTTTTATTTGGTTTTTTTTATAAGATGTAATTAAGAAAATGCAAAACAAAAGCATAAAAGATAAAGGATAAAGGTTGGATGAACACAACCTGGAATAGGAGCTTTAGCCCTGATGCCAAATGATGTAAGATTGAGTATCAATCTGACAAGTGGTACGGCCGTGACTCGCAAGGCCAAGAATCTCTCTTGATTTAAGCGGGCAAAAGAACTAAAAGGAGAAGGTTTTGATCAAATCACACGATCAAAGGTGAATCAAGGGAGTTTGAATCTCTCAAACTAACCGGACCGTGGCTTCAATAGACAGGAAATAAATCACACACTTAGTTTATAAAAAACAAGAACAAGATTCAAAGACAAACCTTTGAAGAAAATACTTTGTATTGAACTTTTGATTTCAATGGGGGTCTGCCTTTACAATGAGATCGTGTTGAGTTTATATAGTGCTCATAGAAATGGTCCTAAAACCTAAAAAGAGAAATGGAAATCATACAATTAAATTATATGGCCGTTGGCCATTAATGTCTTGTTTGGCAAATATGGAAAGTGTATATGCTTGTTTCTTGAAAGCTTAGGGGTGAATGTAAGGTGTCTAGGTACATCCTGGTTGCTTTAGAAGGTCTTTAAAATGTGCCCAAGTTGCAAGGAATAGATGTTGCAATTTGAATACATTAAGTGCACTTCGATCCATATATGGTAAGTCTTGAAGAAAACGGATTCGCCTGATCCTATAGTGGCTGGAGCACGGTAGCTTGATTTTGGGCTTCCTTAGAGCCTTAATAATCTATCCTGCACGCCATGTTTTGGTTTACAAGTGATTAAACCAGTTGGTCATCTCACTTGCCATAAACGGCTCCAAACGCTTCATTTGAAGGCATGGATGGACCCGCCAGGTCTAAGGATATTTGTGCTTCTAGAAGTGCTTAAGGGAGCTCTGAGAAGTACAAAAACTCTCTTTGTTTCCAAAGAAATGTTCTGAGACTTTCTTATAAGGAAAGTTCCAAATATTGTAAATTTCGGCAACTCCAACTTGATGAATGGTGCATGACTTGATATGGCCTGTTTTGGGGTGAGCCCTATGTCGCCGCGTGTCCTCTATGAGTCAGGATTATAGGCCAGGTTTTTTTTTCCTGGCTGCTTGTTGGTTAGGCTTGAATTCATGAAGATACACCCATGTATCCTTTTGCTCGTATTTGGCCGGCTTTGTGTTCTTTGGATTGGTCGGGCCGGCTAGTTGGCAAGGTGTGGGCCGATGACCTCATCACCATTGAATTTGATTCTGTCAGAAAATCATTTTGGAATTCCAACGGATTTTTGATTATGTTCCAGATTTATTCAGATATTTCAAAATATTCGAGTACTCGATCGGTCAAACAACAAATGCACAACGGATTCCCGACGGACTGCCAATGGTATCCAAAAAAATCGATTTAATCAAAAAATAGTCAGGAATTGCCAATTGGCTGTCGAGAATTCCTGACATGATTATGAAAGATTTGTGATGGCTAGGCGGCCGTCAGATGACATACTTGTCGTCGGGAATAAACGACGCATTTCCAATGACTTTCCAATGGCTCCCCATCCATCGGTATGCCATCGGTAATGCGTCGGCAATTTTCGACGACTTAAGTACCGTCGAAAATGTCGTTGCAAAATGTTATGCTTTTTATAGTGACACTCTAGACTCGTCTTGTTCATTCCTAGCAAATCCATACCCAAGACTATCTCGTAATTTCTGAGTTAGACGACCATCAATTCGGCCGGCAAATTGACATTCCCAATCATAACTGGAAATTTCTGCACATTTCCCAAGGAACTATTTACTTGCCATGTAGCCGCTTGTACCTTAATATTTCCAGAGATGAGCTCTCTTTGAATCCCTCTCTTTTTAACCCATTCCGGCTTACAAAACCATGTAAACCCCAGAAATCAAATAGGACGTGTTTTTCTACACCGCCCGTCCTTGGTTCTTTCTTGACCTAATTAATTCATTTTCTGTTGATTTTCTCAGGTAATCTTTCGTGGCAAGACCTAATTGTATTAACCGGTCTCACCATAATTTTCTTTATAGTCCAACACTTTGCATAACAGCTTATTCCATTTATTTGGCCCAAATCTGAATATGTACATGTGCCCATACACTATATCATATGTAGTAGTTCAAGTTTTCGATAAGTAACTCTTGGCTTTTCAACTTGCATTAGAAAACTTTCCTAGTTTCTAAGTGCTAGTCCCTACCACCTCAACTTCCGTTAACCCTTGAAATTCACTACCTTTATCAAGATCCTTCATAAATCGTCAGATTGTTAAACTCTTCATGTTTTCAAAGTTCCTCTATTTGGATAGTTTATCTTGGCTCAACATACACGCCTTGGCAACTCGCCTCTTGTCTCAACTTCCATTTAGTTTACCTTAAAACATGGTGAATTTACCGCACAATCCTTTGGGAACTTTATTACTTGGCATTGACCTTCTCTAATTCATTTGCCACCATTTCTTTTTATTGTGGTTCTACCATGAAACCGTTCTTATACCCGACTTCAACCTATCACTTGTAACACATCAAAACTCTCGGTAAGTTTTTTTGGTAATCGTACAAATATTTGTGAGAACACTCAACTCTCGAGTGACTTATCCTAATCCTACCTCAACTCCCAAGCACCTACGATCATTACATTTATACAGTCTAGTCATTCTTTTTTCCTTTGATGACCATTTATTAAGTCATTGAACTTTACCAGACTTTATCCTCAGTTACTTGATCCTTGTCCCTTTAATCCGTGCCTTGGTCCATACTAGGATCAAGCATGCTTTCATACCACTTGAAACACCCATTCCCGGACTTCCAGTCTAAAGAGGTTGTTCCCTTTTGGATTCTCCAAGAATCCGAGTCATAAGTACCCTATCCCGACCATCCTTATGCTTTGGTCAAGGTGTTTAAGGCGTTCCAGCTCAGCCTACCCTCTAGCCAAGCTTTCAGTACTATATTTCATATTCTCTTAATTACCCGTTGAGGTTCAATCATAGAATCTATGACTTTACCTAGTTGTTTCCAAGATTAAATGCAATAGGCATTATCATATGTTGCAAAACAATTTTCATTACTCTAAACCTTTCTAGGTTCAAGTCATGTCCTTCTAAGCAACAATATACTTAGGAGCCTAGATTCCATGTATCTAACCAAGTTAGAAGAAGCTCATTATGCACCTTAGCCCATTAGTGTCGTGGTCGCGCACCTTAGCTCATTATGCACAAAGAGATCGAGTTTCACCCATTTCCAATTCATCCTTCTCCGACCGAATCTACTTCCAGTGATTTTTATATGCCTTCGGGCAGTCCGTTTTTCATTAAGTTACTCTACCCTTGGCATGTGAGTCCGAAGTGTGTGTAAGTATATGTGTGTTGACCCGAGTCTGTCCAAGGATAGACGGTTCGGCAAAAGGAAAAACTCGACCGACCATCTGGCCGTAAGTGTCAAGCCGAGTCTGGCCTAGGACACATTTGGTCTAGCCAAAGGACAAACTCGGCCGACCATCCGACGATAAGTGTCGACCCGAGTCTGGCCAAAGACACACTGGTCCGGCCAAAGGAAAAACCAAGCCGACCATTCGCCCATAAGTGTTGACCCGAGTCTGGCCAAAGACACACTGGTCCGGCCAAAGGAAAAACCAAGCCGACCATTCGCCCATAAGTGTTGACCAGAGTTTGGCCAAGGACACACTCTCGGTCCGGCCAAAAGACAAACCCAGTCGACCATCCCGCCGTGGAAGTTATCACCCAATCTTCCGGCGAGCCGATCATTCAGATAGTATTAACGGACTTGTCCGGTTCAATACTTTCCAACCCGATTATCTCGTTTCCTTGACCGCCGTATCACCAACAAGAAAGGAATCAAGAAGAAAAGAGTGAAATATTACTCAGCTTTCCCATGCTATTCCCTTGGTCGCCTACTATCTGGGTCGGCCTACCGAACCAAAGCCCATGCTCCCTACCTTACTCGGTCTTTTCTGTCGATCTATTTGCCTTAGAAATTTTTTATGAATTTGCATATATCCATTTTTCCGACCCTAGGATTGTACTTATAAAGTATGTGGTCCATTTTCAAGATTAGTCACTCCTTTTGTTCGGCCAATCCAAACTCATGGTAGAACAGTCGCACCTCACCATTGCACCGTGATGAGGTCATCGGCCCAACCCCTAGCCAAATGGCCGGCCCGGCCAGCCTGAGGAACACCAAGACGGCTCAACATGCGCAACAAGATACATGGGTGTATCTTCATGCATTCAAGTCTAGCCAAACAGTGTCCAGCCAAAAAAAAATCTGGTCTATAATCCTTACTCACAGAGGACACGCGGTGACATAGAGCCACCCCAAACCAGGTCAGATCAAGTCATGCATCATTCATCAACTTGGAGTTGCCAAAACTTACCAGATTTGGAACTTTCCTTATATGAAAGTCTTCAAACATTTCATTGGGGACCAGGAGACTTTTTTGTACGTCTAGGAGCTCCATTAAGCACTTCTCAAAACCCAAACACGCCTTGGAAAATGCAGGTCCATCCGTGCCTTCAAATAAATCGATTGGAGCCGTTTATGACAACTGAGATGACTAACCGGTTTAATTACTTGCAAACCAATACATGTCATCTAGGAGAGATCATTAAGGCCCTAAGGAAGCGTAAAATCAACTAACCATGAACCAGCCACTATAGGATCATGTGGATCCTTCTTCTCCAAGACTTGTCATATATGGACCGAAGTGCACTTATTGTGTTCAGATTGCAACATCTCTGTTTTTTGCAAGTTGGGCACGTATTTAAGACTTTCCAAAGCATCCAGGATGTACCAAGACACCATATATTTACTCCTAAACTCTCAAGATACAAACATCTACACTTTCCATATTGGCCAAACTAGACATTAATGGCCAACAACCGTATATTTTAAATGTATGATTTCTCTTTCTCTTTTTATACTTTGGGACCATTGCTATGAGTACTATATAAGCTCAGAACGATCTCATTTTAAACAAACCACCTTTGAAAAAAAGTTGAATACAAAGTAATTTTTCAAAGCCTTGTCTTTGAATCTTGTTGTTGTTCTTTAGAAATTAAGTGTGTGATTCACTTCCTTTCTATTGAAGCCACGAGTAGCTTAGTTTGGGAGATTCAAATTCTTTTGGTTCATCTTTGATCGTGTGATTCGTTCAAAACCCCCCTCCTTTTAGTTCCCTTACCCCCTTATGCTAAGAGAGATTCTCGGCCTTGCGAGTCACGGTTGTACCGCTTGTGAGATTGATACTCAATATTACATCATTTGGTATCAGAGCTAAAAGCTCCTATCTGAGGTTGTGTTAATCCAACCTTTATCCTTTATCCTTTATGCGTTTGTTTTGCATTTTCTTATTTACATCTTATCAAAAAAGTATATAAAAATATTTGTTTTTGTTTTTCATTTGCATTGTTTCTTTATTTCTTGTTGTTTCTTTTTGTTTTCTCTCGTATAAATCTAAAACCAAAACAAAAATATTCATTTAATGTTTACTAATTTCGTTCATAATAAGAAAAAAAAAATATATAAACATCATTTATTTTTTTATTTTTGAATTTAGTTGCTAGTTAAGTTTTTTAAAATGAGATTTATAAAATATTATTATTTTTTTTTTGTCCTAATTAAAATTCAAATATAAAAACTAAAAGTAAATATTGTCTTTTAGTTTGTTTTAAGTTAGTTGCCAAAAGTAACCAAAAACAAAAAACCATAAAAATATTTTCTTATGTTGATTTCTTTTTGCTATTACTTGTGTTTTAATACCAAATATTCACTCAAGTGTAATTTTCTTATTTGTGTATTTCGACTTAAATATCTCTTCTTCCTTGTGAAAGGTACAAAATTAAAATATGGAGTATTCGGATGAAGAAATTCCTTACCAATTCTGTGAAGACAATTGTTGTGATGAATGGCACCAAGTCTTCTCCGATGTAGATGATGCTTATGGAGATGGGACATGGCACAAAGTTTGTTCAGAATCTTATTTTGAAAATGAATCAGGAGATGAAGAACTCGAACCTTAGCCACCGGACTACTATTTCACCAATAGAAGTTTCCCAAAGACAATTACACCTTGCCATTTTCGTTTGTCGAACCGAGTGCCAACTTACACCACTCCAACTAGATCAAGGAATCTGACCAGTAAGGTATATACTTACAATTCCAGATCTCTAACCTTTTTAGGGTATAACAAGGACCCAAAAGATTATCTTCAATGGGAAACCAACATGAAACAATGGTTGCGCTGAAACAACATCGCCAAAGAAGAGAAGCTCTCATACACCATTGATATGCTTGTTGGAGATGCGTACAATTGTTGGTTGAAGGAAAATGCCCAAACCTTTTACAACCAACCAGTCCTTTATTGGAGAGATCTCAAGGCACAAATGTATAGGGAGTTTGTGAAGAAGCACCAAACACGCAGAAACATCACCACACAACCTATGTATCCAACAGCATCAAGGAGTGTGATGTCTACACCAAACTTGCAGCCTTTTCATAGCCCCAAGCTTGCATACTTCTCTGCGCCTAAAAACGTGCTTTCAAGCACTTTAGAAGGATAAAAAGTAGCTAAGCCCATGGTCCAACACAAAATTGACAAGCAAGTTCTAAAGCCTCAAGCTGTAGCACACAAGCAACAATCAAAGCCAATGCTTGAACTACATGGGAATGTAAAATCAGGTATGTGCTCTGACCCTTTGAAATTAGATGAAATTATATGTTATATATGTCAAGAAAGAGGACACTTTGCTAAGACATGTCCAACTAGACAAGTAATAAAAACCTTGCTAGTAGAACCCAACAATGTTAAGCCTAAAAGTGTTAAGGCAATAAAGGAGTCTGAAATTTCCAGTACTATTATAATGCACTCCAAATGTTGTTGAAACAGGTCTAAGAACGCAAAGATTCAACAAATACCAAGAAGAGACACCTCGTACACTAAACCGATGTTCGGAACAAAAAGGAGAACATGTAGAATCCAACACCTTGAATGCCAAACGAAGCAACCAGTTGCCATGGAAAGGAGTAATTGCTTCTTTGCTGATCAAGGAGCAACCACCAGATTCACAATGGCATACCCTAACAATATCAGGGGCAATAAACCGAGGTAATGCCCTAAACCCTCAAGTAAATCAAGATATTAACTTACTTTCTCTATGTGTAGGCAAAAATGTGTTGAGGGCAAAACATTTCGAAGGGAGAGGGTATGATGAGGTCATCAGCCCAACCCTTGGCCAACTGGCCAATCCAGCCGGCCTGAGGAACACCAAGATGGCCAAACATGTGCAACAAGATACATGAGTTTAATTTCATGAATTCAAGCCTAGCCAAAAAGCGGCCAGCCATGACCAAATCTGGCCTATCATCCAGACTCACAGAGGGACACGCGGTGACACAACGCTTACCTCAAACTAGGCCAGATCAAGCCATGCACCATTCATCAAGTTGGAGTTGCCGAAACTTACCATATTTGGAACCTTCCTTATATGAAATTCTCCAAAATTTTCTTTGGCAACCAGGAGACTTTTTATACTTCTAGGACCTCTATTAAGCACTTCTAGAATCCCAAACATGCCTTGGAAAAGGCAGGTCCATCCGTGTCTTCAAATGAACCGATTGGAGCCGTTGATGGCAAGTGAGATGACCAACCAGTTTAATCAGTTGCAAACCAAAACATGGCATCCAGGAGATATCATTAAGGCCCTAAGGAATCCCAAAATCAACCTACCATGCACCAGCAACCATACGATCAGGTGGATCCCTCTTCTCCAAGACTTGCCATATATGGACCGAAATGCACTTAATGTGTTCAGATTGCAACATCTCTATTCCTTGCAACTTGGGCACCTATTTAAGGCTTTCCAAAGCATCCAAGATGTTCCTAGACACCATATATTCACCCCTAAACTCTCAAGATACAAGCATCTACACTTTCCATGTTGGCCAAACTAGACATTAATGGCCAACAACCATATATTTTAAAACTATGATTTCTCTTTCTCTTTTTGGACTTTAGGACTGTTGCTATGAGCACTATATAAGCTCAGCACGACCTCATTATAAACAGACCACCATTGAAACAAAAAGTTGAATACAAAGTATTTTATTCAAAGCCTTGTCTTTGAATCTTGTTCTTGTTCTTTAGAAACTAAGTTTGTGATTCACTTCCTTTCTATTGAAGCTATGGCCAAGTTAGTATGAGAGATTAAAACTCCCTTTGGTTCACCTTGATCATGTGATTCGTTCAAAATCCCCTCCGTTTAGTTCCCTTACCCGCTTAAGCGAAGAGAGATTCTCAGTCTTGCGAGTCACGGCTGTACCGCTTGTGGGATTGATACTCAATCTTACATGACACCGGCTCAACACTAACTGCTCTGACCTACTACACCATTGTTAACTAGCTGGCAACATAGACCAACTAGCTGACCCAACTAACTGGCCAGTCGGTCTAGCTGCCTACCAACTCTTCCAGTTCGATTGAGCTGCCCGATCACTTACCCAGCTGGATTTACCCAAGGTGTGGCCAACTTGAGCTACCATGGATTATTCAGGGTTACCCTTTGGTCAATCATCTCGGTCATTCCATTGTTTCATCTCAATTCGACAATAGTTCACCCCAACAATCCTTATTGAGGATCGGGGGTGTTATACGGTACCCCATCCATGAAACATGGCTGTTAGATATTTCATGGTGCTCTTTTCAATGTTCTCTTTGAGCTTTTGGTGTACTTTGGCAATGACCTCGGCCTTGGTGATTGCATCTTGGTTTGAATACTTCGAGAGAGGTAGTGGCGAGAGATATATTGGCACGAGTGGTTTAGAACTATTAAATTGTTATCAATCTCGACCCTCAAAAGGGTGGAAATTGTGCGGTTGACAACCTTAGTTTGGCCATCTTTTTGGGGATGTTAAGTGATGAGGGCATCATATCGTCTGGCTGGCCAGAAGACCAGAATGGGCAACCAGAATGCTTGCCCGAGACAGCCGGGCTATTTGGCGCGTCTGCCAGCCCAAGCGGTACCACCGCCCCTATGACCAGCCGGGCTGGACCGATCAACATTTCCGGCGGAGAAGCCCAAACCTCCGGCCTAACTGGCGGCGACGTGGTTGACACCGCCGGCCCAACTGGTGATGCCGCCGGCTCAGGAACCAATCTTGCCGGCTCCGATGATAACTCGGCCAGCTCCTCGCACAGTCCAGCCGATCCAGCCGATTGCACCTCCAGTTCCACATCTACACAAGGGGACTTAGATCAGCTAAGCTACCAGCTTCAAGGCATGAACCTGGATGAAGTCTCTACACTAGTGGTGCCACCAGGAGCCATGACAAGGAGCAGAACAAGTGCACTCTTCCACAAGTTCAGTTTGTGGGTAGACAAGCTCCTAGAAGATGATCGACAAGGAGCATTGGGTAAAGAGTACAAGGAAGACTCCAAAGGCTTCTCAACATTGCAAAAGACTTCAGAGACTTGGGCTTTCGTGGCAAAAGAGGTCAGGGCCCAACAATTCATAACCCTAGTCCAAGTCGAAGACTAGGAGCTAGGCGCGTGCATACCACCAAGGTTGGTGATACAAGCCTCGATTCAAGGTTGTATGCGCGTGGGCTGTGTAGAGAAGATTAGGTGAGAAACTCAACCTTATGCTTCTGGATGGGGGTTCTCTGTTTGGTAAAGGATGGAAGGGTGAAGTGAACCACACGAGGGGTGATGAACCTCGTGATAAATCACAAACTTAGAGCTAGGAGGGCTGGTCTCAACTAGCTTCTAAGCGCACAAGATTCTTAGAGAGAAAACTTGTAGGGAAAAAGTTCTACTTTATTAATTATCAAAAGGTTGTCGAACTACAATGCTGGACGGAGCCTTATTAATATGATCGACAGCTTGACCTTCTCGGGTCGACTTAAGAAAAGAAATGGAAAACTTACAAAAGTGCACAAATGGAAAACTTACAAAAGTGCATAACCGAAAAGGACTTCTACCTAAAATGTCTTTGACTAAAAAATGTAAACAATCTAAATCCTACCCTGCAAAATAAAAACAGGCAAGTATATAATTGGAAAACTTACCTTTCTTACCTTTCGGCTAAGAAATGGAAGGTGGCCGACCTTGTGGCATGCACGCACCTTCCTCCTACGCTTCGACTTGGAGTAGGGTTAGGAATCTTTGGGCCCTGACCTCTCTTGCCACTAAAGCCCAAGTCTCTAAAGTCTCTGGTGTTGTTGAGAAGCCTTTGGACTCTCCTTTTCACTCTTGTCCCAATGTCCTTTGTCGATCATCCTTTAGGAGCTTGTCGACCCACAAGCTGAACTTGTGGAAGAGCGCCCTTGATCTGCTCCTTGTCATTGCTCCTAGTGGCACCACTGGTGTAGAGACTTCCTCTAGACGCATGTCTTGAAGCTGGTAGCTTATCTGGTCCGAGTCTCCTTGTGCAGATGTTGAAATGGTGGTGCAATCGGCTTGATCGGCTGTACCGGCTGGACTGTGCGAGGTACTGGCCGAAATGTAATTGGAGCTGGCCAAGTTGATCCCGGAGCCGGCAACATCACCAATTGGGCCGGCGGTGTCGTCCACGTCACCGCCAGTTGGACCGGAGGTTTGGGCCTCTCCGCCGGAAATGTTGGTCGGTCCGGCCGGCTGGTCGAAGGCCCGGTAGTACTGCTTGGGCCGGCATGCGCGCCAAATGGCCCGACTGTCTCGGGCAAGCTCCCTGGTCGGCCAGTCTGGTCTCCTGGCCGGCCATACGACCTGATATCCCCGTCACCTTGACACAAGCTCGATTCAAGGCTTATATGTGTGTGGGCTGTGTGGAGAAGGTTAGGTGAGAAACTCGACCTTAGACTTCTTGGATATGGGTTTTTGGGTTGGTATTGAGTGCAAGGGTGAGGTGAACCACACGAGGGGTGATGAACCTTGTGATAAATCACAAACTTAGAGCTAGGAGGGCTGGTCTCAACTAGGTTCTAAGCGCACAAGATTCTTAGAGAGAAAACTTGTACGAAAATTCGCACGTTATTAATATCAAAAAGAGGTTGTCGAACTACAATGCTGGAAGGAGCCTTATTAATATGCTCGACAGCTTGACCTTCTAGGGTCGACTCAAAGAAAGAAAAGGAAAATTTACAAAAATGCACAAATGGAAAACGTACAAAAGTGCATAACCAAAAAAGGACATATTCCTAAAATGTCTTTGACTCAAAAATGTAAACAATCTATATCCTACCATGCAAAACAGAAAGAGGCAAGTATTTGAATTGAAAACTTACCTTTCTTACCTCACGGCCAAGAAATGGGAGGTGGCCGTCCTTGTGGCATGCACGCGCCTTGCTCCTAGTCTTTGACTTGGAGTAGGGTTAGGAATCTTTGGGCCCTGACCTTTGTTGCCACTAAAGCCCAAGTCTCTGAAGTCCCTTGCATTATTGAGAAGCCTTTGGACTCTTCTTTGCACTTCTGGCCCACTGTCCTTAGTCGATCTTCCTCTAGGAGATTGTCAACCCATAAGCTGAACTTGTGGAAGAGTGCTCTTGATCTGCTCCTAGTCATTGCTCCTGGGGGCACCATCGGTGTAGAGAATTCCTCTAGATGTATTTCGTGAAGCTGGTAGCTTATCTGGTCCGAGTCTTCTTGTGTAGATGCTGAAATGCTCGTGTACTCGGCTAGATCGGCTGTACCGGCTAGACTGTGCGAGGTACTGGCCAGAATGTCTTCTGGACAGGCCAAGTTGATCCCGGAGTCAGCGGCATCACGAATGGGACCGGCGGTGTCATCCAAGTCGCCACCAGTAGGGCCAGAGGTTTGGGCCTCTCCGCCGGCACTGATCGGTCCGGTCCTGTTGGTCGAGGGTTGGCGGTACCGCTTGGGCCGGCAGACAAGCCAAATGGCCTGGCTGTCTCCGGCAAGCTTCTTGGTCGGCCAGTCTGGTCTTCTGGTCGGCCAGTCTGGTCTCCTGGCCGGTCATACGACCTGATGTCCCCATCATACCCTCCCTCTTCAGTAGGTTTTGATCTCAAAACTGGTTCATCTACATGGAAAGGGGCTAAATCAGTTACGTTGAACGTGTTAGACACATTAAACTCACCTGGGAGCTCGATCTGGTAGGCATTGTTGTTGATCCTCTCCAGCACTCTGAATGGTCCATCTCCTCTTGGTGCTAGCTTGGAACTCCTTAGGTTGGGGAACCTCTCATGCCGTAGGTGTAGCCACACCCAATCGCCTGGTTGAAAGATCACCTCCTTTCTTACCTTGTTAGCATGAGTCACGTACTGCCCGGTCCTCTTCTCCAAGTTCTCTGCTACTTTCTGGTGTAACTTCCTTATGAACTCTGCCTTGGATGCTCCGTTGAGGTGTGTCATTTTTGTTGGTGGCAGTGGTGTTTGCTCCAATCGGGTGAGAGGGTTGAAGCCGTATACTACTTCAAAGGGTGTCTTCTTGGTTGCTAAGTGCACGGCTTGGTTGTAAGCGAACTCTATGAATGGCAGGGACTCCACCCAAGTCTTGAGGTTCTTCCGTAGTGTAGTGATGAGGACATCAGGTCGTACATCCAGCCAGGTGACCAGACTGGCCAACCAGGAAGCTTGCCCGAGACAGCAGGACCATCTGGCGCGCCTGCCGGACCAGACAGTACCGCCGGACCATCGACCTATAGGACCAGACCGGTCAACATCGCCGGCGGAGAGGCCCAAGCTTCCGGCACACTTGGTGGGGATGTGGATGACACCACCGGTCCCTCTGGTGGTGCCGCCAACTCCGGGATCAACTTGGCGGTCCTGAAGGCATCCCGGCCAGTACCGCGCACAATCCAGCCGGTACAGCCGATCCAGCCGAGTACACACGCATTTCCACTTCCACACAAGAGGACTCGGACCAAATGAGCTACCAGCTCCAGGACATGCACCTAGAAGAAGTATCTACACCAGTGGTACCTCAAGGAGCAATGACAAGAAGCAGATCAAGAGCACTCTTCCACAAATTCAGCTTATGGGTCAACAAGCTCCTAGAGGAAGATCAGCTAAGGAGATGTGCCAGAAGAGCAAAGTAGAGTCCAAAGGCTTCTCAACAACACAAGGAACGTCAGAGACTTGGGCTTTAGTGGCAAGAGAGGTCAAGGCCCAAAGATTTTAACCCTACTCCAAGTCGAAGACTAGGAGCAAGGCGCATGCATGCCACAAGGACGGCCACCTTCCATTTCTTGGCCGTGAGGTAAGTTAAGGTAAGTTTAAGGACGGCCACCTTCCATTTCTTGGCCGTGAGGTGAGTTAAGGTAAGTTTACATTCGAATATATGCCTCTTTCTGTTTTTCAGGGTAGGATCTAGTTGCTTTACATTTTTGAGTCAAGAACATTTTAGGAATAGGTCCTTTTTCGGTTATACACTTTTGTATCTTTTTCCTTTTGTGCACTTTTGTAAACTTTCCTTTATTTGTTTGAGTCGACCCTAGAAGGTCAAGCTGTAGAGCATATTAATAAGGCTCCTTCCAGCATTGTAGTTCGACAACCTTTTGATTATTAATAAAGTAGAACTTTTTCCCTACAAGTTTTCTCTCTAAGAATCTTATGCGCTTAGAACCTAGTTGAGACCAGCCCTCCTAGCTCTAAGTTTGTGATTTATCACGAGGTTCATCACCCCTCGTGTGGTTCACTTCACCCTTCCATCGAATACCAACCAGAAAAACCCCTATCCAGAAGCCTAAGGTTGAGTTTCTCACCTAATCTTCTACAAACAGCCCACGCGCATACATCCTTGAATCAAGGCTTGTATCATTTTGGTATCAAAGCTTAAAGCTCCTAAACCAGGTTGTTTCTATCCTTTTGCTTGTCTTATTTTTAGTTCTTGCATTAGTTTAAGTCGTATTCAAGAAAAATAAAAAAAAACAACATCAAACTCCAAACCGAGTGCATCTAGCCTCCTACGTGTATCACTAGGGTTTAGATTCACTTTTGCATTGTCTTTCACGTTTTCCTTTTTGTTTAATTCATATTTCCATTAATTTTAAGTTAAATTAAAAAGAAAAAAAAAGAAAAAGGAAAGAAAAGAGAATAGGAAAATACCCAAGATATTTCGAATTGGACAGCTAGCACAAGTTGTCTAGGAAGTTTCCTTTTTCTTGTAGTCAAATTTCCTTTCCTTAAGATTTTTCCTTTTTGCATTTTTTTCAACCCCATATAAAAAGAAAACCCTCCTAATAATTTAGGAGCACCCTAATTATCTTCTTTCTTTGTAGCACACCATGGGAGAAGAGAATAGAGACGCAGCTGAAGCCATGATGGCCATGTTCACCACACTCCAAACACAACTCGCATCCATAGGCGAGAGGTTGGA
>CM032156.1:22784988-22874558 GCA_018901935.1 Pugionium cornutum | reverse complement strand
GGATGTCTTGGTTCTTACGCTTGATGTGCTGCTCAGCTTGCACAGATAGGTGGAACAAGTCTTTGAAGTCATTGTAGATTTGCCTTTCCACCTTGCGGCTGATCCTTTCTTGGAGTCCATCCAAGAATTGTGCCATCAATGCTTCTTCATCATCATTGAGCTCCAATCTGTTCCTTAACCTCTCGAACTCTTCATAGTACTCCTCTACTGATCTGGTACCCTGCTTAAGAGTACGAAAACGTCGTTGCAAATCCCTATGAAAGTAAGGTGGAACATACCTTTGTCGCATGAGGTCTTTCATGTCGACCCATGAGTCTACGGGTCTCATTCTCTTCCACCTTCTGTCAGATACCTCACGATCCCACCAGATGAGGGCATTGTCCGTGAGTTGTGCTACTGCCATTGAGACTCTCCTAGGTCCTGGTTGGTTGTAGTGATCAAAGATATGATCCATTCGCTTCTCCCAATCTAGGTAAGCCTGGGGTCTACTTTTCCTGCAAAAGTTGGAGGAGTTAGTTTAACATCAGGATGAATTACCCGTTGTAGGTGTGTTCATCTCCATCCTCATGACGTCTAGGAGGCATTCTTGGTCTCTGGTGAAGACCATATGGCTCGAAGCCATCATCCTCTGCCTCTGGTTGTCGTGGAGGTCTTCTCGGCCTATGGTGATAGTAATGAGGTTGTGTGTCCTCATCTCCATCTGGCTGGGGCTCCTCCTGTTCGTGCCGTGTCCTAAGGTACTCAGGACCCTCAGGACGGTCTTGCTCAGCTCTCACGTGCCTTATGGCCTGGAATCTCACTGGTCTTTCCACGCGCTCCAACCTCTCGCCTATGGATGCGAGTTGTGTTTGGAGTGTGGTGAACATGGCCATCATGGCTTCAGCTGCGTCTCTATTCTCTTCTCCCATGGTGTGCTACAAAGAAAGAAGATAATTAGGGTGCTCCTAAATTATTAGGAGGGTTTTCTTTTTATATGGGGTTGAAAAAAATGCAAAAAGGAAAAATCTTAAGGAAAGGAAATTTGACTACAAGAAAAAGGAAACTTCCTAGACAACTTGTGCTAGCTGTCCAATTCGAAATATCTTGGGTATTTTCCTATTCTCTTTTCTTTCCTTTTTCTTTTCTTTTCTTTTTAATTTAACTTAAAATTAATGGAAATATGAATTAAACAAAAAGGAAAACGTGAAAGACAATGCAAAAGTGAATCTAAACCCTAGTGATACACGTAGGAGGCTAGATGCACTCGGTTTGGAGTTTGATGTTGTTTTTTTGATTTTTCTTGAATACGACTTAAACTAATGCAAGAACTAGAAATAAGACAAGCAAAAGGATAGAAACAACCTGGTTTAGGAGCTTTAAGCTCTGATACCAAAATGATACAAGCCTTGATTCAAGGATGTATGCGCGTGGGCTGTTTGTAGAAGATTAGGTGAGAAACTCAACCTTAGGCTTCTGGATAGGGGTTTTCTGGTTGGTAAAAGATGGAAGGGTGAAGTGAACCACACGAGGGGTGATGAACCTCGTGATAAATCACAAACTTAGAGCTAGGAGGGCTGGTCTCAACTAGGTTCTAAGCGCACAAGTCTCTCTTGAGAGAAAGCTTGTAGGGAAAAAGTTCTACTTTATTAATAATCAAAAGGTTGTCGAACTACAATGCTGGAAGGAGCCTTATTAATATGCTCGACAGCTTGACCTTCTAGGGTCGACACAAATAAAGAAAAAGGAAAGTTTACAAAAGTGCACAAAAGGAAAAGATACAAAAGTGCATAACCGAAAAAGGACCTATTCCTAAAATGTTCTTGACTCAATAATGTAAAGCAACTAGATCCTACCCTGCAAAACAGAAAGAGGCATATATTCGAATGTAAACTTACCTCAACTCACCTCACGGCCAAGAAATGGAAGGTGGCCGTCCTTGTGGCATGCACGCGCCTTGCTCCTAGTCTTCGACTTGGAGTAGGGTTAAATATCTTTGGGCCCTGACCTCTCTTGCCACTAAAGCCCAAGTCTCTGATGTTCCTTGTGTTGTTGAGAAGCCTTTGGACTCTAATTTGCTCTTCTGGCCCATTGTCCTTAGCTGCTCTTCCTCTAGGAGCTTGTTGACCCATAAGCTGAATTTGTGGAAGAGTGCTCTTGATCTGCTTCTTGTCATTGCTCCTGGAGGTACCACTGGTGTAGATGCTCCTGGAGGTACCACTGGTGTAGATGCTCCTTCTAGGTGCATGTCCTGGAGCTGGTAGCTCATTTGGTCCGAGTCCTCTTGTGTAGAAGTGGAAGTGCGCGTGTACTCGGCTGGATCGGCTGTACCGGCTGGATTGTGCGTGGTACTGGCCGGAATGACTTCAGGACCGGCCAAGTTGATCCCGGAGTCGGCGGTGTCATCAGAGGGACCGGCGGTGTCATCCACGTCCCCACCAAGTGTGCCGGAAGCTTGGGCCTCTCCGCCGGCAATGTTGACCGGTCTGGTCCTATAGGTCGAGGGTCCGGCGGTACTGTCTGGTCTGGCAGGCGCGCCAGATGGTCCTGCTGTCTCGGGCAAGCTTCCTGATCGGCCAGTCTGGTCTCCTGGCTGGATGTACGACCTGATGTCCTCATCACCAGCCCTCCTAACTTCTAAGTTGTGATTTATCACGAGGTTCATCACCCCTCGTGTGGTTCACTTCAGTTCTCCATCCAATACCCACCAGAAAACCCCCATCCAGAACCCTAAGGCCGAGTTTCTCGCCTAATCTTCCCCAAGCAGCCCATGCGTGTTACGGCCTTGATTCAAGGCTTGTATCATAAGGTGACCAAATTTGATGGTTAAGTTGTTTATTGCTCTAGAATCAACACACATACGCCATGTACCATCCTTCTTAGGTACTAAAGGACTGGAATGATTTACATGAGCTAAGGTCTTCTCGGATGTATGCTTTGGCCATCAGATCTTGAACTTGTCATTCAAGTTCGTTGGTCTTGGTTGGGTTCATTCGGTAGGCAGGCCGATTGGACAGCTACACGGTAGGCACTAGATCAATCTGGTGTTCAATGCCTCGGATTGGGGGTATTCCTACCAGAATCTCTTCTAGGAACACGTTTTGGAACCTATCAAATAATAGGAGGACTTTGGGAAGAAGTTCCTTCTCATTAAAACCTAAAAACAATCCTTCTCTAAAGACCATGAAAAGCATATAAGTGTCTTGATACAAACATTTGTTAATGGAACTCTGGTTAACATAAAGGTTGTTCTTAATTACCTTGGAGCCCTTGGCAAACTTAGTTTGCATTTCATGGACTTCGGCCGGGGTGTGTGGGAAAAGTTGAAACTTGCGCTTGTCATGGCTGAAGGAGTAGTGGTTGGTGCAGCCATTATGGAGGATCTCCTTGTCAAAGTGTCATGGCCGACCTTATAGTAGGTGGCCAACTTGCATGGGTACTACATCGCACACCACTTGGTCACTTTAATTGTTGATGTTGAATGCTATGGTGACTTGTTCTTTGATCTGAAGCTCCGTCTTGTCGTTTAGGCATCTAATTCAATATGGTCATGGGTGTTTGGTTTTCTTGAGGCCTAACTTGTCTACCATGAACCTGCTGGCCACGTTAGTACAATAGCCATCGTCTATGATTAGACTACAAACCTTGTTGTTGACAGCAAAGCAAGTGTGAAAAAGTTTTTCCTTTGCATGGTCTCCGGGTCCACCAAGGCACTTAGAGCATGCCACCAACATTTCCCGGCATCGGGGTAAGCAACCACCATTTCATGTTTGGAAAATCTATATCCTCTTGTTCATTATAAGACTTATAGTCTCCGGCCATCATGACCCGTTGCTTTAGGCATGCAAATTATACCATCTATTTGAAGTTCATTTGCTTACCATGAGTAACTCTACCCCTCTCAATCACTCCTATAACATCTTGTTGGGAGTGAGTCCTATGCACCTGTATTAGTTGTACATTTCTCTGTTCAGCATCATTTGATTGCACAGTGTTTTGTTCGTTTGAACATGAAATTGTAGTTGTGGGTGTAGGTGCATCAGTTACTTGTGAAACATCATATTCTAGATCTATGGGCTGAACTGTTAGACGCTGATATGAACTGTCGCGAATAAAACATTCACAATTTCTTGAAACACTTTTGCTCTCTTGTTATAGACTCTGTAAGCAGAACTAGTTCCTAATTAACTAAGAAATGTACCATCATCACTCTGAAAATCGACGTTACCTAGCTGATCTTTGTCATTTAGAATGCAGCATGCGCATCCAAAAATAAGAAAATAGCTAACACTTCGTTTTTTTCAATTCCGCATTTCATAAGGAGTTTTGTTGGTCCCTTTTTTGATAAACATCTGGTTGATGATGTAACAAACAGTATTGATCACCTAAGCCCAGACGTGTTTTGCTACATGATTCCCATACATCATTGCTTTAACCATTTTCTACAGAGTTCTATTTTTTCTTTACACTACACTAATCTGAGGTGATGTACGCAGTGCTGAGAACTAATGAACAATACCCTCATTCATACATAATAAGTCAAACTGTTCATTCTGAAATTCACCACCATGATCACTTTGGATAGTATTAATTCCCCATTTTTTACTCCTATGTTGTAAGGAAAGGATCTTAAAACTGTCTAGAATCTTTGAATTTTCTCTCAAAAATATGATCCAAGTGTATCGAGTGAAGTCATCTACTAACACAAAGATGTACTTCCTACCAGACATGCTTTCCACTTGGATCAGTCT
This sequence comes from Pugionium cornutum, assembly GCA_018901935.1. NCBI lineage: Eukaryota > Viridiplantae > Streptophyta > Magnoliopsida > Brassicales > Brassicaceae > Pugionium > Pugionium cornutum. The sequence goes on along the minus strand of CM032156.1, from coordinate 22,869,831 downwards.
CATTAAATCCATATGAACCAGTTCATGTGCATGATGTAGTTTGATATCTTGAACAGATTGATATTGAACTTCACTTATTTGCCTTTATTACATGGACCACATATGACGTTTGAATTAAAACTTAGTTTCCGTAGACCTCAAATAACTTCATAATTTGCTAGGTTAACCATAATGTTGATATTAAAGTGATCTAACTTCTGGCCAAGCCTGTGTGACATTCTCCTGAATTGTGCATAAACACTTCTTATTGGATTTTCACATGTAGTAGTTGTGACCTTACTGACCCATCCTTATCAATTGTCTCATAATCGCTCCTGTTGAATGTAACTGCAATTTTATCATCACACAATTAACTGCTACTAATTAGATTAGCTTTCAACCCATCACAACATAATACACATCCATTTTGTTCAAGTTTGTTCTCGCCACCAGTTGCACACTTTTCTCTAATCTTGTCTTTGGCTACATCTCCAAAAGTCACTTTCACTAAGAACTTCTTCAAAATTGCTTAGAACACTTTGTAAACCTGTCATATGCCTTGAACATCTATTGTCGAAGTCCTAAGACTCATCTTCTTTGTCAGTCTTCTGTTTATCAGCGGTGCAGGCTATATGGTACCACAATCTCTGTTTTTTTATCCAAACCTTATTTCTGCTCAACATGCCTCTATGAAAATCCTTCTAATGCATGATTTGAGAAACTTTATTCCAAAATTTATAGCAATTGACCTTAAGAGTGTCATTGTTTTCCACAATACCAACAGTCTCTTTATTGTTCCATTCCAACCTTTATGTTGGTTGATGTCTTGAGAGGTCGCAAAGAGATTTGAATGGCTGGAGTAGCTTTGAAAAAGGTTGTTGATGAGCTTGAAGTATTACCATGAAATCCAAGTCCCCACTTGGTTTGACCAATTCATCAAGAAGACAGAAGCATGTCAAGATGTTCAGTTATTTTACTCAGCATCTTGATGTTGCGTTGATGGAGTTTTAAGTTTTAATCACGAGTACAATTCCAAGTGCATAGCAAATCGAATAGTAGTTGGGTATCGAATCGTCAAGGAAGTAAGAATAGCACACTAAGAATGCATGAAACACTTAAATCTAGGTTGATACTAATTGATTTTTTGATTGGTTATCTAATTATCTAATTGCAAAGAAAGTAAATACAAGTTTATTCAATAAACAAGAAATATGGATAGTGGGCAAGACATTCGATTCGGGGCAATCTTCCTTTGACTAACGATTCTACATGTTAGATTAGATAAATCTCTAATACTTAGAACATTATCCAATAGACTGATCCACTCTTGTGGCAGCCCGTTCACCAGCCTATAGACTACAAGTCTTTTTGGACAACAATCTATCGCCTAGTGATCATTGGGTTCGAGTCTAATCCTGTCAACTTATCGCCTTAGACATCAATTCTCGTTGGCTAAGATGCAATAGGGATGAATAGGCCTACCTACCCGTTCTGTCTACACTTCTCAGGAGTAGAACATCATCGATCTAAGCATTAATTATCTACTACAATCCCTAGCTTTAAGCACACCCTAAACCTAAGGGATTTGTCACCTAATCTACCTAAACAACCTTAAGTCAATATCAGATTCCCCTAATCCACCTTACCTACAATCCATTTAGAAAACTACTCAAACATATTCATTAAAACAGTAAGCATAAAGAAGTAAAGGCAAATAAACATAAGATAACAGATAAGGTAGAGAAATCCTTCACTAGAAACCAAGAGTGCAAGAACAAGGGGTGAAACCAATCTCTCCTCTCTCTAAAAATGTCCAGAGACAAAAACTAAAAGAAACTTGAACAAAATTTAGACTAAAAGTGTTTAAAAAGGTTTATATAGTATCCCTAGCAATTATATTTAATCCCGGGACAAACCGATTAAGTAAAAATAAATTTAGTGGATTTTGAGCTCGGGTTGGCCAAGATCAGAAGACTCACAATCCCACCATATGAGGATATTATCTTTGAGTTGTGCTACTGCCATGGAAACTCTCCTAGGGCCCGGTTGATTGTAGTGGTCAAAGATGTGATCCATCCTCCTCTCCCAATCTAGATAGGCCTCGGGGTCTACTTTTCCTGCAAAACTAGGAGGTGTTAGCTTAACATCATGACTGTTTACCCGATTGTAGGCGTAGTAATCTCCATCCTCATGATGTCTAGGGGACATCATTGGTCTCTGGTGATAACCATAGGGCTCGTAGCCATCGCCCTCTGCTTCTGGTTGCTGTGGAGGTCCTCTCGGTCTAGGGTGATAGCCGTGAGGCTGTGCGTCCTCATCTCCATCCAGCTGAGGCTCCTCCTGTTCTGGCCGTGTCCTAGGGTGATCAGGACCTTCAGCAGGGTCTTGGTCATCCCTCACGTGCCTTATGGCTTGGAATCTCACCAGCCTTTCCACACGCTCCAATCTCTCGCCAATTGATGCGAGTTGTGTTTGGAGGGTGCTGAACATGGCCATCATGGCCTCAGTTGCATCTTGATTTCTTTTTGCCATTGTGTGCAACAAGAAGAAAAAAAACAAGTTAATTTGCTCCTAAGAATCTATTAGGAGATTTTCTTTTATAGGAGAAGATGTAACTAGAAAAAGGAAAATTTTGAAAAAGGAAAAAATAGAAAAAAGGAAACTTCTAACAATTAATGCGCAAATATCCTAGATTCTTTTGGTCGATTTTTCTTGTTAGTTTTCTATTTTTTTATTTTAACTTAAATAATAATGGAAATATGCTTAAACAAAAAAAGAAAAACGAAGTTGCAATGCAAATAATGAATCTAAGTCCTAGTGATGCACGTAGGATCTAGATGCACTCGGTTTGAAGCTAGATGTTATTTTTTGAATGAAAGTTAAATTAATGCACGAACTGAAAATAAGACTAAAGTAAAGGATAGAAACAACCTGGTTTTATGGGTTTAAGCTCTGATACCAAAATGATACAAGCCTTGAATCAAGGCTGTAACATGCGTGGACTGCTTGGAGAAGATTAGGTGAGAAACTCGACCTTAGGCTTCAGGATAGGGGTTTTCTGGTGGGTATTGGATGGAGAGGTGAAGTGAACCACACGAGCGGTGATGAACCTCGTGATAAATCACAACTTAGAAGCTAGGAGAGCTGGTCTCGACTAGGGTTCTAAGCGCACAAGTTTTTAGAAAAAACTCGTAGGAAAAAAGTTCTATTTTTATTAATATTAAAAAGTTGTCAAACTACAATGCTGAAAGAGCCTTATTAATATGCTCGGCAGCCTTGACTTTCTAGGATTGACTCAAAAGAAAAATGGAAAAGTTACAAAAGTGCACAAAGAAAATTACAAAAAGGAAATAACCAAAAAAGAACTACTACCTAAATTGTTCTTGACTCAAAAATGTAAAACTTCTAATTCCTACCCTGAAAACAGAAAAGGCAAGTATATAAATGAAAACTTACCATTCTTACCTTTCGGCCAAGAAATAGAAGGTGGCCGACCTTGTGGCATGCACGCGCCTAGCTCCTAGTCTTCGACTTGAAGTAGGGTTATGAATTGTTGGGCCCTGACCTCTTTTACCACGAAAGCCCAAGTCTCTGGAGTCCTTTACAATGTTGAGAAGCCTTTGTACTCTTCCTTGTACTCTTGTCCCAATGCTCCTTGTCGACCATCTTCTAGGAGCTTGTCTACCCACAAACTGAACTTTTGGAAGAGTGCCCTTGTTCTGCTCCTTGTCATGGCTCCTGGTGGCACCACTGGTGTAGAAACTTCATCCAGGTTCATGCCTTGAAGCTGGTAGCTTAGCTGATCCGAGTCCCCTTGTGTAGATGTGGAAATGGTGGTGCAACCGGCTGGATCGGCTGGACTGTGCGAAGAGCTGGCCGAGTTGTCATCGGAGCCGGCCAGATTGATTCCTGAGCCGGCGGCATCACTAGTTGGGCCGGCGGTTTCATCCACTTCACCGCCAGTTGGGCCGGAGGTTTGGGCCTCTCCGCCGGAAATGTTGTTCGGTCCAGCCCAGCTAGTCGTAGGGCTGGCGGTACCACTTGGGCCGGCAGATGTGCCAAATGGCCCGGCTATCTCGGGCAAGCATTCTTGTCAGTCATTCTGGTCTTCTGGCCGGCCAGACGATCTGATGCCCTCATCAATATGCAAATGCAATGAAATCTTATATGTTTATAGACTCAATCCTAACACATAGAATGTAAATGACCGTGAATTTTTTTTGGTTTTTTGAGTGTTTTTCAGTTTTTGTGTTTTTCTAATGAATAAATATATGTACAATACAAAATAATGCAAATATGACCATCAGTGTTCCCTCCCCCGGACTTATCTCTCACCGTATTGGTGAGAAAATAAATACAAAAGAGAGATGAAAATAAAGGAAACAAAAATGATTAAAACAGAGTAGAGTTTGAGTGATTGGTACCTCTTTATTGGTGGGAAAAGGTTGAGAGAGATGGTGTGCTCGTTCTTGGGTGTGATGTCATGTAGGTGGAGTAGCCAGGGAGGTCCTCCAGCAAGATAAGCGTGGTGGTTGATCGGAGAATGTCCAGGAGATTGTCCGGTACCGCCTTCATGCACAATTGGTCTCCATACATCGGCCTACCCGCGATCGGCCACAAGGGCAGTGTCCTTCAACTTGTCTTAGCTCCTTTTTCCTTCTCCTGTTTGTATCTGGACAGCTTGGGCTTGAAGTGTATACCAATTGATCTCGATCTTGGGTCTGCCTATTCTACCTTGTGCTCAACCAACTTGTCTTTCTCACTAAAGTTACCATTTCTAGTGTCTTCATTCGCCAAGAAATGTTCATCTTTGGTCGATGCTAATGGCTTCCCGTTCGTATCCTCCAAACCTCCAAAGGTAGCTTGAGAGAAAACCTTGCCCTCGATCGTGTGTTCCTTGCATGTCTCTTTGATGTTGAACATGAGAGTAGAAGTTTTTAAGTTGAGTTCAACTATACCTTTCCGCATGTCGATTACAGCTCCGGCGGTGGCTAGGAATGTTCTCCCCAATATTATTGGATTGACTGGATCCTCATCCATCTTTAGCACAACAAAATCCGTGGGGGTTATTGAGTCGCCAAACCTTTACCGGTAAATTTTCTAAGACCCCAATAGGAGACATCTTAGACCTGCCAAAACCAGCGAGATGTGAGCCTTCTTGAAGTATGTTAAACCCACTCTCTGAGCCTTCTTGAAGTCTGTTAAACCAACTCTCTAAGATGCGAGCACCAGGAATTTACCAAAGGAAAAAGGTACTAAGGTGCAAGGAAGAGTGAAACTACCTGGATCTTGAAGTTTCTCCTGTGTAGAGCCTTGGAGTATTGCACTACATTCATGATTGTCCATTGCTGGTCCTTCCTCAACACCCTTTCTTTTCTCCATCTCATATTCCTTGAGCTTTTGCATTCTTGGATGATATTTCATCCAGCCTGGGAGTGGCCCTTTGATTGAGTTTAGTTGTCTCCTGAGCTTTTTGTACTGTAGTTTGAGGATTGGCTCCTTAAACCTTTCAGGAAATGGAAGTTTCTCAAGAGTTTTGAGTTCATAGGACTCTCTCTCTCCTCATTCACTTCCTAAACTCTGGGAGAAACCTTTTTCAGCTTCGCCTGGGGCAGGGTCAACCGTGTTTCCATTTGCTTCATTTAAAAGTCATTGTTGCTTTCTTCCCTTTCTGGCTCGGTTTCCTCTACCTCCCCCTTATATGTGGGTGCATCTTCACTGCTTATCAAGATGGATTGACAGTACTCTTGTGGGTTTACTTCAGGTTCACTAGAGAGTTTACCTTTTGGTGCATAAGAAAAAGAAGTTATATGTGCAAACTGGCTGTCCAGCGCCTTAAGAGGAGAGGAGAGTTGCTCATACTTGGTATTGAGCTTCCCAAAGGCATTGTCTGCCTTACTGTTGATCTCAGCCATATTCTTGTTCATCTCTATTGCTTCCTTTACCTGACCTTCCAATATCTCATGCAAAAGTGTCTTTGTGTCGTCTTCCTGGACAGTTTTAGGTGCGGGTGGTACATTGAGTGAAAGGGGTTGCTGCTGCTGACTGTATTCCATCTTAGGTTGAAATCCAGGAGGCTGATACTTGGGTTTTGGCACGTACTCTTTCTGGAAACCTTGAGGTGGAGGCTTGTAGGGCTGGTAGCTTTGGTCATGCGGCTTGTATGGAGGAAACCTTAAGTCCTACATGTTCTCCAAATTGGTGGTTCTGTATGAGAAGTTGGGGTGGTTTCGTTAGTTCTGATTGAAACTCATCTGATACCCTGACGACCCCCTAATGTAGTTCATCTCCTCATAACATTCCTGGACGTCGTTCCCTTCTTCTTGATACGCATGGTACCCATCAAACTCTCCTACAAAGTTCATTGCTCGTTGAGACACTTGCAGCACTCTGTCAAGCTTCTCATTCAATGCCTTCATCTCTGTTCTATGCTCATATTCATAGCCTCTTGATGTGATCATTGTCCCAACCCCCGGCCAAGTCGCCGGCCCAGCCGGTCTAAGGAACACAAAAGCGGCCAAATACGTGCAAAATGATACATGGTTGTATCTTAATGAATTCAAGCCTAACCAAGAAGCGGCCAACCAAGGCCGAACCTGGCCTATATAGTCAGGATTATATATAATCCTGACTCACAGAGGACATGCGGCAACATGGATCATACCCCAAACTAGACCAAATCAAATCATGCACCATTTATCAAGTTGGTGTTGTCCGAACTTACCATATTTGGAACTTTCCTTATATGAAAGTCTCCAAACATTTTTTAGATACCAGGAGACTTTTTGGTACTTATAGTAGCTCTCTTAAGAACTTCTAAAGGCCCAAACATGCCTTGGACAAGGTGGGTCCATCCTTGCCTTCAAAAGAACCGATTGGAGCCGTTTATGGCAAATGAGATGACCAATTGGTTTAATCACTTTCAAACCAACACATGGAGTCTGGGAAATATTATTAAGGCCCTAATGAAACCCAATATCAACCTACCATGCACCAGCCACAATAGGATCAAACGGATCCCTCTTTTCTAAGACTTGCCATATATGGATCGAAGTGCACTTAATGCTTTCAGATTACAACATCTCTATTATTTGCAACTTGGGGACATACTGAAGACTTTCGAAAGTATCCAGAATGTACCTAGACACCTTACATTTGCCCCTAAGCTCTCAAGATACAAACATCTATACTTTCCATATTGGCCAAACTAAACATTAAGGACCAACAACCAAATATTTTAAATGTATGATTTCCTTTTCTTTTTTTAGAAATTATGACCGTTGCTATGAGCATTATATAAGCTCAGCACAACCTCATTGTAAAGATAGACCACCATTGAAACAAAAAGTTGAATGCAAAATAGTTTCTTCAAAGCATTGTCTTTTAATCTTGTTCTTGTTCTTTAGAAACTAAGTGTGTGATTCACATTCTTTCTATTGAAGCCATGGCCAGATTAGTTTGAGAGATTCAAACTCCCTTGGTTCACCTTGATCGTGTGATTCGATCAAAAATCACTCTTTTTAGTTCCCTTGCCTGCTTAAGCCAAGAGAAATTCTCGGTATTGCGAGTTACGATCGTACCGTTTGTGAGAATTATACTCAATCTTACATCATTTGGTATCAGAGCTAAAGACTCCTATCTCAGGTTGTGTTAATCCAACCTTTATCATTTATGTTTTATACTTTTATTTTGCATTTTCTTATTTACAATATTATCCAAAATTCAAATAAAAAAATTGTTCTTATTCTTATTTGCATTGTTTCTTGTTGATTCTTGTTGTTTCTTATTTTTTCCTCTCATATAAATTTAAAACCAAACAAAAATATTTTCATTTCATATTTACTTAACTTCGTTCATAATAAGAAAAAAAAAGAAAAAATATAAACATCATTCACTTTGTTATTTTCTAATTTAGTTGGTAGTTAAGTTTTAAAGAAAATGAGATTTATAAAATATATATTTTTATTCTTTTCTTCCTAATTAAAATTTAAATAGAAAACCAAAAATAAATATTGTCTTTTAATTTGTTATTAAATTAGTTGCCAAAAATAACCAAAAACAAAAACCATAAAAATATTACTTTGTGTTGATTTACTTTTGCTACTACTTATGTGTTAATACTAAATTTTCGCTCAAGTGTAGTTTCTTATTTGTGTATTTTGACTTAAATTTCTCTTTTTCTTTGTGCAAGGTACAAATTTAATATATGGAGTATTATGAGGAAGAAAGTCCATACCAATTCTTTCAAGACAGTTATTGTGATAAATGACACCAAGACTTGTCCAATATAGATGATTCCTATGGATATGAGACATGGCATGAAACTGTTCAGAATATGATTTTGACAATGAAACAGAAGTTGAAGAACTTTAACCAGAGGCATCAGACTACTATTCCACTGACAGAAGCTCCCCAAACACAATTACATGTTGCCATTTCGGTGTGTCAAGCCAAGTGTCAACTTACGCCACTCCACCTAGATCAAGGAATCGGACCGGTAAGGTATGTATTTAAAATTCTAAATCTCTAACTTTTTCAGGGTATAAAAAGGATCCAGATGAATACATCCGATGGAAAAGTAACATGAAACAATGGTTGCGCTCAAACAACATCTCCAAAGAAGAGAAACTCTCATATGTCGTTGATATGCTCGTTAGAGATGCCTACAATTGGTGGTTGAAGGAAAATGTACGGACCTTCTACAACCAACCTATACTTGATTAGGAAGTCCTCAAGGCAGGAATGTATAGGGAGTTTGTGAAAAGGTACCAAACACACAGAAACATCACCACACATCCTATGTACCCAACAACATCGAGGAGTGAGATGTCTACACCAAACTTGCAGCCCTTTCATAAGCCCAAGCTTTCCTACTACTCTGCATAAAAACGTGTTTTGAAACACCTTAGAAGGAAAAAAGGTAGCTAAGCCGATGGTCCAACCCAAAATTGACCATCAAGTTCGAAAGCCTCAACCCATAGCACACATTCAACCATAAAAGCCATTGCTTAGACTACACGACAAGAAAACGTCAGGTAAGTCCTCTAAAAATGTGAAATAGATGAAATTATATGTTATAGATGTCAAGAAAGAGGATATTTTGCTAAGACATGTCCAACTTGACAACTAATAACAAGCTTACAAGTAGAACCCGAAAATGTTAAGCCTAAAAGTGTTAAGGAAATAAAGGAATCTGAATTTGAAAATTCCAGAACTAGCATAATGCACTTCTCTTTGTCAAAGATTGTTGAAATAGGTATAGGTACACAAAGATCCAACAAAGACCAAGAAGAAACACCTCCTACTCTAAACCGATGTTTGGAACAAAGAGTAGACCATGGAGAATCCAACACCTTGAAGACCAAGCAAAGAAACCAGCTGCCATGGAAAGGAGTAATTGCTTCCTTACTTATCAAGGAGAAACCACCAGATCCACAATGGCCACATCCAAACCATATGAGGGCCATAAACCGAGATAATGCCCTAAACCCTCAAGTAAATCAAGGTATTAACTTTCCTTCTCTATATGCAGGCCAAAATGTTTTGAGGGAAAAACCTTCTGAAGGGGGAGGGATTGATTTAGTCATCGGCCCAATCCCTGGCCAAGTTGTCGGCCCGGCCGGCCCACGGAACACCAAGGCGGCCAAATACGTGCAAAAGGATACATGGGTGTATCTTAATGAATTCAAGCCTAACCAAGAAGCGGCCGACCAAGGCTGAACCTGCCCTATAATCCTGACTCACAGAGGACATACGGTGACATGTATCTTACCTCAAACCAGGTCAGATCAAGTCATGCACCATTTATCAAGTTGGTGTTGTCGGAACTTACCATATTTGGAACTTTTCTTATAAGAAAATCTCCAAACATTTATTTGGAGACCAGGAGACTTTATGGTACTTCTAGGAGCTCTCTTAAAAACTTCTAGATACCCAAAGACGCCTTGGACCAGGCGCATCCATCCTTACCTTCAAATGAACCGTTTGGAGCCGTTTATGGCAAAAGAGATGACCAATTGGTTTAATCACTTGCAAACCAAAACATGGCATACAGGAGAGATTATTAAGGCCCTAAAGAAGTCTAATATCAACCTACCATGCACCAGCCACCATAGGATCAGGCGGATCCCTCTTCTCCAAGACTTGCCATATATGGACCGAAGTGCACTTAATGCTTTCATATTGCAACATCTCTATTACTTGCAACTTTGGAACGTATTGAAGCCTTTCCAAAGCATCCAGAACGTACCTAGACACCTTACATTCGCCTCTAAGCTCTCAAGATACAAGAATATATATTTTCCATATTGACCAAACTAAACATTAATGGCCATCAGCCATATCTTTTAAATGTGCGATTTTTTTTCTATTTTTAGACATTAAGACCGTTGCTCTGAGCATTATATAAGCTCAGCACGACCTCATTGTAAAGATAGACCACCATTAAAATAACATTTGAATACAAAGTAGTTTCTTCAAAGCCTTGTCTTTGAATCTTGTTCTTGTTCTTTAGAAACTAAGTGTGTGATTCACTTCTTTTCTATTGAAGCCACGACCAGGTTAGTTTGGAAGATTCAAATTCCCTTGGTTCACTTTTGATCATGTGATTCGATCAAAAACCCATCTTTTTAGTTCCCTTTTCTGCTTAAACCTGGAGAGATTCTCGGCCTTGCGAGTCACAGCCATACCGCTTGTGAGATTGATAATAAATCTTAAAAAACCTCTGCTCCCACGTGAGTTTGTGTCATAGTCTTCCCCATAGTTCCCATTATTTTGAGCAAGATTCTCCACCAAGATCATTCCACTTTCAGCTTCCTGTCCAAGGAAGTTCCTATTGCTCGCCGTGTCTAGGAGTATACGAATTCTAGAGCACTCCTGTGTATAGGGTACTAAGGAGTGACTCGTCTGAGAAGCCATGATGGGGGCCTTCTGCTGTGTAGCTCTTGAAACACTCTCATGCTTCAAAGAAGCTTTCATTACTGTGTTGCACAAAATCTGAAATCTCGTTCCTTAACCTTGTTGTCCTTGAGGCTGGAGAAGAACTTGGATAGAAAGAACTTCTTGCATTGATCCCATGAGGTGATGGCATCATGTGGCAGATTTTTTTCCCACTTGTGAGCCTTATCTCCTAAAGAGAATGTGATACAAGCCTTGATTCAAGGATGTATGCGCGTGGGCTGTTTGGAGAAGTTTAAGGGAGAAACTCGACCTTAGACTTCTTGGATAGGGGTTTTTGGATTGGTATTCGATGAAAAGGTGAAGTGAACCACACGAGGGGTGATGAACCTCGTGATAAATCACAAACTTAGAGCTAGGAGGGCTGGTCTCAACTAGATTCTAAGCGCACAAGATTCTTGAGAGAAAACTTGTTGGGGAAAAAGTTCTATCTTTTTTAATATCAAAAAGGTTGTCGAACTACAATGCTGGAAGGAGCCTTATTAATATGCTCGACAGCTTGACCTTCTAGGGTCAACCCAAATAAGAAAAGGAAAACTTACAAAAGTGCACAAATGAAAAGATACAAAAGTGTATAATCAAAAAAGAACCTATTCCTAAAATGTCTTTGACTCAATAAAAATAAATATTCTAGATCCTACCCTGCAAAACAAAAAGAGGCATATATTCGAATTGAAACTTACCTTAACTTACCTCATGGCCAAGAAATGGAAGGTGGCCGTCCTTGTGGCATGCACGCGCCTTGCTCCTAGTCTTTGACTTGGAGTAGGGTTAAGAATCTTTGGGCTCTGACCTCTCTTGCCACTAAAGCCCAAGTCGCTGATGTCCCTTGTGTTGTTGAGAAGCCATTGGACTCTTCCTTGCATTTTTGTCCCATTGTCCTTAGTCAATCTTCCTCTAGGAGCTTGTCGACCCATAAGCTGAATTTGTGGAAGAGTGCCCTTGATATGCTTCTTGTCATTGCTCCTTGAAGTACCACTGGTGTAGAGACTTCCTCTAGGTGCAAGTCCTGGAGCTGGTAGCTCATCTGGTCTGAGTCTTCTTATGTAGAAGTGGAAATACGTGTGCACTCGGCTGGATCGGCTGTACCGGCTGGATTGTGCGAGGTACTGGCCGGAATGCCTTCAGGACCGGCCAAGTTGATCCCGGAGTTGGCGGCATCACTAGAGGGACCGGCGGTGTCATCCACGTCGCCACCAAGTGTCCCGGAAGCTTGGGCCTCTCCGCCGGCAATGCTGGTTGCTTTGGTCCTTGTGGTCGAGGGTCCGGCGGTACTGCTTGGGCCGGCGGGCGTGCCAGATGGTCCGGCTGTCTCGGGAAAGTTTCCTGGTCGGCCAGTCTGGTCTCCTGGCTGGATGTACGACATGATGTCCTCATCAGAATGGGAACAACCTTAGTTTCAAAGCATCTTCTTAAATCCCATTGATCTTGACCGTTCCACAAATCCTATCAAATTGGTCCAAGTGATCTAAGGGGTCCTCCATTGGCATACCGTGGAACTTGCTGCCTTGCATCATGTTTATCAAGCTCTCCGTGATCTCGAAGTTGTTGTTTTCAACAAGGGGTGGGCGAATTCCAGTTTGATAGTCATATACGTGTGGCTCATCAGATGTCCCTATCACACTATGAGGCCTTTGTGGGTGCATTGGACCTCTTGCTCTCCATTCCTTCTGATACTGACCTCCAGCTCCTTGAGTTTCATTCTCAGCATTATGTGGCAGGTTTTGGTCATGGTGTTGCATCTCCAAATCCCTCCATAGATGATTTGATTGCTCTTTCCTTGCTCTTGCACCTTCTCTTTCCAACCATAGAATGTCGATGTCACTCGGTTGCAGGGTTGTGTTTCCACGGCTTCTTGTGTTCATGCACCTGTAGAAACCAAGTAATTGTAGTCAAAAGAAAAATAAAATACAAACCTAGTCTCTAAGTGAATCAAAACACTAATGACTATTGCTAACTTCCCCGGTAACGGTGCCAAAAACTTGATGGAGTTTTAAGTTTTAATCCTGAATACAACTCCAAGTTTAGAGCAAATCAAGTAGTAGTTAGGTATCGAATCCTCACGGAAGTAAGAATAGCATATTAGGAATGCATGAAACACTTAAATCTAGGAAAATACTAAATGGATTTTTGATTGGTTATCTAATTATCTAATTGCAAAGAAAGAAAAGACGAGTTAATTCAATAAACAAGAAATATGAACAATGGACAAGGTGTTCGATTTGGGGCAATCTTCCTTTGACTAACAATTCTAAAGGTTCAATTAGATAAATTCATAAGACATAGAACACTATCTAGTAGACTGATCCAATCTCGTGTCAGCAGCCCATTCACCAACCTATAGACTACAAGTCTTTTGCACAGCAATCTATCGCTTAGTGATCATTGAGTTCGAGTCTATTCTGGTCCACCTATCGCCTTAGACATCAACTCTTGTTGGCCAAGATGCAATAGGGATGTTTAGGCATACCTACACGTGTATCTACACTTCTCAGGAGCAGAACATCATGGATCTAAGCATTGATTAGCTACTTCAATCCCTAGCATTAAATACACCCTAAACATCAGGGATTTGTTATCTAACCTACCTAAACGACCTTAAGTCAATATCAGATTCCCCTAATCCACCTTATCCACAATCTGTATAGAAAACTACTCAAACATATTCATTAAAACGATAAGCATAAAGAAGTCAAGGAAAATAAACATAAGATAAGAGATATGGTAGAGAAATCTTTCACTAGAAACCAAGAGTGCAAGAACAAGGGGTGAAACCAAGCTCTCCTTTCTCTAAAAACGTCTAGAGACAAAAAAAAACTAATAGAAACTTGAACAAAACTTAGATTAAAAGTGTTTTAAAAGGTTTTATATAGTATTACTAACAATTAGGTCTAATACTGGGACAAACTGGTTAAGTAAAAATAGGTTTAGTGGATTTTGGGCTCGGATTGGCCCGAGATCGGCCACATGAGATCGGCCTAATGGTCAGTCTCGTGTTGGGCATGGAAATCATGCAGTTTGGCCTCAGATTGGCCATGGTGAAATCGGCCCATTGGCCAGTCTCGTGATGGACAGTGAAATTGCACAGGTTGTCTTAAGATCGACCATGGTGAGATCGGCCTAATGGCCAATCTCGTGATGGGCAGTGAGCACATGTTGCCTAATAGTCGATCTCTTGGGTAGTGAGTTTTGCTTGAATTGGATTGGGATTGGCCAGGCTAGGAAAAGAGTTGGCTTGGGATCGGTCAGGCTGGGAAGGGAGCTGATTTGAGATCGGTCTAATGGTGAGATTGACCTCTTGGGCGATCTGGTAGTGAGTGGGTTTGACATCGGCCTAATGGCTGATCTCGTGATGGGTAGTGAGTTTTGCTTGAGTTGGCTTGGGATCGGGTAGGCTGTGAAGGGATTTGGCTTGAGATCGGCCATGGTGAGATTGGCTCATGTTGAGATTGGCCTCATGGCCGATCTGGTAGTGAGTGGGTTTGAGATCGATCACATGAGACCGGCTTAATAGCCGATCTCGCGATAGACAGTGAGTTTTGTTTGAGTTGGATTGGGATCGACCAGGCTGGGAAGGGAGTTGGCTTCGTATTGGCCAAGCTGGACAAGGAGTTAGCATGAGATCGGCCATGGTGATATTGGTCTCATGGCCGATATGGTGATGGATAGTGAGTGGCTTTGAGATCGGTCAGGATGAGATCGGCCAAATGGCCGATCTCGTGATGGGCTGAAAGGATTCTTGAGATCGGCCAAGCTGGGATCGGACTGATGGCCAGTCTCGTGGCTTCCAGGAGACTCCTTGGCCAGTTCTTATTGTTTGTTCCCATCTAACTTCTCGTTGTACCTGAAAACATCAAAAAGGTATTTAAGATGCAAAAATGCATGCACTAACCTATATAAGGCAATGCCAAATGCCAATGAATGTAAATGGGTGTACGAGTTCTTTCAAAACTTTTGTAAGAGTTCACTTTCCTAATTTTTGATCACTAGTGGAAACCATCTATCTTCAACCGCATCCCAAGAATCAAGATCAATGCTCTGAATTATCTATGTCATTTGAACCTTTAAGTAGCCAAATTTTCAGTGTCTAACATCAGTGGTTTGGCCACTGTTACAAACCATTGCGAATTCTGTATACTTACCTAAAGATCTCACATGTATTAGGATAAACATAATTTTTAATATATGCTTTTCCTATGATATCAATTATGTGTAGAGAACTCGACAAACAGATTTCTAACTTAGAAAGCGCAAAATTGAAACACTTGTATATTATATTTTGTATAAATTGATCTCTTACAAGGATTACACTTAGTCAAAATATACACACGCTTAAACCATTCCTTTCGGTTGTACCCAATTAAAATATAAAATGTTGTCAGATAACGTCTATGCCAATCAATTGAACAATGCTTCCGAACATGAAAACTTATTTTTCGTACAATGATTCATTTTTTTGCATCTGTATCATGCATTATTTCAAAATTTGCTTTCAAGGTTTCAATATGTTTCCTGTTAATTGTTGTTCTCGATACCACAAGTAGTCCTAGTCAAGAATGTTTGTGTTTTTTCTTATGGTTCGTGAAATCGAAAAGAAAAGAACAAAGTGAGCATTAAATTTCAGATAACACATATTTGAAGTACCAACCAAAATTTCAAGAAGAACAAAAACATTAGTTTTCTTTTGGAAATTTAATTTTCATTTTCCTTCTTTTCTAATAAATAATAAAACTATAATCTTGTTCGTTTGGTTGTCGTAGTCGGTTGTGGTTGTGATTAACATTACGACTGCAACTACGACATATGTTGTTCGTTTGTCTAACGCCAACGGTTATGGTTGTGGTTGATCGCATATTTTTAGTCGTAACGCTGTTTTAATCAGCGGTCGAAAAAATTATGAGGCATGACATAGCATCTAACCGCTACGTATGCCAAAAGTAATTGTGACAGCTAAACGAATAACAATCTACAGTAGCCGAAGCTATAGAACCTGCGACTAACAAACTAATATGACCTATATCTATAGATTTGTATAAGTAAAGAAACAAATTACAAAAATGATTATTAGAAAGGTTTGAATCCCTCCTCTCCCACAACCGGTCCCAAAGGAAAGGACTTTTCGTTGTCTAGATGTTAGTAATTGCTATCTTTTAGCAGTTTACTTTGGTTGAATGCAATCACGTTAACTCTGGTTTTTAGAGCTATAAGTTGAAGAATGAGATAGAACCAATGATGTGTTATGATATAGATAGGCTTGGAACTGTTAATCTGTACTCTTTATCTATCTTGATCGAAGTGGATTTCATACATACTGGTTATTTGACTTCACTCTTATTTTGACTGTTAACTATTGTCTCTTTCATTAAAATAAAACAATTTGGTAACTAAACATATCAAAATCCGTTTTTAACCACCACGAAATATTCTAGTTGGAGATAGTACTACATCACACACTTTGAAATAAACTCTTTTGTTTGAAATAGAAATAATCATTTTAGAAATAACTCTCCAGCCTTACCTGAGGTCAGAGGACTTTTCTTGATTACTATCCAACTAGAGAAAGTACTGGCTATAGGATTAAGAGATAATCAGTCTACAAATTAACATTACCAATTACATTAGTTTGCCAGTAGACACTATAAAGAGAGGACTCTTTTCTCATATATCAAGCTCTAGCCGCGTAGTCATTCTCTAGTCTCCCATATAAAGAGAGGTGGTGACCCATTTCTAAATAACTCTTGATGTCAAAATGTGGGCTTACTCGCTGATCCTAAATGGGTCATGCTAGATTGTATCTTTGGATTTTGAATTCGCGATAAATTGCAAAACCTATCATATAAGCGTTTTAGGCTTAGCTATAGAGGATATCAGTTTGGGAAGGTTAGAGCAAGCTCCTCCTATTTATATATTAGTTGCATTATCAACATATGGGTTTCTACCTATTAGTTAAGAAACCCAATACATTATCCTCCTTCTTTCTTTAGATTGGGTCACACAAAGGGTGGACTACAAAAAGGGCCCAAATAGAGATGTATAACCTAGTTGTTCCCCTGTATAAATTCCCCTTCTGTTGTTGCGGGCTATGCATCCTGCACAAAAAAAGAACAAAGCTGTCGTGAGAGAATCTTGAGAAAGGGGAGTGAGAGAGAGAAACAAATAAGGTTATTGTAGTGTTTTCTTTCTAAATCTATTTTCTCTAGAGTTGTTTCATTATAAGTCTTCATCACATTTATAGTGGAAATTTGTAGGAGACAGATCCTACCCGAGAGGTACCTTAAGTGGGAACTCGGTAATCAAATTGTGTGTTCTTGTTTTAAGCAATCCAATACCAACACCAAAGGCATTAGGAAAAGATCCTAAAATCCTAACAAGTGGTATCAGAGATTACAGGTTTATTGCAAGGGGTGTGTTGGAAAATAGGGATTTTGGGGTTACTGGGAGATTCAAAAGCACAACAGATTTGAAGACATAATGATGAGTTCATGGATTGAGGTTGACAGGTTTGATGGAACAAGAAACTTTTCTTTATGGAAAATGAGAATGATGGCTCACTTTGGGGTTTTATGGTTGAAAGATTTCCTAACAGATGAAAAGTTGCTCATGGATTCAGTGGTTACAAAAGGTAAATCTGGTGAAGAGGCAAAATGAGGCATAGGAGGCAGCAGCTCACAGATTGACCCGGTAAAGTTTGAAAAATCAGAAAAGGCTAAGAATCTGATTGTTTTGAACGTGGGGAATCAGGTGCTTAGGAAAATCTCTAAGTGTGAGACAGCGACATCCATGTGGTCTACCCTAAACAAGTTGTACATGGAGACATCTCTTCCGAATCGGATCTACCTACAGTTGAGGTTCTACACTTTCAAGATGGATGACTCCAAAAACATGGATACCAATGTAGACGACTTTCTAAGGCTGGTGACATATCTCAACAACATAGGAGTTGAGATTTCAGAAGAGGTACAAGCAATTCTACTTCTAAGTTCCCTGTCTAATAGGTATGATCAACTCAAGGAAACCCTAAAGTATGAGAGAGATACTTTAAAATTGAATGAGGTCACAGCGGCAGCTAAGTCTAAGGAAAGGGAGCTAATTGAAAGTGGAAAAGTAACAAATTCTCATGATGAAGGTTTGTATGTGGAATCAAGGGGTAGGTCGAACAACCAGTTTAATAATGACAACACATGGGGAGGCCGATCGAAGAGCAGAGGCAAGTCAAGGCAACAATCTGATAACAACAACAAAGGATGTTTCATATGTGCAGATGAAGGACATTGGAAAAGAGATTGTCCTCGGAGAAAGAAACGTGCAGAATCTGCTAACATGGTAGAGCATATTCAGCCAGTGGTCTTAACAGCCAATACTCAAGACACAAGAGAATGGGTAATGGATTCAGGGAGTTCTTACCACATCACACAAAACAAAGATGTTTTGTTTGACTTCAAAGAAATCAATGGAGGTAAAGTTCTAATGGCTAACAACACTCATAACTACATCAAAGGAATAGTGAGTATTAGAATTCAGAACTCAGATGGCAGTATGGTGATACTTAAGGATGTGAAATATATGCTAGAGGTGAGTAGAAATTTGATTTCATTTGGTCTGTTGGAAAAATCAGGTTGTTGTTATCAAGGAGGTGATTTGGGACTGTAGTTTTATAAAGACGGCAAGAAGGTAATATCAGGAAAACTCAACAATGGGTTGGTATTATCTTCAAGGTAAAGTTTGCAAGGCAAGGATCAGGTTAGGAACGAAGAAGCTGAGTAAGGAGATAGCTACACACAAGGTCGAATTAGTGGATAGACAGTCAAAGAAAATGACTTTCAGTGAGAATCTAATTCATGTACCTACACTAAATGGTTTTAAGGCATGTTCAACCGTTCAATGTGAAGACTTTTCTGTTGAAATCTCTAGAGAAATTGTAGCAAGGCAGAATGTGGTAGATGTTGATGCTAAAACTCACAAGGAAAATGTTTCACAAGGATTACAGAAATTCAGGAGTGGAAAAGGGAGTTTAAGCATGGAAGCTAAGTTAAGGTTTCTGTATAAAGCTTCGCAGATATTAGGAACTGACATGTTCTACAATATTGTTGCTAAAGGCGGTGTGATTCTACCTAAGATTCAGCTAAGTAAAGTTCCAGAAACCCTAGTTACCAAAGACATACCTAGTTTGAATTCGCAGTTTTGCTGTGCACTTCTCAAGACCATCTAGAGAAGAACTCGGCTCCAGGTAACGTCATTGTAGGTGTCTCGATCTCGCATAGACAAAGGAAGAAACAAGTTAGTTTCGGGTTATAATTAAATCAGTGACAGGAAAGAAAAAAGTCAGAAGTTACCTGTGAGAATGGATGCGAGAGGAGGCGTGGTAGAGAATATCTCTCAAGGTGGAGCAGCGCCGGAAAGCAACCTGAAACAGAAAACGAAATAGGTAAATTTTTTTAGGACATAGGGGTGCGTGCACAGCAGCGTGTCACTGGCGGCAGGAAACGCGGGGCGCATGTAGGCCACGCACGGAGGCCCGTGAGTACACGCGCGGAGGCGCGTGAGTACATGCACGGAGGCGCGTGAGTACACGCACGGAAGGGCGTGAGTACATGCGCGGTGGCGGGTGAGGACATGTGCAGAGACGCGTGAGTACATGCGCGGTGGCGCGTGAGTACACGCATGGTGGTGCGTGAGTACACGTGCGGTGGCGCATGAGGACACACGCGGTGGCGCGTGAGGACACGCGCGGTGGTGCGTGAGGACACGCGCGGTGGCGCATGAGGACACTCACGGTGGCGCGTGAGTACACGCACGGTGGCCATCGCCGGGGCGTGATAGCCTCTTGTACAGCGTGTTTCAGAGCTCATCGCGGTGTGAATCCCTCCAGGAAAACCGATCTGAGATCTTATATCTCATATCCACGTAGAACGAAGACCGAAGCTTCGATGAAGCTTCTCCAATGGCGCAACACTCTCAGAGAGAGAGAGAGAGGGGAGCCGCGTAAGAAAGCTTCGGGAGAGGAAGCCTTCGAGGGGAAGAAAGCTTCGAAGCTCCTTCAATGGCGGCCCAATGCGAAACAGAATCCGAGTAGGAAGCTTCGATATGAAGCTTCAATGGCGGCTGGAGAAGAAACCGAGAAACTGCGTGCATGGAGGAGGAAGATAGCTTCGGATCCGTAGGTGAAAATCGCAGAGGAAGCTTTCACGGGAAAGAAAGCTTCAAGCTTCGATCTGAAGCTTCAATGGCGAAAACCGAGAAGAGGAAGCTACAAAGAGAGCTTCAATGGTGGCTTAAAGAGGAGCCGCGTGAGAGCTTTCGGGTGAGAAGTTTTCGAGAGGAAGAAAGCTTTGGCGAAGAAAAGAAGAGAGTCGCGTGCAAGGAGTCTTCCAAGAGAGAAAACACAAACGCAAATGGAGGAAGAAGGAAAGAAATCGTGGCAACAAGTTTTAGGCGAAAACCTAGTCGCCGAAATGGAAACTCGTGGAGGGGGAGGCGCAAGAGTGAGGAAGAAACAAAGAATGCATTAGGGTTTTCTGAAGATCTTATATCTCGGGCCGGTTGGATTTAAAATTGGGTCCAAATCAAATTTAGGAGTCCAATAAGAAAGAAGGAACAAGGTGGAGATTATTAGTTAAAAAGCTCAATACATTATCTTCCTTCTTTCCTTAGATTGGGCCACAAAAAGGGCCTAGTATAACCTAGTTGCTCCCCTGTATAAATTCCACTCTTGTTGTCGCCAGCCAGGCATCCTGCACAAAAAAAGAACAAAGCTACCGTGAGAGAATCTAGAGAGAGAGGGGAATGAGAGAGAGAGAAACAAACAAGGTTATTGTAGTGTTTTCTTTCTAAGTCTATTTTTTCTACAGTTGTTTCATTGTAAGTTTTCATCAGATTTATAGTGGAAGTTTGTAGGAGACATATCTTACCCGAGAAGTAGATTAAGTGGGAACTCAGTAATCAAATTGTGTGTTCTTGTTTTAAACAATCCAATACCAACATCAAAGACATTAGAAATAGGATAAGAACTTTAGGAACCAACATAGCTTCATTGAGATGAAGAACATTCCCAAAACGAGATGATAAAGAGATCATACTAATGTCTAAAATAGAAAGTGGGGTGGTGTTACTGGTGGATTGCTCGTTACAAGTAGAGGATTTAATAGGACGGGGAAACTACTTCAAACCATATAAGTACTTCTGTACTAGTAGTCAAAGGGAAGGAGGCATGTCGAAGTAACTTTTCTAGATTAAGGTAGGTTTAGATTAGTGCCCCCACGGTGAGAAGAATCGGTATTTTTATACTAGCTCTAGCTTTCAAGCATGAACCTAGCTTGAAAATCCTATGCTAAGCAAACCTACACTAGTATGAGAATTGCCCAAAGATCTTGGCGAAGGCATTGCATCGGAGGGACCCACTCGTCTTAGCCGGTTGGGCATTAAGAGTCAATTGCATAAAAGGGTTACAAGCTATGCCAAAATTCTAAGACTTAGTTTGCACTATAACAAAATCCAACTCTTTTCATTATTCGATTCATGATAGGTATTGTTGTGTTCTAAAGATTTCAAAAGAAAATTTATGAAGATATTATGCCTTGGAAGAAAGGTAGATCCTATAGATAGGAATAAAACATAAATGAATGAAATTAACAGACTGAAATTCATGTGAAGATTGGGATACTTTGGGAAAAACATAAATGTATTAATACCACTTGAAAACAAGTAAACAGATCATAATCATCAAACTGAGATAAAACATTCAATAGAGCTATCTGAAGTAAACTAACATGGGAGAGTTTCGTTATCTGAATTAGTCCTTTTTTACTTTAGGTAGGATTCAAGCTAGTATGATCATATCCTATTGATTTCATTTATCCCAACTCTCTCCTAACATGCTAGTATGATACTTGGGATAAAGAGTTATTATCATCTTAAGGGAAGCAAAAAATATTGAGTCGAGAATATTGTGTAATGAAAAGTGCAACCATGATTTAGGTTTTTTTTTTTTTACTTATTTTACATTTTAACAAAGAAATTATATACTTAACCAACTAATTCCATGTTTGAGTCCAGACAATCCACTATAGACCATATGATGCCTTTCCGTTTGTATAAATAGCTCAATGGGCTCATGAGCGCCTGCCACTGAGATGTGTATCATCTAAGTAACATTACCATAACGTATTTTTCCTGTTTGAACCGAGATTTAAAACAAAAAAATTTTAAAGGAAAAACAAAAACCTCAAAATAAAACAATAATAAATTCCTAATTACAATTTTTAAAAATTTATTTATTTTCAATCTAGTCAAAATAAATAAAGAAATATTTTCTTTGACTCATTTGTTGTAGGATACATTTTTTTGGTAAAATTACGACAGTAAAGTCAAAAAAGAGAAATATTTGGTATGAGCTATTCCAAAAATAAACTTATTTTATATTGGGTTATTTGTAGAATAATACTCTAAAATAACACTTTTTAAAGTTTTTTTTTTCCAAATTTAGCATCTTAAAATTAAAATCTCAAAATAGCACAAATAATTATGTAAAATAGTTATTTGCTCTAAATAAATTATACATAAACTTAAAATATTATATTTGGGTTCATTTTTTTCAATTTATGATTTAATTTTTTCTTTTAAAATATAATTTTAATATATTTTAATTTTAAATTTATGCTATTATTGGAAATTTAAACTAATTATGTTATTTTGGAACAAAAACTTAAAAAAATGTTATTTTAGGCAATTATCCTTATTTGTATTATAGAATTTTCCGATTAGTAATGTGGATTCAAAATCATCTTATTTTTAATTATTCAACTATTTCATTTTATCCAATTCAATGTTAGCCACATTAATGAATATATATATGTTTCGGTGCAACAATAATATATTATTTGTAATAAATTGTTTTGTTGGTGGATTAATTGGTTACACTTTATTCAGGAAATGGCTTGGATTGATATTAGTTTAGATACAACAAAATCACATATTTATTAGATCTAATAAGAAGATTTGTAGAAGAAAAATTTCCTAGCAGAACCACGAATTGAACAACTTACTAGAATAGTCCGATGGCGAGGGGAACTAAGAAAACGTCCACCGGACATCTCAATCATAAGAAGCATACCGAACGACTTAATGACATAGATACCAATAAGAACATATCCATAAATACATTAACAAAAATCTACTTTAACTATTTTATACCTAAATTTAGACATCTTTACAACCCCGTTATTAAAATATGTGAAAAATAGTCAGCATGATTTATATTTGTTTTACTAACTCATTTTCTATTTTTGTGTCATGTTTACTTCGTTATTATTAATATTATAATATTTTCAAAAAAATTATATTAAATTTGGATTATCTGTATGGATCAAACCAACAAAATGAAATTAAAAAGAATAAAATTTATAAAATTTATTAAGTTGCCATTTTATGAATTTTAAAAAAATATTATTGATTTAGTATAAAAATGTTTATCGATTAAAATTATGAGAAACCATACAACATTAGAACGAAAAGAAAAAAACTGATTATACAAATTTTTTTATTATAATAAAAAATGGAGAATAAAACAATTATAGGGCATGTCATTGACTTCCTTTGAAGGAGAGGAGAGAGAGAGATTGAAAAAGAAAAAGTAAGAAAGGCAATGAAATAAATCCGATCGAATAGAATTTTGACGTCCGCAAGGACACTCTTCTCTCTCTTCAAACTCATTTCTCTCTAAGATTACAGCGAAGAACAGGGCACAAATACTCTGAGCTAAAAGGTATAATTTAATAAACCCAGAAAACAATTTGTAGGCGGCAGAGAATTTTTTTGGGTTCTTTTTGTATTATCCCAAACGGAAAAAACCCTAGCAGAAGAAGATTATCAAGTTCCTTTTCTAGCTTGCTACATGATTCTCTCTCTCTCTCTCAAGTTTTGTAATTTATAATTTAGCGACCAAGGTTGAGGTTTTAGATAAAAGGAGCTGATTTGTCTGTATTGTCTGCGATTCGCTTTGATTTTGAGGCTTATCAGAGACATATTCTTCAATTCCAGCTCTGGTAAGATATAGATGATGCTCATATTCTTCACTACTATTTCTTTTTTTCTCTCTCAGTTAGGGTTTTGATCGAGCTTCTTCTTCTATTTGTTTCGATGGTCGTTCTTAACTTTTTTCTTATCTGTTTTGTGATTTTGGGTATTCTGTTTTGTTCAAGGTGGTGAGTTCGAATGGAGTAGATTTGCTTAATTTGGATCTGAAATTTCATTTGTATCAACATAGATTAGCTCTTCGACTTCCTTTGGTGACAGTTCTCGGTCTAGGATGTTCCATACGGAATCTCACCTCTTAGATTCAGCTCTTTTCTACATCTGTGTACTGTATTTTACGACTCTGAAGCTTATCATTTGTCGGAAAGAAGACGTTTCAACTTCATTGTGCATTGAAGACATCTTTGCTCCAACGCAAAGCTGAGGTTGTACTTACTAGGCCCAGTGTAATCCCGTAAAGCGTTGATTGTGTCTTGCTTGTTTGATTGTGTTGTGCTGGGAGTATGGTACCGTCAGAGCCGCCTAATCCAGTCGGCAGTGGTGAAACTGTTCCGCCATCTATTTTAGGAGGCCAAGGAGGAGCTCCTCTTCCTTCCCAACCAGCATTTCCTTCTCTTGTTTCTCCGGGTACTCAGTTTGGTAACAACATGACTATGAGTATGCTTGGGAATGCACCAAACATGTCATCCCTCCTCAATAACCAATCTTTTGTAAATGGTATCCCCGGTTCAGTGATTTCAATAGACACTAGTGGCGCTGAGTCAGACCCTCTTTCCAGTGTCGGGTTTAATGGTTTGTCATCCTTTAATGCACCAAGTATGGTGTCATCGCGCCCATCAGGTCAAGTTCATGGTCAGCAATTCTCAAATGTTTCATCTAACCAGTTATTGGCAGAGCAACAACGGAATAAGAAATTGGAGCCTCAGAATTTTCAACATGGTGGTCAACATTCAATACAACAGCAGCAGCAGTTTCCACCGGTGCGTGGAGGAGGGTTAACCGGTGTGGGACCTGTCAAGTTAGAACCTGGACAGGTTTCCAACGACCAGCAGCATGGTCAAGTACAACAGCGACAGCAGAAGATATTGAGAAACCTTGGATCGGTAAAGTTGGAACCACAGCAACTTCAGGCCATGAGAAATCTGGCCCAAGTGAAAATAGAACCCCAACATTCAGAGCAATCACTGTTTCTCCAACAGCAGCAGAGGCAACAACAACAACAACAGCAATTTCTTCAAATGCCGGGACAATCTCCACAGGCTCAAATGAACATATTTCACCAGCAGAGACTTTTGCAACTTCAACAACAGCAACTCTTGAAATCAATGCCTCAACAGCGTCCTCAGTTACCTCAGCAGTTCCAACAGCAGAGTTTAACACTGAGGCCACCTCTTAAACCAGTGTATGAACCTGGCATGGGTGCTCAGCGTCTTACACAGTATATGTACCGACAACAACATAGGCCTGAAGTACAGCTTCTTCTTACCGTACATGAATTTTTTTCAGCTAGTGCTTTTCTTCTAGATTCACAGTTGTGTCTGTTATTGAATGCAGGACAATAACATCGAGTTCTGGAGAAAATTTGTAACTGAGTACTTTGCTCCTAATGCCAAAAAGAGATGGTGCGTTTCTATGTATGGCAGTGGCCGGCAAACAACTGGCGTTTTCCCTCAGGTTTACTGCTCAATGAACTTGCTCGTGTTTGTATTACAGTTGTGAAGGAGCTTATCTTTTTCATCTAGCTCATCTTTTTTCTTATCTGATCTAACTAACCGAGCCAGTGGTTTTGAATAAACTGGGTACTTTGTTTCATATGATACCTGTTTACATAGCTATTTTTGTTCAAAAATATTGCAGGATGTCTGGCACTGTGAGATATGTAACCGAAAGCCTGGTCGTGGTTTTGGTATTATTTAAATGATAACTCTTGTGCTTAGCATTTTTTTTGGAATGACGTTGTTATGTAGTTCTTATGGAATATTCCTTACTTATCCTTTGTCTGCTTTGCCACTTTCATTCTTTAGAGGCAACTGCCGAAGTCCTCCCACGGCTTTTTAAGATTAAGTATGAAAGTGGCACTTTGGAAGAACTTTTATATGTCGATATGCCAAGGGAATCTCAGAACTCATCTGGTCAGATTGTCCTGGAGTACGCAAAAGCTACACAAGAGAGTGTATTTGAGCATCTTCGAGTTGTCCGTGATGGCCAACTTCGAATAGTTTTCTCTCCAGATCTTAAGGTTATTCAAATCACTATCTTTCTTTCTCTTGGCAAACTACTATACCATTATTCTCTCAAACCTGTGTATTCGTGTATGTTCCATCTCAGATATTCTCTTGGGAATTTTGTGCTCGGCGGCATGAAGAGCTTATTCCACGAAGGCTTTTGATACCGCAGGTAGCTTCCAGTTAGATTAACCGTTTCAACTCTGTTCCCATATCTTATGTGTTTATGTTTATAGAAAAACTGACCCATATCAATAAAAATTTTATATGCAGCCTTTTATTTGTCACAAAACTGGATTTGCTGTCTTAACATTATTCTAGTCTGTTTTGGGTCTGTGTAACTATAGTTGTGAAATCATCACTTGACCTTGCCTTTTGCCTTTTATAGTTACAAAATTTGGGTAGGAGTAAAACAGTACCCATGAAAGGCGCTTAGGTGATTAGCAATTTTTGTTTTTCATGTACAGGTTAGTCAGCTTGGATCGGCAGCTCAGAAATATCAACAAGCAGCCCAAAATGCGACAACAGATTCTGCCCTTCCAGAGTTACAAAATAACTGCAACATGTAAGCTTCACTTTTTTTTTGTTAGATTCCTGTAACAAAAATCTCTGATGTGCTGCCACTGTTCTACAGGTTTGTTGCATCTGCAAGACAGTTGGCAAAGGCCCTGGAAGTACCACTTGTGAATGATTTGGGATACACAAAGAGATATGTTCGGTGTTTGCAGGTATAGATATGTTCGGTGTTTGCAGGTATATGAATAATGTCTCAATATGAATCAAATGCTATTGCAGCTCTGCAATCTTGCATAAAACCTTTGATACTTGCATTCAGTGGAAGTTCAGCTTTGAAACCTGTGTATTGAATACTCGTCCCTGTGAGCATTCATACTGATGCACATTGATCTTTTGCAATATTGTAGATCTCGGAGGTGGTAAATAGTATGAAGGACTTGATAGATTATAGCAGAGAAACAAGAACAGGACCGATCGGTAAGTTAATGTGAATCTCTTCGTACTTTCTGTGATATTTATTGCTGTTTTCTTATTAGCTGAGGTTATTTTTATAGCATGCGACTGATAGATATCTCGTCTCAATCATTTTTTGTTTGTGTTTTTTGTAATTGGTACAGAGAGTTTAGCCAAGTTTCCTCGGAGAACAGGCCCTTCATCTGCACTGCCTGGTCCACCTCCTCAGCAACCTAGTGAACATCTAAGGCAGCATCAACTGCAGCAAACAGTTGCCCAGATTGCAAACAACGATCAGAGTTGTGGTCAAGGTTCAATAGTACAGGTTAATCCCAGCAATGGTGCAAACTATGCCTTTAACGCAGCTTCTGCATCAACCTCTACAAGCAGCATCGCAGGGCTCATCCACCAGAATTCGATGAAGCAAAGGCATCAGAACGCTGCTTACAATACTCCAAACAGTCCCTATGGTGGAAACTCAGTTCAGATGCCGTCACCTAGCTCCTCTGGTACCATGGCGCCATCATCCCAACAACAACAACAAAACCTGCCATCATTTCAGTCTCCAACTTCTTCATCTAATAACAATAATCCATCTCAAAACGGGATAACATCTGTTGTTAATCACATGGGTACCACAAACTCACAAGCAATTCAACAGGCTGTGGCTGAGGTTGAAGCAAACGAGTCTAGCTCAGTGCAGAAGATACTGAATGAAATACTGATGAACAACCAAGCTCATAATAGCTCAGGAGGAAGCATGGTTGGGCATGTCCCTTTAGGGAATGATGGGAAGGCAGGCAATAATGTAAATAGCTCAGGTGTTCTGCTGATGAATGGCCAAGTGAATAACAACGGCAACCTAAGTATTGGAGGTGCTGGTGGGTTTGGTGGTGGGATGGGTCAGTCCATGGGAGCTAATGGAACGAATATAAATGGTCTGATAAACGGAAGAGTTGGGATGATGGTGCGGGATCCAAACTTGCAACAGGATCTGGGAAACCAACTATTAGGAGCTGTCAATGGTTTCAACAATTTTCAGTGTGATTGGAACAGGTGAGCGATGAAGTTAATAAAAGAAGAGACTTTAAACGTGTATGGTCTTCTGCTTCCGCAGCATCGGAAACTCAGGATAAGGATTAGGCCATAAGCCCCGCTCGCGTAGGAAAACAAAGAGTTAAATCTTGTACAAGAACTGGTTTCTTAAGGCACCTCTACAATCACCTATACCATCTTTATGAGTTGCTGTGTTTTCTTTTCTTTACCTTTTTGAATCTTGGGGGGGAGTTCGGTTTTCTTATGCTTTTATAGTTATAATGTACATCTTTTCTATGGGTGTAACATCATAAGGTCAGGGAGAGAGGCAATGAATGAATCTTCCATGTGTTAACAAAACAAACTTTCCTAAATTCTGAAATACTACTTTAAACACAATATATCGTTATGGACTGATAAAACGGGTATGTTAACTGCAACAGTATTCAAATTTCATTCCTCCTAATATGGCAAAAACTCAAAGAAAAAGTGATCAACACCACAAGTTTTGTGTATTCTTTTACTCATATATTGACTACAAAATCCAGCAATAGCAGAAAAAAAGGCAGTAGATGATTTCAGAAAGAGTAGTCTTTCAAATCTGCTCTTGAGTCATCCATGTCAATCTCAGCCAAACATTCTTCAGCAGTAAGAGGAGGGAGTTTACGAGTCTTACGCTTCAAGTTGTGTTTGTGCCACTCACTCTTACAATGCTCTCTATATTGCTTAGCCTCCCCAACGAACGTGTTGCAAGTGCTGCACCTTGTGCCTTTTCCTTCTCCTCCTTCCTGCTTTGTGTTATTATTACCCGTACCCATCTCTTGCTTCTGCATTTTCTTGCTAAGTTCAACGATAGGATCAATCTCAGTCTTCGCAGGTAACAATGGCTTTGTGGTCTGCAATGCCATATCATCATGCTCATCATAATGATCCATGCTTGTGTCACCTTCCGCGTGAACTGATACAGCCAGTATTTCTAGTCTCCCTTGCATATTCCTTACAAGGGAATCGCACTCTCGGAAAAGTCCTGGTTCCATTTCGCAGACCTGCCCAAGAAGAAACACCATAATCAGAGAGAATAATATATAAATAAAAAAAGTTGAAATGCGTAAAAGCTTTAGATAATTACAGTGGACATTTGGGTTCCAGATTCGTCTTTGGAGACAACACCGGCGTCCCATTCTTTTAGTTTCTCCAGAAGTGAAGAAAAGTTCTGAACGGGAACAGTGAGGCGCAGTCTCATTGGAGAACGCTTTATAGGGAAGTGCTTTTGCAGCTCACGGATGACATCAAGGGCCTGCAAAAGTTTAATAATCAAAATGAAACCTCACTGAAGCTTTTCATAGGAAACCCACAAGTCACTGAGGTTCTGCAATAACTTATAAAACTAACCTGCTTCTTGGAATTGCTATGAGGATCAACAGCAAAATGAATTTCATGCATAAGGCGCTCTACCATGCTGATGGTATAAGGCCGTTGGGTTTCAGGGTTGATGGTTTTCTGCATAACAATCGTTGCAATATCTCGAAACTGGCTTGAGAATTGTGATTCTCTCTCTTTTCCAGCAACTTGAAGCTCTCCTTTCTCCAAAATCTAAGAAATGCAACATGTAAGACAAGTTTTGAGGATTCAGAACTTCAAAAATCTAAGAAAATCAAACAAGTTTGATGCATATAAGCAATGAAAAATAAAGGCATAACAGACCTCCAAGCATATCTTTGTATGATCATCTGATCCAAAGGCCACCATCAAGTCTTTTGATTTAGCAAGAACTCCTTTTGAAACATTTGAATACACAGTATGTGACTGTAGCACTTCATCTATGTCCTTCTCCCTGCATAAAGATTTTGGATGGCATCTTATTAGTTTTCTATATAGAGAGGTTCCTTGAATAACTATACAAATTTCTTCGCTAATGAAACAACGCGGAGAACAAAAAATCTTATGGAGTCATCAAATGAAATTCGCAAACCTAAAACCCAAAAATCTGGGCAATAATACTCGTTTCCCTTCAGATTAGGCAAACACATGGTCCATTTTAATACCATCGTTACACCAAATTCATCATACTATATCCGGTGATAGACAATCAAATAGCGATTAAGACTTAAAGAAACAACAGAATCGAATCGTCAAAATTGGCGAAATCAATCTGAGACCAGTCAAGAACGATTGATAACAAACGCTAACTGATGAAGATGATGCGAATAATATTCTAGGAAGCAAAGATTTGGATTAAAAAGTGGAGATTAGTTGTGAAAAGCTTACACGCCGGACCGCCATGAAAGGACCTTATTCTTGTAGCAAGCAATCTCGAAACGGTTCCCTTGCTTTTTCAGCCGCACCACTGCAACGTTAGTCAACCTCTTCTGCCCTATCGGCTGCACCAATGTCTTCGACATCTCTCTCGAAAAGTTTTCTTTGCTAAACCCAAATATTAGACGTCTTGTTTTTTCTCTACTTCTAAATTTCTGATGTCGTTAGTGCCAACGTCGGTGTAAAAACATTTGTTTAGACAAGAAAAAGCTTAACTGGTAATGTGTTAAAATGGATAGTGATTATCCATTATTTTTGTTTAATATTAATTTTATGAAGTAAAAAGTTATTTGTTAAAAAAATCAACAAAGAGATGTCTGACGTCTGTCTAATTTCTTCTTTGATTATTTTTACGCCTTTTTTTACCAACTTATTTCTTTTATAAATAAAATGATATATATCATTTGTAAAGTACAACAATAACAACAACAATAAGAGATTTCTATCTTCTCTCTTCTGTTTTCTTGAGTAAAGTTATTAGTTTAATTTTATCTCTCTAAATATTTTCATAACACGTTATCAGCACGATCATCTCTCCAAATATCAGTTTAATATTGCGTTATTATACTGCCCAGGTAAAAGTTCATTTATTTTATTATGTCAATTTAATTATTTATGAAGTGGTAGATTATATCTTCTCTCGCGATATTATGGAGTGATAGGTTATACCTTCTCCCGCGATATTATTTATGGAATGGTAGGTTATACCTCCTCCCGTGATATTATTTACTTTATTTTATTATGTCAATTTAATTATTTATGGAGTGGTAGGTTATACCTCCTCACACGATATTATTTATGGAGTGGTAGGTTATACCTCTTCCCGCGATATTATGGAGTGGTAGGTTATATATCTCCTCCCGTGATATTATTTATAGAGTGGTAGGTTATACCTCCTCCCATGATATTATTTACTTTATTTTATTATGTCAATTTAATTATTTATGAAGTGGTAGGTTATACCTTTTCCCACAATATTATTTATAAAGTGGTAGGGTATACCTCCTCCCGCGATATTATGGAGTGGTAGGTTATACCTCCTCCCGCGATATTATTTATGGAGTGGTAGGTTATACCTTCTCTCGTGATATTATTTACTTTATTTTATTATGTCAATTTAATTATTTATGAAATGGCATGTTATATCTCCTTACACAATATTATTTATGGAGTGGTAGGTTATACCTCCTCCCGCGATATTATGGAGTGGTAGGTTATACCTCCTCCCACGATATTATTTATGGAGTGGTAGGTTATACCTCCTCCCGTGATATTATTTACTTTATTTTATTATGTCAATTTAATTATTTTTGGAATGGTAGATTATGTCTTCTCCTTAATCGAGTGGTAGGCACTACCTCTTCGAAATAATATGGTAGACGCTGCTTTTTCAATCACATGGACGGTCTTACCTCCTAAGATGATTATTTATTTATTTTATTATATGCACATGCTTTTATTATCATTATCAACTTTTAAGATGATATTTAAAATGTTATAACAATTGATTTAATTATTATATAGATATCATGTCAAACTTGGCAAAGCTTGATATCATTGCCCTCGATGTATCTGAAAAAAATTATATGACTTGAGCGTCAGATGCAAAGATGCATCTGAGATCGAATGGCCTTCTTAAAGCCATCGATCCATCGAAAACGATGTCAGATGAGAATAAGGCTAAGGTCATGGTGTTTTTACGCCACCATCCCCACGATACGTTAAAAAATGAATATATCACCAATGAATAAATCATTAAGAGATAGGTTTGATCATCAGAAACTTGTGATCTTACCTAAGGCTCGATATGATTGGCTACACCTCCGATTTATGAACTATAAAAGTGTTGGTGAATATAATTTCACGTTGTTTGAAATTATTTCCAGAATGATGTTATGTGGTGATAAAATGAGCGATTATTACATGATTGAAAAAACGCTCTCCACATTTCATTCTGGAAATGTAGTTCTACAAGAGCAATATCAGACTAAAGGATATATTCGCTACTCGGAGTTGATGCAAGTACTCCTTGTAGCAGGCAAAATAACGACCTCGTGATGTTAAATCATCAATCTCATCCAGCTGGATCGACTATATTCCCAAAAGTTAATGTGGTAGCATCTAGTAATAATAATAATTATCAAGGATGAGAACGTGTACGCGGCAGAAGCCGTAGTAGAGGTCGTGGTCGAGGTAGTGGACGTGGATAAGGAAGGGGTTTTAACATTGGAAAAAGTAAGAATTTCCAAATAAATGAAGGTGGTCGGATAATAAGAAAATCGACCGAGAACGCTTGTTACAGATGCGGCATGAAAGGGCATTGGGAATGTACATGTCGTACGCCCAAATATTTCGTCGATCTGTATCAAGAATCAATAAAGCCCAAGAGTAATAATGTTGAACCCAACTTCGCCGATGATGAAGTTGGACCTTCCTTTAGTGGTCTAAATGATGATACTCATCTTGATATCATAGATTTTCTTGTTGATCCCGAAAGTATCAACGATGATTAAAACGATTATGATCGATGAGAAATGAAAAGCTGCTAATAAGACATGTATAATATGTTTGTGTAACAAAACTTAACGATGGTTTTAGTAGTTTATGAAATATGCTTTGCTTTAAACTATTAATGCATCTCTATAAATGATGACACATAAAATATCACAAATTGGAATTGATGAAGGAGATATCTGTCTAGTAGATTGTGCTACAACGCACACTATACTTCAAGATAGACGGTATTTCTCCTGTCTTGATTTAAGTGACTCCGCTGAAAGCGTGAGTACTATATCAGGAAATGCAAAGATAATACTGGACTCTGGAGAAGCCAGTTTTTCGATGCCAAAAGGCACGAAATTTGAAATAAATAATGTATTATATTCTCCTAAGTCTCATAGAAACTTGTTAAGTTTCAAATATATCCGTAAAAATGGATATCATATAGAGACTATGAATAAAAATAATATTGAATATATTTGCATTATATCTGAGAGGAAACATATATTGGAAAATTTACCAATGTTATCTTCTGAATTATATTATACAAAGATAAGCATAGTTGAATCATATGCTATAGTAAACTAGAAATTTACTAGTAGTTTTAAAGTCTGGCATGAAAGATTAGGCCATCCTGGATCAATTATGATGAGGAGAATTGTGAAAAATTGTAATGGTCACCCATTGAAAAATGAGAAGATTTTTCAATCAGAAAAGTTTTCATGTAAAGAATGTTCTCAAGGAAAACTCATAACACGACCATCAATAACTAAAGTTGGGAATGAATCTCCAGTATTCTTAGAGAGAATACATGGTGATATATGTGAACCTATTCATCTACCGTGTAGGCCGTTTTGATACTTTATGGTATTGATTGACGCATCAAGTACATGGTCATATGTTTGTCTTCTGACAACAAGAAATAAGGTTTTCACAAAATTCATTACCCAAATAATCATATTGAAAGCACAACTTCCTGATTATGTCATAAAAAAAGCCAGACTTGATAACGCTGGTGAATTCACTTCACAAGCTTTTGATAATTATTGTATGTCAATGGAAATTGATGTTGAACATCCAGTGCCCCATGTGCATACACTAAATGGGATGACCGAAAGTTTGATTAAATGGTTGCAATTGATTGCAAGACCGTTAATATTGAGAACAAATCTCCAAATTTTTGTATGGGGTCATGCTATACTGCATGCAGCTGCATTGGTCCAGATTAGACCAAGTGCGTATAATAAATATTCCCCATTGGAGTTGACATCTGGTCAACAGCCAAATATATCTCATCTTCGAGTTTTTGGGTGCGTGGTTTATGTCCCAATAGCCCCACCACAAAGAAAAAAAAATGGGACCACAAAGGAGAATGGGAATATATATCGGGTATACATCACCAAGTATAATTCGATATCTTGAACCTCGAACTGGTGATATGTTTACAGCACGTTTTGCCGATTGCTATTTTAATAAAGATGAATTTCCAACGTTAGAGGGAGGAATTAAAGAAATATCAAAAGATGTTACTTGGTGTACACAAAATTTGATACACCTTGACCCCCTACAAATCAACGTGAACTCGAAGTTAAGAAAATTATACATTTACAGAATATGGCAAATGAATTACCAGATGTGTTCACAGATACGGAAAAGGTGACAAAATTTTATATATCCACTGCAAATGTTCCATCAAGAATTGATATTCCAAAGAAACAATTTGATGGAAATAAAATAAATGAACCAAAAGTTCAATTGAAAAGGGGGACGCCGATGGGCTCTAAAGATAAAAATCCCCGAAGGAAAAAGAAATTGGGAAAAATCAGTAAAGATCTCCCAAAAGTATTACATCATGCAGATATTTAAGAAAATGAGAAGGTTCTTGAAAAATCTGATGATGAAAATCTTTTAGAGGAAGAACAAGATATAGAAAATTGTGAAACATCCATTAATTACACCCAAGATGAAAAAATCTGGGTTAGAAATGAAATAGAAGATGTGGATAGAACATTTTTATTTTCTATATCTAAAGAAATTGATGATGAATATAATTATCTGGATCCGAGATCATTATCAGAATGTCGGGTGAGATCCGATTGGGAGAAATGGCAAAAAGCCATGAAAGATGAATTACTCTCTCTCAATAAAAGAAATGTATTCGGACATGTTATCATTACACCAGAAGATGTAATGCCTGTCGGATGCAAATGGGTTTTCGTAAGAAAATAAAATGAAGAAAACAAGATCATAAGATATAAAGCACGACTTGTGGCACAAGGTTTCTCTCAAAGACCGAGAATTGATTATGATGAAACATATTCTCCGGTTATGGATGCAATTATGTTTAGATACTTGACAAGTATAACAACATCCAAAAATTTAGAAACGTACCTTATGGATGTCGTGGTTGCATATCTATATGGATCACTTGATAGTGACATATATATAAAAATTTCTGATGGATTTAAAATCCCAAAAGGATCCAAGATCTCAGAAAAATCAAAAGATATTTGTTCGGTCAAATTACAGCGATCACTTTACGGATTAAAACAATCCGGACGCATGTGGTATAATCGTTTAAGCGAATATTTGTTGAAAAAGGGGTATATCAACAATGCAATATGACCATGCATGTTTATCAAAAAATCCTCATTAGGATTTGTTATTATCGCTGTATATGTTGATGATTTGAACATAATTGGAACTCAAAAGGAAGTTTATGATGCATGAACCCATATGAGAGAAGAGTTTGAAATGAAAGACCTTGGTAAGACAAAGTTTTGTCTCGGGTTTCAAATAGAGCATCTCAAAGGTGGAATATTTGTCCATCAATCAAATTATACCAAAAAGGTATTAAAACACTTTAATATGGATAAAACAAATCCTTTGAGTACTCCAATAGTCAATAAATCACTTACTATTGATAAGGATCCATTTCGACCTTGTGAAGATAACGAGGAAATTTTAGGTTCTGAAATACTTTATATGAGCGCTATTGGTGCGCTGATGTATCTAGCTAATTGTATTAGACTAGATAATGGTTTTGCTACTAACTTACTGGCAAGGTATAATTCAGCTCCTACGCGAAGATATTAGATCGGAATAAAAAAAATATTATGTTATCTTCAAGGTACAATTGACTTGAGATTATATTATCCCAGAAATTCCTTGTTTGGTTTAGTTGGTTTTGTAGATGCTGGATACTTATCAGATCCGCATAAAGCTCGATCGCAAACCAGATACGTTTTTATATTAGGAGGACTGCGATCTCGTGGCGTTCACAAAAACAAACATTGGTTGTCACTTCCTCAAACCATGTGGAAATTATCGCACTCAATGAGGCATGTAGAGAATGTGTATGGCTCAAATACATGACTCATCACATACAAGAAGCTAGTGGAATCACTACAAATAAAGAACCAATAAAATTGTTTGAGGATAATGCTGCATGTGTCGCTCAACTTAAGGAAGGTTATATCAAGAGCGATAGGACGAAACATATCCCACCAAGATTTTTCTCATATACTCAAGAGCTTGTGAAAAATCAAGTAGTCAACATTGAGACTCAACCGACAATGCAGCAGATCTGTTCACAAAGGCGTTTCCTACAACAATATTCAGAAAGCATGCTCAAAATATTGGAATGCGTTATTTGCGAGATATATAAAAGGAATTTACTCTTTTCCCTTATCATGATTTTTATCCCATTGGGGTTTTACATGATAAGGTTTTTAACGAGGCAGTACGTAATACTTCGATAATAAGAGATAATCAAGGGGGAGTGTTGAAAAAGTCAGCAAAGACGTCTGTGACGTCTGTCTAACTTCTTCTTTGATTATCTTTATGTCTTCGTTTGCCGACTTACTTCTCCTATAAATAGGATGCTATGTATCATTTGTAAAGTACAACAATAACAACAACAATAAGAGATTTCTCTCTTCTCTCTCCTCTCTTCTCTGGAGTAAAGTTATCAGTTTAATTTTATCTCTCTAGATATTTTCATAACATTATTTGTTTTATGTAGTATTTTTTAATATATAGATAATCTAAATGACAACAATTTTACAAGTGTTGAATAATAATAAAAAAATAAATATTTTATTATTATATTAATTTATTAATCTCATACTTATTAGAGAGAGAAAAAAAGAATGAGGAGAAAAGTTGTTTCATCTGAACGAAGTACATACGTATTTATAAAGAAGATTTACCAACTTACTAAAGTCGGTAAACATAAAACGTTCATAAAATAATCACTCTTTTTAAGCCGTCATTGTTGAATTTTTCAACACTCCTCCTTGATTATTTATTATTATTGAAGTATTGCGTACTACCTTGTTAAAAACTTTATCATGTAAAAATTCAACGGGATAAAAATCATGATAAAGAAAAAAGAGTACAGATACGCAATCTCCCTCTTGAAAAGATAGATATGTTTCCTTTCATAAATCTCGCAGACGACGCATTCAATATTCTGAACATGTTTTGTGAACATCATCGTAGGAAGTGACTTTGTAAACAAATCTGATGCATTATTACTTGAACGAATCTACTCGATGTCAAGTTCTTGATTTTTCTCAAGTTCTTGGATATATGAGAAAAATCTCGGAGGAATATGTTTTGTCCGATCACTCTTGATATAACTTTCTTTGATTTGGGTGACACATGCACCATTATCTTTGAATAATTTTGTTGGCTCCTTTTGTTGATTAATCCACTTGTTTCTTC
This sequence comes from Pugionium cornutum, assembly GCA_018901935.1. NCBI lineage: Eukaryota > Viridiplantae > Streptophyta > Magnoliopsida > Brassicales > Brassicaceae > Pugionium > Pugionium cornutum. The sequence goes on along the minus strand of CM032156.1, from coordinate 22,832,095 downwards.
TATATGTTGAGTCATAGATCTAAGCCATACACATTCTCTGCAAGCTTCATGAAAGACAATGATTTCAGCATAGTTTGAATAAGTAGCAACCAATGTTTGTTTTTGAGATCGCCACGAGATCGCAGTTCCACCAATTGTGAAAATATAACCGGTTTAGGATCGAACTTTGTGTAGATCCGATAAATATCCAGCATCTGCAAAACCAATCAAACCAAACTCGGGGGTTTCTAGATTAAAATAATCTCGAATCAATCGTACCTTAAATATAACCAAAAAATGTGTTTGATTCATTCCAATGTCTGTGTGGAGGTGATGAACTATATCTCACAAGTAAATTTGTAGTAAATGCTATATATGGTCGATTACAATTTGCGAGATACATAAGTTCACCGATACCATTCATATAAGGTACTTCAAGACCTAATATGTCTTCGTTATCTTCACAAGGTCGAAATGGATCCTTGTTTATATTAAGTGAACAATCAACCATTAGAGTACTCAAAAATTTTACTTTATCCATATTAAATCGTTTTAATATCCTTTTTGTATAATTTGATTGATGTACAAATATCCCATCTTAGAAATGCTCAATTTGGAGTCCTCGATAAAATTTTGTCTTTCTTAGATCTTTCATTTCAAATTCTTCTTTCATATGAGTTATTGCATTATCAATTTCCATTTGAGTTTCAATTATATTCAGGTCATCTACATAAACAACAATGATCATAAAGCCTGATGGGGATTTATTTATAAATACGCAAGGGCATATCGCATTGTTAATATATCTTTTTTCAACAAATATTCACTTAAGTGATTATACCACATGCATACAGATTATTTTAACCCATATAATGATCGTTGTAATTTGACCGAATATAGTTTTTTGGGTCCTTTACAGATCTTTGATCCTTCTGGGATCTTGAATCCTTCTGGGATTATTATGTATATATCACTATCAATGGTTCCATATAGATATGCAGTCATTACATCCATAAGTTGCATTTCTAACCTTTTGGATGATGATAAACTCATTAAATATCTAAATATAATTGCATCCATGACCGGAGAATATGTTTCTTCATAATCTATTCCCGGCCTTTGAAAAAATCCTTGTACAACAAGATGGACTTTATATCTAGTGACCTCGTTTTTCTCATTTCTTTTTCTTACAAAAACCCACTTGCACCCAACTGGCACTACATCTTTAGGTGTAATGACAATGGGTCCAAAGACATTTCTTTTTTGTAAAGAAAATAATTCATTTCTCATGGCTTTTTACCATTTTTCTCAATCAGGTCTTTTTTGACATTCTGTTACAGACACTAAATATGTGTCATCATTTTTATTTTCAATTTCTTTAGATACATAAAAGGAGAATATTCCATCAATACCCTCTATTTTATTTCTAACCTATAATTTTCTATTTTTGGTATAATTAATTGAAATCTCATATTTTTCATGTATCGCGTTCGTCTCCTGGACGAATTTCCTTCTGGGGATCTTTGAAAACCGGTTTGCATATGTCTTCTCGACATTCTTTTTGAATTGGTTCCTCTATAATCTTTTTACGAATATTTTGAAGACGTTCTTTATGAGGTTCTTCCAAAACATTTTCATTTTGTTCTCCCAAATACTTTTTCTTACGGGAATTTTTATCTTTTGATCCTATCGGTCTCCCCCTCTTTAACTAAACTTTAGGTTCATTTACTTTATCGCCATCAACATGTTCTACAAGAACATTAATTCTTGATGGGGCATTCAGAACGGGTATATATGATTTCGTCATTCGTTTTGTATCTGTGAATGCATCTGACAACTGATTTGCAATATTTTGCAAATGCACGATTTTTTGAAATTTCATTTTACGTTGTTTTGTAGGAGGATCAAGATATAACAAAGATGGCGTACACTATTTAATATCTTCTTGCACTTGTTTAATTCCTCCCCCTAACATAGGAAATTCATCTTCGTCAAAATGATAGTCGGCAAATCATGTTGTAAACATGTCACCAGTTTGTGGTTCAAGATATCGAATAATACTTGATGATGTAAATCTAATATATATCCCTAATCTTCTCTATGGCCCCATCTTTATTCTTTGTGGTGGGGCTATAGGAACATAAACCGCACACTCAAAAACTCGGAGATGAGATACATCGGACTTCTGGCCATATGTTAATTGTAATAGGGAATATTCATGATATGCACTTGGTCGTATCTGGACCAATGCTGCCGCATGCAATATAGCATGACCCCATACTAAAATTAGGAGATCTGTTCTAAAAATTAATGGTCTCGCAATAAGTTGTAACCGTTTAATCAAAGACTCAGCCATGCCATTTTGTGTATGAACATGCGGAACCGGATGTTCAACATCGATTCCAAGAGCCATACAATAATCGTTAAAGGCTTGTGACGTGAATTCACCAGCGTTGTCAAGTCTTACTTTCTTTATAGTATAATCAGGGAATTGTGCTCTTAAATTGATTATTTGGGCAATGAATCTTGCGAAAGCCATATTTCGTGTGGTTAACAAACACACATGTGACCATCTACTAGATGCGTCAATTAAAACCATAAATGATCGAAATGACTCACATGGTGGGTGAATAGACCCACATATATCACCATGTATTCTTTATAAGAATACTAGAGATTCATTACTAATTTTTGCTGGTGATGCCCGAGTAATAAGTTTTCCTTGAGATCATGCTTTACACAAAAACTCGCGTGATTAAAAAATCTTCTGGTTTTTCAATGGGTGGCCATTAGAATTTTGCACAATTTTCCTCATCATGACTAATCCAGGATGTCCTAGTCTTTCATGCCAAACTTTGAATGTATTAGTAAACTTTTAGTATACCGTAATATATGATTCAATTATATTTATTTTTGTGTAGTATAATCCAGAGGACATCATTGGTAATTCTTCCAATATTTGTTTCTTCTCCTATGTAATGCAAAGATATTCAATGTTATTTTTGCTCATTGACTCTATATGATATCCATTTATACGGATGTCTTTGAAACTTAATAAGTTTCTATGAGACACGGGAGAATATAAAACGTCATTTATTTCAAATTTTGCCCCTTGGCATTGAAAAATTGGTTCTTCCGGAGCCTATGATAATATTTATATTACCCGATATTGTATTCATGCTTCTGGTGGAATCTTTCATTTTGAGATCAGAGAAAAACTTTTTATCTTTAAGTATTGTATGTATTGTAGCACTGTCTGCTAGACATATATCTCCATTTTCATTCTCAAAAGAATATATTTTTTGGATTAAAAATATTGTAAAAGATGCATTGATAAATGTTAAACACATCCAAGATAAACTTATATTATAACAAAACTATTTTACATCAACTTATTAAAGTTCAAACTTACATATATTTTTCAAAAAAACATTAAGTTATGTGTTTGTTCGTAAGAAAACTAAATACAACTATATATATTACATCAAGATTAATTATCTTGTTCTTTAGTGTTTTCGGAATCAACCGGAAAATTAGGAACATCGAGATATGCATTTCCATCGAAAGAAAGTCTAGGTTCATCCGAGATAAAGTTGGTTTCACTTTTTTTTCCTTTCTGTTTCTGTGATTCTTGATACAGATTGGCCAAATGTTTTGGTGTACAATAGTTACAAGATAAATGTCCTTTCATGCCACATCTGTAACAAACATTTTCATATTGTATGTTTTGGCGTACAACAGGTACGCGACCAACTTCATTTTCATGGACTTTATTCTTTCTCCCGAATTTGAATTCATTGGGACGAAAATCTCTTTATTTTCCTCGTCCACGTCCACCTCCTTGTATGCAACCACGACCACGACCATGGCCTCTACCACGTCCATGTCCTTGCCAATTATTGTAACTGGATGATGCAACATTCACTTCTGGGAATGGAGCTGATCTAGTGGGACGAGATTGATGGTGCATTAACTCCGAATAACGAGTATATCCCTTTGCTCGATATTTTGTTGCAGGATTGTATTTCCAGGATGAAATGTTTGGAGAGTTTTTTCGATCATATCATAATCACTTACTTTTTCTCTACATAATATCATCTTGGAACTGATTCCGAACAACGCGGAATTATATTCACTTACACTTTAAAATCCTGAAACCGGAGATTTAACTACTCATGTTTGGCTTTTGGTAAGATCACATATTTCTGGTGATCAAACCTATCTTTGAGTGATTGTCAAAGATCTGCAGGATCTTCTTTTGTGATATATTCATCTTTTAAACCATCATGGATATGGTGGCATAATAATATCATGACTTTTGGTTTTTTCTCATCGGATATTATTTCCGACCTATCGATGGTGCCAAGAAACTCTTTTGCTTTTAAATGCAGTTTTGCACTTACTGTCCATGTCATGTAATTTTTTCCAGATATATCAAAGATAGCGATCTCGAATTTTGTCAAATTTGACATTTTAACTATACACATAATAAAATAATACGTTAAACATCTGTTTTGTAAACATCATTTTACAATTATTATTATTATTATATATAAGGGTTTTTAATAAATAATTGTGATATATTTTAATTTTTATAAATATGTGTGATTAGTTCTAAAAATTTTAGGCATAATGATGACATAAATTAATTTATAATAACACAAAAATTAAAATACAAGAAACACAACCTTCCATATGAGTGAGGAGACAATACCTACCATATAATTTTCATGAGGGAGAGCCTATCATATAATTTTCAGTACCGTATAATATTCAGGAGACAAAGCGTACTATATAATGTTCAGGAGGCAAAGCCTACCATATAATGTTCAGGAGGCAGAGTGATACAAGCCTCGATTCAAGGCTTATATGCGCGTGGGCTGTTTGGAGAAAGTTAGGTGAGAAACTCGACCTTAGACTTCTTGGATAGGGGTTTTTGGGTTGGTATTTGATGGAAGGGTGAAGTGAACCACACGAGGAGTGATGAACCTCGTGATAAATCACAAACTTAGAGCTAGGAGGACTGGTCTCAACTAGGTTCTAAGCGCACAAGATTCTTGAGAGAAAACTTGTAAGAAAATTTGATCTTTATTAATTAGCAAAAAGGTTGTTGAACTACAATGCTGGAAGGAGTCTTATTAATATGCTTGACAGCTTGGCCTTCTAGGATCGACTCAAATAAGAAAAGGAAAATTTACAAAAGTGCACAAAAGGAAAAGATATAAAAGTGTATAATCGAAAAAGGATCTATTCCTAAAATGTCTTTGACTCAATAAATATAAATGTTCTAGATCCTACCCTGCAAAACAGAAAGAGGCAAATATTCTTATTGAAAACTTACCTTACTTACCTCATGGCCAAGAAATGGAAGGTGACCGTCCTTGTGGCATGCACGCGCCTTGCTCCTAGTCTTCGACTTGGAGTAGGGTTAGGAATCTTTGGGCCCTGACCTCTCTTGCCACTAAAGCCCAAGTCTCTGATGTCCCTTGTGTTATTGAGAAGCCTTTGGACTCTTCCTTGCACTTCTGGCCTATTGTCCTTAGTTGATCTTCCTCTAGGAGTTTGTCGACCCATAAGCTGAATTTGTGGAAGAGTGTGATGAGGACATCAGGTCGTACATCCAGCCAGGTGACCAGACTGGCCGACCAGGAAGCTTGCCCGAGAAAGCAGGACCATCTGGCGCGCCTGCCGGACCAGACAGTACCGCCGGACCTTCGACCTATAGGACCAGACCGGTCAACATCGCCGGCGGAGAGGCCCAAGCTTCCGGCACACTTGGTGGGGACGTGAATGACACCGCCGGTCCCCCTGATGACACCGCCGACTCCGGGATCAACTTGGCCGGTGATGAGGACATCAGGTCGTACATCCAGCCAGGAGACCAGACTGGCCGACCAGGAAGCTTGCCCGAGACAGCAGGACCATCTGGCGCGCCTGCCGGACCAGACAGTACCGCCGGACCTTCGACCTATAGGACCAGACCGGTCAACATCGCCGGCGGAGAGGCCCAAGCTTCCGGCACACTTGGTGGGGACGTGAATGACACCGCCGGTCCCCCTGATGACACCGCCGACTCCGGGATCAACTTGGCCGGTCCTGAAGTCATTCCGGCCAGTACCGCGCACAATCCAGCCGGTACAGGCCATCCAGCCGAGTACACGCACACTTCCACTTCTACACAAGAGGACTCGGACCAAATGAGCTACCAGCTCCAGGACATGCACTTAGAGGAAGTATCTACACCAGTGGTACCTCCAGGAGCAATGACAAGAAGCAGATCAAGAGCACTCTTCCACAAATTCAGCTTATGGGTCGACAAGCTTCTAGAGGAAGAGCAGCTAAGGACAATGGGCCAGAAGAGCAAATTAGAGTCCAAAGGCTTCTCAACAACACAAGGAACATCAGAGACTTGGGCTTTAGTGGCAAGAGAGGTCAGGGCCCAAAGATATTTAACCCTACTCCAAGTCGAAGACTAGGAGCAAGGCGCGTGCATGCCACAAGGACGGCCACCTTCCATTTCTTGGCCGTGAGGTGAGTTAAGGTAAGTTTACATTCGAATATATGCCTCTTTCTGTTTTGCAGGGTAGGATCTAGTTGCTTTACATTTTGAGTCAAAAACATTTTAGGAATAGGTCCTTTTTCGGTTATACACTTTTGTATCTTTTCCTTTTGTGCACTTTTGTAAACTTTCTTTTTTCTTTATTTGTGTCGACCCTAGAAGGTCAAGCTGTCGAGCATATTAATAAGGCTCCTTCCAGCATTGTAGTTCGACAACCTTTTTGATTATTAATAAAGTAGAACTTTTTCCCTACGAGCTTTCTATCAAGAGAGACTTGTGCGCTTAGAACCTAGTTGAGACCAGCCCTCCTAGCTCTAAGTTTGTGATTTATCACGAGGTTCACCACCCCTCATGTGGTTCACTTCACCCTTCCATCGTTTACCAACCAGAAAACTCCTATCCAGAAGCCTAAGGTTGAGTTTCTCACCTAATCTTCTACAAACAGCCCACGCGAATACATCCTTGAATCAAGGCTTGTATCATTTTGGTATCAGAGCTTAAAGCTCCTAAACCAGGTTGTTTCTATCCTTTTGCTTGTTTTGTTTTGTGTTCTTGCATTAGTTTAAGTCGCATTCAAGAAAAATCAAAAAAATAACCTCAAACTCCAAACCGAGTGCATCTAGCCTCCTACGTGTATCACTAGGGTTTAGATTCACTTTTTGCATTGCATACACGTTTTCCTTTTTGTTTAAGTCATATTTCCTTTATTTTTAAGTCTAATTAAAAAGAAAAGAAAAAGAAAATAGAAAAGATACTAAAAGAATTCGAATTGGACAGCTAGCACAAGTTGTCTAGGAAGTTTCCTTTTTTTCGAATTTCCTTTCTTTAGAATTTTTCCTTTTTGCATTTTTTCAAACCACATATAAAAGAAAACTCTCCTAATAATTTAGGAGCACCCTAATTGTCTTCTTTCTTTGTAGCACACATGGGAGAAGAGAATAGAGACGCAGCTGAAGCCATGATGGCCATGTTCACCACACTCCAAACACAACTCGCATCCATAGGCGAGAGGTTGGAGCGCGTGGAGAGACCAGTAAGATTCCAGGCCATAAGGCACGTGAGAGCTGAGCCAGATCGTCCTGAGGGTCCTGAGTACCTTAGGACACGGCACGAACAGGAGGAACCCCAGCCAGATGGAGATGAGGACACGCAACCTCATAACTATCACCATAGGCCGAGAGGACCTCCACGGCAACCAGAGGCAGAAGATGATGGCTTTGAGCCATATGGTCTTCACCAGAGACCAAGAATGCCTCCTAGACGTCATGAGGATGGAGATGAACACACCTATAACCGGGTAATTCATCCTGATGTTAAACTAACTCCTCCAACTTTGCAGGAAAAGTAGACCCGAGGCTTACCTAGATTGGGAGAAGCGAATGGATCATATCTTTGATCACTACAACCAACCAGGACCTAGGAGAGTCTCAATGGCAGTAGCACAACTCACGGACAATGCCCTCATCTGGTGGGATCGTGAGGTATCTGACAGAAGGAGGAAGAGAATGAGACCCGTAGACTCATGGGTCGACATGAAAGACCTCATGCGACAAAGGTATGTTCCACCTTACTTTCATAGGGATTTGCAACGACGTTTTCGTACTCTTAAGCAGGGTACCAGATCAGTAGAGAGTACTATGAAGAGTTCGAGAGGTTAAGGAACAGATTGGAGCTCAATGATGATGAAGAAGCATTGATGGCACAATTCTTGGATGGACTCCAAGAAAGGATCAGCTGCAAGGTGGAAAGGCAAATCTACAACGACTTCAAGGACTTGTTCCACCTATCTGTGCAAGCTGAACAGCACATCAAACGTAAGAGCCAAGACATCCGCAGCAAGCCTAAGACACCTTGGGCACCAAGCAACATGCCTAAGACAGTGGACAAAGGCAAAAGCGTAGAGATCGAGTCAAGGTTCAAGAGCAAGCCTCCTGAACCCACCCGTGACCAGAGAGAGCCTGGTAAGTCTTCTAACCCTCAAAGATCACGTGACATAACTTGTTTCAAGTGCAGGGGACGTGGACACATCTCAAAGTGCCCAAACAACCGAGTCATGCTGATTACGGAGGCAGGAGAATATGAGTCCCAAGATGAAGAGGACTATGAGCCAGAAGGAGAATATGGTGACATTGAGTACCCTGATGTGGGGGAAGTGCTGGTCACTAGACGTATCCTCAGTGCAATGGTGGATCCTTCAGAGACCATCCAAAGGGAGAACATCTTCCACAGCCGTTGCACCATCAAGGGAAAGGTATGTAACCTCATCATAGATGGTGGTTCTTGCACTAACGTTGCTAGTGCGTATATGGTTGATAAGCTAGGTCTAGAAAGGACACGGCATCCTCGACCATATAGACTGAGATGGCTTGATGACAAAGTGGAGCTCAAGATTCATGAGCAAGTCACTGTGCCATTCAGTGTGGGCAAGTACCAAGACCAGGTCGTGTGCACGTGGTGCCCATGCAAGCTGGCCATCTTCTACTAGGAAGACCATGGCAGTTTGACAAAGAGACCGGCATGATGGCAGAACCAATCTCTACACCTTCGTGCATGACAAGAGAAAGGTCAGCCTAGCTCCTCTTACACCTGCCCAAGTACATGAGCTACAACTCCAAATGAGTAAGGAAAAGAAACTTGTCAAGTCTAACTTTCTTATTCAACCTAGTCATGTCCGGAGAGCTTTAGCCTCGAAGGACTTAATGTTACTAATGGTTTTCAAGGAAGTGTTGAGTATAGAACAGGGACAGGTAGAGCTACCTCATGAAGTAGCAACACTCCTCAACAAATTCCAGGATGTATTTCCAGAGGAGATACCAGCAGGCTTGCCTCCTTTACGTGGCATAGAACACCAGATTGATCTAGTGCCCGGAGCAGCCCTGCCCAACCGGCCAGCCTACCGGATGAGTCCAGAGGAGTCCAAGGAGCTTGAGAAGCAAGTCAAGGAGCTCCTGGAGAAAGGATATGTTAGAGAGAGCCTCAGTCCTATGTGCTGTACCAGTGCTACTAGTGCCCAAGAAGGATGGGACTTGGCGCATGTGTGTGGACTGCCGAGCAATCAACAACATCACAGTCAAGTATAGGCATCCAATACCACGACTGGATGACATGCTAGATGAGCTGAGTGGAGCCACGGTCTTCTCCAAGATAGACCTCAAGAGTGGATACCACCAGGTCAGGATGAAGGAAGGTGATGAGTGGAAGACTGCTTTCAAGACAAAGCAAGGGCTCTACGAGTGGACAGTCATGCCATTCGGCTTGACTAATGCCCCAAGCACCTTCATGCGCCTTATGAACCAAGTTCTTAGGGCGTACATCAGTAAGTTCGTAGTAGTTTACTTTGATGACATTTTAGTTTACAGTAAGTGCTTAAGGGATCACCTCACACATCTTGAGTTGGTGCTTAAAACCCTTCGACAAGAAGAGCTTTATGCCAATCTCAAGAAGTGCATCTTTTGTACTGATAAACTTGTCTTCTTAGGTTTTGTTGTAAGTTCACAGGACTTACAGGTTGATGAAGAAAATATTCGAGCCATACAAGAGTGGCCAACACCGAGCAACATCAGCCAAGTGAGGAGCTTCCACGGTCTGGCAAGCTTCTACAGAAGATTCGTGCCAAACTTCAGCAGTATTGCGTCACCATTGATGGCATTAGTGAAGAAGAACATGGGATTCAGCTGGGGAGAAGCTCAGGAGAAGGCATTCCAGGCCTTGAAGGACTGCCTTACGCATGCACCAGTGCTAGTCCTGCCCGACTTCAACAAGACATTTGAAGAGGAGTGTGATGCCTCTGGAATAGGCATAGGAGCAGTGCTAACCCAAGGAGAAAGGCCAGTAGCTTACTTCAGTGAGAAGCTAGGTGGTGCCTCATTCAACTACCCTACCTACGATAAGGAGCTGTATGCCCTAGTCCGAGCATTGGAGATTTGGCAGCATTACTTGCTGTCCAAGGAGTTCGTGATCCACACTGATCACGAGACTCTCAAACACCTCAGAGAGCAAACCAATCTCAAGAGGAGACATGCCAGGTGGATGGATTTCATAGAGACCTTCCCGTATGTCATCAAGTACAAGAAGGGCAAGGACAATGTGGTAGCCGATGCACTATCAAGGAGGTTTGCATTGATATCCACCATGGAGGCAAAGGTTTTAGGATTCCAGCACATCAAGGACCTATATAAGGATGATCCTGACCTCGCTGAGAGTTACAAGGAGTGTGGCACAGGAAATCATGGAAAGTTCTACATTCATGAGGGGTTCTTGTTCCGAGAGAGAAGGCTGTGCATACCACAAGGATCGTTACGGGAGCTTATCATCCGAGAAGCTCATGGAGGAGGACTCATGGGCCACTTTGGTGTCGACAAGACTCTAGCAGTGGTCAAGGAGCACTTCTACTGGTCACACATCAAGAGGACAGTCGAAGCTCATTGTGCAAGATGCATCACTTGCAAGAAGGCAAAGTCCCGAGTGCAACCTCACGGGTTGTATCTCCCACTGCCCATACCGACGCATCCATGGGTGAATATATCAATGGACTTTGTTCTAGGTCTGCCCAAGATCAACCACAAAGATGCAATCTTTGTAGTGGTGGACAGATTCTCCAAGATGGCACACTTCATCCCATGTGCCAATGTCAATGATACCACACAAACAGCTGAGCTGTTCTTCAGGGAGATAATGGCTTCATGGAGTGCCAAGGACCATCGTATCAGATAGGGACACCAAGTTCCTCAGCCATTTCTGGAGGACCCTTTGGAGAAAACTAGGCACTGGCTACTCTTCTCAACCACTTGCCATCCTCAAACCGATGGCCAAACTGAAGTTGTCAACAGGACCCTATCAACTCTTCTCAGAACAACACTAGGGAAGAACCTAAAGACTTGGGTGGAGTGCCTGCCATTCATTGAGTTCGCCTACAACCGAGCCTTGCACTCAGCAACCAAGAAGACCCCATTTGAAGTGGTATACGGTTTCAACCCTCTCACCCCATTGGAGCAAACACCACTGCCACCAGCTGAGATGACCAACCTCAACGGAACATCCAAAGCAGAGTTCATAAGGAGGTTACACCAGAAGGTAGCAGAGAACTTGGAGAAGAGGACCGGACAGTACGTGACTCATGCCAACAAAGGAAGAAAGGAGGTGATCTTTCAACCAGGCGATTGGGTGTGGCTACACCTACGGCAGGAGAGGTTCCCAAACCTAAGGAGTTCCAAGCTAGCACTAAGAGGAGATAGACCATTCAGAGTGCTCGAGAGGAACAACAACAACGCCTACCGGATCGAGCTGCCAGGTGAGTTTAATGTGTCCAATACGTTCAATGTTACTGACTTGGCCCCTTTCCATGCAGATGATCCAGTTTTGAGGACAAAACCTACTGAAGAGGGAGGGAATGATGAGGACATCAGGTCGTACATCCAGCCAGGAGACCAGACCGGCCGACCAGGAAGCTTGCCCGAGACAGCAGGACCATCTGGCGCGCCTGCCGGACCAGACAGTACCGCCGGACCCTCGACCTATAGGACCAGACCGGTCAACATCGCCGGCGGAGAGGCCCAAGCTTCCGGCACACTTTGTGGGGACGTGAATGACACCGCCGGTCCCCCTGATGACACCGCCGACTCTGGGATCAACTTGGCCGGTCCTGAAGTCATTCCGGCCAGTACCGCGCTCAACCCAGCCGGTACAGGCCATCCAGCCAAGTACACGCACACTTCCACTTCTACACAAGAGGACTCGGACCAAATGAGCTACCAGCTCCAGGACATGCGCCTAGAGGAAGTATATACACCAGTGGTACCTCAAGGAGCAATGACAAGAAGCAGATCAAGGGCACTCTTCCACAAATTCAGCTTATGGGTCGACAAGCTCCTAGAGGAAGATCGACTAAGGACAATGGGCCAAAAATGCAAGGAAGAGTCCAATGGCTTCTCAAAAACACAAGGGACATCAGAGACTAGGGCTTTAGTTGCAAGAGAGGTCAGGGCCCAAAGATTCTTAACCCTACTCCAAGTCGAAGACTAGGAGCAAGGCGCGTGCATGCCACAAGGACGGCCACCTTCCATGTCTTGGCCATGAGGTAAGTTAAGGTAAGTTTCAATTTGAATATATGCCTCTTTCTGTTTTGCAGGGTAGGATCTAGAATATTTACTTTTATTGAGTCAAAGACATTTTAGGAATAGGTCCTTTTTCGATTATAAACTTTTGTATCTTTTCCTTTTGTGCACTTTTGTAAGTTTTCCTTTTCTTATTTGGGTCGACCCTAGAAGGTCAAGCTATCGAGCATATTAATAAGACTCCTTCCAGCATTGTAGTTCGACAACCTTTTTGATATTAATAAAGATAGAACTTTTTCTCCAACAAGTTTTATCTCAAGAATTTTGTGCGCTTAGAATCTAGTTGAGACCAGCCCTCCTAGCTCTAAGTTTGTGATTTATCACGAGGTTCACCACCCCTCATGTGGTTCACTTCACCCTTCCATCGTTTACCAACCAGAAAACTCCTATCCAGAAGCCTAAGGTTGAGTTTCTCACCTAATCTTCTACAAACAGCCCACGCGCATACATCCTTGAATCAAGGCTTGTATCATTTTGGTATCAGAGCTTAAAGCTCCTAAACCGGTTGTTTCTATCTTTTTGCTTGTCTTATTTCTAGTTCTTGCATTAGTTTAAGTCGTATTCAAGAAAAGTCAAAAAAATAACCTCAAACTCCAAACCGAGTGCATCTAGGCTCCTACGTGTATCACTAGGGTTTAGATTCACTTTTTGCATTGCATACACGTTTTCCTTTTTGTTTAATTCATATTTCCTTTATTTTTAAGTCTAATTAAAAAGAAAAGAAAAAGAAAATAGAAAAGATACTAAAGAAATTCGAATTGGACAGCTAGCACAAGTTGTCTAGGAAGTTTCCTTTTTTCGAATTTCCTTTCTTTAGAATTTTTCCTTTTGCATTTTTTCAAACCACATATAAAAAGAAAACTCTCCTAAGGTGGAGTTTCTCACCTAATCTTCTACAAACAGCCCACGCGCATACATCCTTGAATCAAGGCTTGTATCAGAGATAGTACAGCTTCATGGAGTGCCAAGGACTATCGTGTCAGATAGAGACACCAAGTTCCTCAGCCACTTCTGGAGGACCCTCAAGAGGAAGCTAGGCACAAAGCTGCTCTTCTCTACCACCTGCCATCCTCAAACCGATGGCGAAACCGAAGTAGTCAACCGAACATTGTCGACCCTTCTCTGGACTACACTAGGGAAGAACCACAAGACATGGGTGGAGTGCCTGCCATTCATAGAGTTCGCATACAACCGAGCAGTGAACTCAGCAACCAAGAAGACCCCTTTTGAAGTAGTCTACGGATTCAACCCCCTAACACCTTTGGAGCAAATGCCACTGCCACGAGCAGAGATGACCAACCTCAACGGAGCATCCAAGGCGGAGTTCATAAAGAAAATACACCAGAAGGTAGCAGAAAACTTGTAGAAGAGAACCGGGCAGTCTTGACTCACGCCAACAAGGGAAGAAGGGAGATGATTTTTTCAACCAGGCGATTGGGTGTGGCTACACCTACGGCGTGAGAGGTTCCCCAACCTAAGGAGTTCCAAGCTGGCCCCAAGAGGAGATGGACCATTCAGAGTGCTGGAGAGGATCAACAACAACGCCTACCGGATCGAGCTTCCAGGTGAGTTCAATGTGTTTAACACATTCAACGTAACTGATTTAGCTCCTTTCCTTGCAGATGAGCCAGTTTTGAGGTCAAAACCTAATGAAGGGTGAGGGGATGATGAGGGCATCAGATCATCTGGCCGGCCAGAAGACCTTATTGGCCGACCAGAGTGCTTGCCCGAGACAGCCGGGCCATTTGGCGCGTCTTCCGGCCCAAGCGGTACCGCTGGGCTTACGACTAGCCGGGCCAGACCGATCAACATTTCCGGCGGAGAGGCCCAAACCTCCGGCCCAACTTTCGGAAATGTGGATGACACCGCCGGCCCAATTGGAGACGCCGCCGGCTCTGGAATCAACCTGGCCGGCTCCGATGACAACATGGCCAGCTCCTCGCACAGTCCAGCCGATCCAGCCGATTGCACCACCATTTCAACTTCTACACAAAGAGACTCGGATCATATAAGCTACCAGATTCAAGACATGAATCTAGATGAAGTTTCTACACCAGTGGTGTTACCAGGAGCAATGACAAGGAGCAGATCAAGGGCGCTCTTCCACAAATTCAATTTGTGGGTCGACAATCTCCTAGAGGATGATCGACAAAGAGCATTGGGCCAAGGGTACAAAGAAGAGTCCAAAGGCTTCTCAACATTACAAAGGACTCCAGAGACTTGGGCTTTAGTGGCAAGAGAGGTCAGGGCCCAACGATTCATAACCCTAATCAAAGTCGAAGATTCGGAGCTAGGTGCGTGCATGCCACAAGGTCGGCCTCCTTCAATTTTTTGGCCGATAGGTAAGAATGGTAAGTTTTCAAATTATATAATTGCCTTTGCTATTTTTCAGGGTAGGAATTAGAATGTTTACATTTTTTAGTCAAGAACAATTTAGGTAGAAGTCCTTTTTCGGTTGTTGCCTTTTTGTAATTTTTCCTTTTGTGCACTTTTGCAAGTTTTCCATTTTTCTTTCTTTGAGTCGACCGTAGAAGGTCAAGCTGCCGATCATATTAATAAGGCTCCTTCAGCATTGTAGTTCAACAACCTTTTTGATATTAATAAAGATCGAATTTTCTTCCTACGAGGTTTCTCTCAAGAAACTTGTGCGCTTAGAACCCTAGTCAAGACCAGCCCTTCTAGCTTCTAAGTTTGTGATTTATCACAAGGTTCATCACCGCTCGTGTGGTTCACTTCAGCCATCCATCCATTGCTCACCAGAAAACCCCTATCCAAAAGCCTATGGTCGAGTTTCTCACTTAATCTGCTCCAAGCAGCCCACGCGTGTACAGCCTTGATTCGAGGCTTGTATCAGCCGGTATGGCCGGGGGTGTTTAGTCTTCTCGAGGCCTAGCTTATCAGTCATGTATGCACTGACCACGTTAGTACAAGAACCACCATCTGTGATGATGTTACATACCTTTCCCTTGATGGTGCATCGGCTGTGGAAGATGTTCTCTCTTTGAATGGTCTCGGATGGGTCGACCATGGCACTTAAGATGCATCGTGTCACCAACACTTCTCCCACGTCTGGATACTCTATGTCACCATATTCTCCTTTTGTTTTGAACTCTTCTTCATCCTGAGACTCATACTCTCCAGCCTCCGTGATCAACATGACTCGGTTGTTTTGGCACTCCCTTGAGATGTGGCCACGTCCCCTACACTTGAAACAAGTTATGTCACATGATGTTTTAGGGTTTAAGGACTTACTTGGCTCTCGTTGGTCACAAGTTTGTTCAGGGGTCTTGCTCTTGAATCGTGACTCGATCTCAAGGCGCTTGTCTTTGTCCATTGGCTTGCTGCCATTACTTGGTGCCAAAGGTGTCTTAGACCTACTGCATAGGTCTTGGCTCTTGCGTTTGATGTGCTGTTCAGGCTGGACAGAGAGGTGAAAAAGTTCGTTTAAGTCGCTGTATATTTGCCTTTCTACCTTTCGGCTGGTCCTCTCTTGTAAGCCATCCAAGAATTGAGCCATCAAGGCCTCCTCATCGTCATTGAGCTCAAGCATATTCCTTACCCTTTCGAACTCTTCCTAATAGTCCTCTACTGACCTTGTGCCATGCTTAAGAGTATGAAATCATCGTTGCTAATTTCTGTGGAAATAGGGAGGGACAAACCTTTATCTCATGAGGTCTTTCATGTCAACCTATGAGTCAACGGGCCTTAGCCTCTTCTTCCTCCGGTCAGAGACCTCACGATCCCACCATATGAGAGCAATTTCCATGAGTTAAGATACTACCATGGAGATTCTCCTAGGCCCTGGTTAGTTGTAATGATCAAAGATATGATCCATCCTTTGCTCCCAATCTAGATAGGCCTCGGGGTCTACTTTTTCTGTAAAACTTGGAGGGGTTAGCTTAACATCTTGATAATTTACCCGGTGATATGCATAGTTGATGAAGACATCAGGTCGTACATCCAGCCAGGAGACCAGACTGGCCGACCAGGAGGCTTGCCCGAGACAGCCGGACCATCTGGCACGTCTGCCAGACCAAGCAGTACCGCCAGACCCTCGACCAATAGGACCCGACCGGTCAGCATTGCCGGCGGAGAGGCCCAAGCTTCCGGCACACTTGGTGGCAACGTGGATGACACCGCCGGTCCCCTTGGTGATGCCACCAACTCCGGGATCAACTTGGCCGGTACTGAAGGCATCCCGGCCAGTATCTAGCACATTCCAGCCGGTACAGCTGATCCAGCCGAGTGCACGAGCAATTCAACTTCTACACAAGGAAACTCGGACCAGATAAGCTACCAGCTTCAGTAAATGCATCTAGAGGAAGTATCTACACCAGTGGTACCTCAAGGAGAAATGACAAGAAGCAGATCAAGGGCACTCTTCAACAAATTCAGCTTATGGGTCGACAAGCTCCTAGAAGAAGATCAACTAAGGACAATGGGCCAGAAGTGCAAGGTAGAGTCCAAAGGCTTCTCAACAACATAAGGGACATCAGAGACTTGGGCTTTAGTGGCAAGAGAGGTCAGGGCCCAAAGATTCTTAACCCTACTCCAAGTCGAAGACTATGAGCAAGGCGCGTGCATGCCACAAGGATGGCCACCTTCCATTTCTTGGCCGTGAGGTAAGTTAAGGTATGTTTCAATTCGAATATATGCCTCTTTCTGTTTTGCAGGGTAGGATCTAGATTCTTTACATTTTTGAGTCAAGAACATTTTAGGAATAGGTCCTTTTTTCGGTTATACACTTTTGTATCTTTTCCATTTCTGCACTTTTGTAAACTTTCCTTTCTTTATTTGAGTCGACCCTAGAAGTTCAAGCTGTCGAGCATATTAATAAGGCTCCTTCCTGCATTGTAGTTCGAAAACCTTTTTGATATTAATAAAGATAGAACTTTTTCCCCAACAAGTTTTCTCTCAAGAATCTTGTGCGCTTAGAATCTAGTTGAGACCAGCCCTCCTAGGTCTAAGTTTGTGATTTATCACGAGGTTCATCTCCCCTCGTGTGGTTCACTTCACCTTTCCATCAAATACCAACCCAAAAACCCCTATCCAAGAAGTCTAAGGACGAGTTTCTCACCTAAACTTCTCCAAACAGCCCACGCGCATACATCCTTGAATCAAGGCTTGTATCAATAGTCCTCTTCATCTTCTTGCTGCCTTGGAGGTATTCTTGGCCTTTGGTGGTGACCGTATGGCTGATAGCAATCTCCTTCTTCTTCTGGCTGCCGTGGGGGTCTTCTCGGCTAAGGTTGTAGCCGTGAGGCCGGTTGTCTTCCTCGTCATCCAGATGGGGGCCTTCCTGCTCTGGCCGTGGCCTAGGGCACTGAGGGCTTTGGTGTAGGCATGGTCATTTCCAGCCCTCACATTCCTTATGGCTTGGAACCCTACGGGTTGTTCCACATGCTCAATTCTTTCCCCAATCGATGCGAGTTGAGTTTGTAGCGTGGTGAACATAGCCATCATGGCTTCGGTTGCATCTTGGTTTCCACTTTCTGCCATCGTGTTCTACAAGAATAAAAGGGGGTGAGTTGCTCCAAGAATCTATTTGATGAGGGCATCAGATCATATGGCCGTCCAGGAGATCAATCTGGCCGACTAGAGTGCTTGCCCGAGACAGCCAGGCCATTTGGTGCGCCGACCGGCCCAATCGGTACCGCCAGGCCTACGACCAGCCGGGCCGGACCGATCAACCTTTCCGGCGGAGAGGCCCAAACCTCCGTCCCAACTGGCAGCAACATGGATGACACCGCCAGCCCAATTGGTGACGCCGCCGGCTCCGGGATCAACCTGACCGAGTCCGATGACATCTCGGCCAGTACATCGCACAGTCCAGCCGGTACAGCCGATCCAGCCGATTGCACCACCATTTCAACATCTACAAAAAGAGACTTGGGCCAGATAAGCTAACAGGTTCAAGACATGCATCTAGATGAAGTTTCTACACCAGTGGTGCCACCAGGAGCAATGACAAGGAGCAGATCAAGGGCACTCTTCCACAAGTTCAGCTAGTGGGTCGACAAGCTCCTAGAAGATGATCGACAAAGATCATTGGGCCAAGAGTGCAAAGAAGAGTTCAAAGTCTTCTCAACAATGCAAGGGACTTCAGAGACTTGGGCTTTAGTGGCAAGAGAGGTTCGGGCCCAGAGATTCATAACCCTACTCCAAGTCGAAGACTAGCAGCTAGGCGCGTGCATGCCACAAGGTCGGCCACCTTCCATTTCTTGGCTGATAGGTAAGAATGGTAAGTTTTCAAATTATATACTTGCCTTTTTCTGTTTTGCAGGGTAGAGTTTAGAATGTTCACATTTTGAGTCAAAGACAATTTAGGTAGAAGTCCTTTTTCGGTTATTCACTTTGTAATTTTTCCATTTGTGCACTTTTGTAAGTTTTCCATTTTTCTTTGAGCCGACCTTAGATGGTCAAGCTATCGAGCATATTAATAAGGCTCCTTCCAGCATTGTAGTTCGACAACCTTTTTCTGATATAAATAAAGATCGAATTTTCTTTCCACAAGTTTTTCTCTCAAGAGACTTGTGCGCTTAGAACCTAGCCGAGACCAGCCCTCCTAGCTCTAAGTTTGTGATTTATCAAAAGGTTCATCACCCCTCGTGTGGTTCACTTCACCCTTCCATCCATTACCAAACAGAAAACCCCCATCCAGAAGCCTAAGGTTGAGTTTCTCACCTAATCTTCTCCAAATAGCCCACGCGCGTACAGCCTTGATTCGAGGCTTGTATCACTTTTTAGGAGTTAACTTGTATTATAGGTAAAATGAACTAAGAAAAGGAAAAAAATAAAAAAGGAAATAATGCAAAAAGGAAGTGATGAAGAAAAAGGAAATTGAATTAATGGACAATCTCCTAAGATCCTAGGCAATTTCCTAGATTCTTTTGGTAGTTTTATTTTTTTATTTTTTTGTTCTAACTTGAGGTAATGGAAAAATAACCTAGGAAAAAGGAAAACAACTTAGGATGCAAAGAAATTGACCCAAAACCCTAGCGATGCACGTAGGTGCAGAAGGTGCCAATCGGTTTTAATATTATTTTTTTGAATGAAGCTAACTAGATTAATGCACGAAATCAAATAAAGCTTAAGAAAGGATAGAGACAACCTGGTTTTTAGGAGCTTAAACTCTGATACCAAAATTGATACAAGCTTGGGATCGTGGCTGTGATGCTCTTGGACCGGTGCAAGGAGCATGGCAAGAAACTCGGCCTTAGGCTTCTTGCAATGGATTGGGTGTGCTTTAAGGGTGGTGGGGTGAGGTGAACCACACGAGGTATGAGAGGCCTCTTGATAAATAACAATTCTAAAGCTAGGAGTACGGGTCTCAACTAGGTTTATAATAAGCAAGAGCTTGTGTTGGCCGTATGTCCGATTGTTTGAGCAGGTGTGATACAAGCCTTGATTCAAGGATGTATGCGCGTGGGCTATTTGGAGAAGTTTAGGTGAGAAACTCGACCTTACACTTCTTGGATAGGGGTTTTTGGGTTGGTATTCGATGGAAAGGTGAAGTGAACCACACGAGGGGTGATGAACCTCGTGATAAATCACAAACTTAGAGCTAGGAGGGCTGGTCTCAACTAGGTTCTAAGCGCACAAGATTCTTATAGAGATAACTTGTAAGAAAATTTGACCTTTATTAATTAGCAAAAAGGTTGTCGAACTACAATGCTGGAAGGAGCCTTATTAATATGCTCGACAGCTTGACCTTCTAGGGTCGACTCAAATAAGAAAAAGAAATTTTACAAAAGTGCACAAAAGGAAAAGATACAAAAGTGTATAATCGAAAAAGGACCTATTCCTAAAATGTCTTTGACTCAATAAAAGTAAATATTCTAGATCCTACCCTGCAAAACAGAAAGAGGCATATATTCAAATTGAAACTTACCTTAACTTACCTCATGGCCAAGACATGGAAGGTGGCCGTCCTTGTGGCATGCACGCGCCTTGCTCCTAGTCTTCGACTTGGAGTAGGGTTAAGAATCTTTGGGCCCTGACCTCTCTTGCCACTAAATCCCAAGTCTCTGATGTCCCTTGTGTTGTTGAGAAGCCATTGGACTCTTCCTTGCATTTTTGGCCCATTGTCCTTAGTCGATCTTCCTCTAGGAGCTTGTCGACCCATAAGCTGAATTTGTGGAAGAGTGCCCTTGATCTGCTTCTTGTCATTGCTCCTTGAGGTACCACTGGTGTATATACTTCCTCTAGGCGCATGTCCTGGAGCTGGTAGCTCATTTGGTCCGAGTCCTCTTGTGTAGAACTGGAAATGCGCGTGTACTCGGCTGGATCGGCTGTACCGGCTGGATTGTGCGAGGTACTGGCCGGAATGCCTTCAGGACCGGCCAAGTTGATCCCGGAGTTGGCGGCATCACCAGAGGGACCGGCGGTGTCATCCACGTCACCACCAAGTGTGCCGGAAGCTTGGGCCTCTCCGCCGGCAATGCTGGTTGCTCTGGTCCTTGTGGTCGAGGGTCCGGCAGTACTACTTGGGCCGGCAGGCGTGCCAGATGGTCCGGCTGTCTAGGGCAAGCTTCCTGGTCGGTCAGTCTTGTCTGCTGGTTGGATGTACGACCTGATGTCCTCATCACAATCTCTACACTTTTGTGCATGACAAAAGAAAGGTCACCTTGGCTCCTCTTACACCTGCCCAGGTACACGAGCTACAACTCCAAATGAGTAAGGAAAATAAACTTATCAAGTCAAATTTTCTTATTCAACCAAGCCACGTCGGAGAGCTTTAGCCTCGAAGGATTTAAATTTACTAATGGTATTCAAGGAAATCTTGAGTATAGAATAGGAACAGGTAGAGCTACCTCCTGAAGTAGCAACTCTCCTCAACAAGTTCCAGGATCTGTTTCCAGAGGAGATACCAGCAGGCTTGCCTCCTTTACATGGCATAGAACACCAGATCGATCTAGTGCCTGGAGCAGCCCTGCCCAACCGGCCAGCCTACCGGATGAGTCCAGAGGAGTCCAAGGAGCTTGAGAAGCAAGTCAAGGAGCTCCTAGAGAAAGGATATGTTCGAGAGAGCCTCAGTCCATGTGCCGTACCAGTGCTACTAGTGCCCAAGAAGGATGGGACTTGGCGCATGTCCGTGGACTGCCGAGCAATCAACAACATCACTGTCAAGTACCGGCATCCAATACAATGGCTGGATGAAATGCTAGATGAGCTGAGTGGAGCCACGGTCTTCTCCAAGATAGACCTCAAGAGTGGATACCACCAGGTCCGGATGAAGGAAGGTGATGAATGGAAGACTGCTTTCAAGACAAAGCAAGGGCTCTACGAGTGGACAGTCATGCCATTCGGCTTGACTAATGCCCCAAGCACCTTCATGCGCCTTATGAACCAAGTTCTTAGGGCGACATCAGTAAGTTTGTGGTAGTTTACTTTGATGATATACTAGTTTATAGTAAGTGCCTACGGGAACACCTCACACATCTTGAGATGGTACTTAAAACCCTTCGACAAGAAGAGCTTTATGCCAATCTCAAGAAGTGCACCTTTTGTACTGATAAACTTGTCTTTTTAGGTTTTGTTGTAAGTTCACAGGGCCTACAGGTTGATGAAGAGAAGATTCGAGCCATACAAGAATGGCCAACACCAGGAAACATCAGCCAAGTAAGGAGCTTCCACGGACTGGCCAGCTTCTATAGGAGATTCGTGCCCAACTTCAGCAGTATTGCCTCACCATTGACGGCAGTAGTGAAGAAGAACGTGGGATTCAGCTGGGGAGAAGCTCAGGAGAAGGCATTCCAGGCCTTGAAGGACAGCCTTACACATGCACCAGTGCTAGTCCTTCCGACTTCAACAAGACGTTTGAAGTGGAGTGTGATGCCTCTGGAATAGGCATAGGAGCAGTGCTAACCCAAGGAGGGAGACCAGTGGCATACTTCAGTGAGAAGCTAGGTGGT
Source organism: Pugionium cornutum (assembly GCA_018901935.1). NCBI lineage: Eukaryota > Viridiplantae > Streptophyta > Magnoliopsida > Brassicales > Brassicaceae > Pugionium > Pugionium cornutum. The sequence goes on along the minus strand of CM032156.1, from coordinate 22,809,530 downwards.
GCCTCACTGAACTACCCCACTTATGACAAGGAGCTTTATGCCCTTGTCCGAGCATTGGAGACTTGGCAGCATTACTTGCTGTCCAAGGAGTTTGTGATCCACACTGATCACGAGACTCTCAAACACCTCAGAAGGCAAACCAATCTCAAGAGGAGACATGCCAGGTGGATGGAGTTCATAGAGACCTTCCCGTATGTCATCAAGTACAAGAAGGGCAAAGACAATGTGGTAGCCGATGCACTATCAAGGAGGTTTGCCTTGATATCCACCATGGAGGCAAAGGTCCTAGGATTCGAGCACATCAAGGACCAATACAAGGATAACCCTGACTTTGCTGAGAGCTACAAGGAGTGCGGTACAGGGAGTCATGGCAAGTTTTACATCCATGAGGGATTCTTGTTCCGAGAAAGGAGGCTGTGCATACCACAAAGATCATTAAGGGAGCTTATCATCCAAGAAGCTCATGGAGGAGGACTCATGGGCCACTTTGGTGTCGACAAGACTCTAGCAGTGGTCAAGGAGCACTTCTACTGGTCACACATCAAGAGGACAGTCGAAGCTCATTGTGCAAGATGCATCACTTGCAAGAAGGCAAAGTCCCGAGTGCAACCTCACGGGTTGTATCTCCCACTGCCCATACCTACACATCCATGGGTGGACTTCTCAATGGACTTCGTTCTAGGTCTGCCCAAGATCAACCACAAGGATGCAATCTTTGTAATGGTGGACTGATTCTCCAAGATGGCACACTTCATTCCGTGTGCCAATGTCAATGATGCCACGCAAACAGCTGCGCTGTTCTTCAGGGAGATAGTACGGCTTCGTGGAGTGCGAGGGACCATCGTATCAGACACAGACACCAAGTTCCTAAGCCATTTCTGGAGGACCCTTTGGAGGAAGCTAGGCACGAAGCTACTCTTCTCCACCACCTGCCATCCTCAAACCGATGGCCAAACTGAAGTTGTCAACAGGACATTATCAACTCTTCTCAGGACTACACTAGGGAAGAACCTCAAGACTTGGGTGGAGTGACTGCCATTCATAGAGTTCTCTTACAACCAAGCCGTGCACTCAGCAACCAAGAAAACACCATTTGAAGTAGTATACGGCTTCAACCCTCTCACCCCATTGGAGCAAACGCCACTGCCACCAGCAGAGATGATCAACCTCAACGGAGCATCCAAGCCAGAGTTCATAAGAAAGTTACAGCAGAAGGTAGCAGAAAACTTGGAGAAGAGGACCGGGTAGTACGTGACTCATGCCAACAAGGGAAGAAAGGAAGTGATCTTTCAACCAGGCGATTGGGTGTGGCTACACCTACGGCAGGAGAGGTTCCCAAACCTAAGGAGTTCCAAGCTAGCACCAAGAGGAGATGGACCATTCAGAGTGCTTGAGAGGATCAACAACAACGCCTACCGGATCGAGCTCCCAGGTGAGTTTAATGTGTCCAACACGTTCAACGTCACTGACTTAGCCCCTTTCCATGCAGATGAACCAGGTTTGAGGTCACAACCTACTGAAGAGGGATGGGATGATGAGGACATCAGGTCGTATGTCAAGCCAGGAGATCAGACTGGCCGACCAGGAAGCTTGCCCGAGACAGCCGGGCCATCTGGCACCCCTGCTGGCCAAAGCAGTACCCCCGGACCCTCGACCAATAGGACCAGATCAACCAGCATTGCCGGCGGAGAGGCCCAAGCTTCCGGCACACTTGGTGGTGGCGTGGATGACACCGCCGGTCCCCTTCGTGATGCCACCAACTCTGGGATCAACTTGGCCGGTCCTGAAGGCATTCCAGCCAGTACCTTGTACAGTCCAGCTGGTACAACCAATCCAGCCGAGTGCACGAGCATTTCTACTTCTGCACAAGGAAACTCGGACCAGATAAGCTACCAGCTTCAGGACATGCATCTAGAGGAAGTCTCCACACCAGTAGTGCCACCAGTAGCAATGACAAGGAGCAGATCAAGAGCACTCTTCCACAAGTTCAGCTTATGGGTCGACAAGATCCTAGAGGAAGATCAACTAAGGGCAATAGGCCAGAAGTGCAAAGAAGAGTCCAAAGGCTTCTCAACAACACAAGGGACATCAGAGACTTGGGCTTTAGTGGCAAGAGAGGTCAGGGCCCAAAGATTCCTAACCCTACTCCAAATCGAAGACTTGGAGCAAGGCACATGCATGCCACAAGGATGGCCACCTTCCATTTCTTGGCCGTGAGGTAAGTAAGGTAAGTTTTCAATAAGAATATTTGCCTCTTTCTGTTTTGCAGGGTAGGATCTAGAATATTTACATTTATTGAGTCAAAGACATTTTAGGAATAGGTCCTTTTTCGATTATACACTTTTGTATCTTTTCCTTTTGTGCACTTTTGTAAATTTTCCTTTTCTTATTTGAGTCGACCCTAGAAGGTCAAGCTGTCGAGCATATTAATAAGGCTCCTTCCAGCATTGTAGTTCGACAACCTTTTTGCTAATTAATAAAGGTCAAATTTTCTTACAAGTTATCTCTATAAGAATCTTGTGCGCTTAGAACCTAGTTGAGACCAGCCCTCCTAGCTCTAAGTTTGTTATTTATCACGAGGTTCATCACCCCTCGTGTGGTTCACTTCACCCTTCCATCAAATACCAACCCAAAAACCCCTATCCAAGAAGTCTAAGGTCGAGTTTCTCACCTAACCTTCTCCAAACAGCCCACGCGCATATAAGCCTTAAATCGAGGCTTGTATCATTTTGGTATCAGAGCTTAAAGCTCCTAAACCAAGTTGTTTCTATCCTTTAACTTGTTTTGTTTCTTGTTATTGCATTAGTTTAAGTTTCATCCAATAAAATCAAAAAAATAACATCTAAGTTCATACCGAGTGCATCTAGTTCCTACGTGCATCACTAGGTTCTAGAACCATTTTTGCATTACAATTTCGACTTTTCTTTTTGTTAGAATCATATTTCCATTAAATTTAAGTTAAATTAAAAAGAAAAGAAAAAGAAAATAGGAAAATTAGGAAAAGGATTCGAATTGGACAGCTAACATTAGTTGTGAAGAAAGTTTCCTTTTTGTTCAAATCTTCATATATTCAAAATTTCCAATTCTCAGATTCCTTTTTGCATTTTTTTCGAATCCCCTTATAAAAGAAAACCCTTCTAATAATTTAGGAGCAGCATAACCTGTCTTCTTTCTTTGTAGTACGCAATGGCAGAAGAAAATAGAGAAGCAACCAAAGCCATGATGGCCATGTTCACCACCCTCCAAACGCAACTCGCATCCATAGGCGAGAGGTTGGAGCGCGTGGAGAGGCCTGTGAGATTCTAGGCCATAAGGCACGTGAGAGCTGAGCAAGACCGTGCTGAGGGTCCTGAGCACCTTAGGACACGGCACGAACAGGAGGCTTATCTAGATTGGGAGAGAAGAATGGATCATATCTTTGATCATTACAACCAACCAGGGCCTAGGAGAGTCTCAATGGCAGTAGCACAACTCACGGACAATGCCCTCATCTGGTGGGATCGTGAGGTATCTGACAGAAGGAGGAAAAGAATGAGGCCCATAGACTCATGGGTCGACATGAAGGATGTCATGCGACAAAGGTTTGTTCCACCTTACTTTCATAGGGACTTGCAACGTCGTTTTCGTACTCTTAAGCAGGGTACCAGATCAGTACAGGAGTACTATGAAGAGTTCGAGATGCTAAGGAACAGACTGGAGCTCAATGATGATGAAGAAGCATTGATGGCACAATTCTTGAATGGACTCCAAGAAAGAGTCAGCCGCAAGGTGGAAAGGCAAATCTACAATGACTTCAAAGACTTGTTCCACCTATCTGTCCAGGCTGAACAGTACATCAAACGTAAGAGCCAAGACATCCGCAGCAAGCCTAAGACACCTTGGGCACCAAGCAATATTCCCAAGCCCGTAGACAAAGACAAGAGCATAGAGATTGAGTCAAGGTTCAAGAGCAAGCCTCCTGAACCCACCCGTGACCAGAGAGAGCCTAGTAAGTCTTCTCACCCTCAAAGATCACGTGACATCACTTGTTTCAACTGTAGGGGTCGTGGACACATCTAAAGGGAGTGCCCAAACAACCGGGTCGGGCTGATTACGGAGGCTGGAGAATATGAGTCCCAAGATGAGGAGGACTATGAACCAGAAAAAGTTCAAGAAGGGCAAAGACAATGTGGTAGCCGATGCACTATCAAGGAGATTTGCCTTGATATCCACCATGGAGGCAAAGGTCCTAGGATTCAAACACATCAAGGACCTATACAAGGATGATCCTGACTTTGCTGAGAGCTACAAGGAGTGTGGCACAGGGAGTCATGGCAAGTTTTACATCCATGAAGGATTCTTGTTCCGAGAGAGAAGGCTGTACATACCACAAGGATCATTAGGGGAGCTTATCATCCGAGAAGCTCATGGAGGAGGACTCATGGGCCACTTTGGTGTCGACAAGACTCTAGCAGTGGTCAAGGAGCACTTCTACTGGCAACACATCAAGAGGACAGTAGAAGCTCATTGTGCAAGGTGCATCACTTGCAAGAAGGCAAAGTCCCGAGTGCAACCTCACGGGTTGTATCTCCCACTGCCCATACCGACGCATCCATGGGTGAATATATCAATGGACTTTGTTCTAGGTCTGCCCAAGATCAACCACAAAGATGCAATCTTTGTAGTGGTGGACTGATTCTCCAAGATGGCACATTTCATTCCGTGTGCCAATTTTAATGATGCCACGCAAAAAGCCGAGCTGTTCTTCAGGGAGTTGTACGGCTTCATGGAGTGCCAAGGACCATCGTGTCAGAAAGGGACACCAAGTTCCTCAGCCATTTCTGGAGGACACTTTGGAGGAAGCTAGGCACGAAGCTGCTCTTCTCTACCATCTGCCATCCTCAAACCGATGGCCAAACTGAAGTAGTCAACCGGACATTGTCGACTCTTCTCAGAACTACACTATGGAAGAACCTCAAGACTTGGGTGGAGTGCCTGCCATTCATACAGTTTGCTTACAACTGAGCCGTGCACTCAGCAACCAAGAAGACACCATTTGAAGTAGTATACGGCTTCAACCCTCTCACCCCATTGGAGCAAACGCCAGTGCCACCAGCAGAGATGACCAGCCTCAACAGAGCATCCAAGGCAGAGTTCATAAGGAAGTTACACCAGAAGGTAGCCAAAAACTTGGAGAAGAGGACCGAGCAGTACGTGACTCATGCCAACAAGGAAAGAAAGGAGGTGATCTTTCAACCAGACGATTGGGTGTGGCTACACCTACGACAGGAGAGGTTCCCCAGCCTAAGGAGTTCCAAGCTAGCACCAAGAGGAGATGAACCATTCAGAATGCTGGAGAGGATCAACAACAACGCCTACCGGATCGAGCTCCCAGGTGAGTTTAATGTGTCCAACACGTTCAACGTAACTGATTTAGCCCGTTTCCATGCAGAGTCCAATAGCTTCTCAACAACACAAGGGACATCAGAGACTTGGGCTTTAGTGGCAAGAGAGGTCAGGGCCCAAAGATTCCTAACCCTACTCCAAGTAGAAGACTAGGAACAAGGCGCGTGCATGCCACAAGGACGGCCACCTTCCATTTCTTGGCCATGAGTAAGTAAGGTAAGTTTCAATTCGAATATATGCCTCTTTCTATTTTGCAGGGTAGGATCCAGATTGTTTACGTTTTTTGAGTCAAAAACATTTTAGGAATAGGTCCTTTTTTGGTTATGCACTTTTGTATCTTTTCCATTTGTGCACTTTTGTAAACTTTCCTTTTCTTTATTTGAGTCGACCCTAGAAGGTAAAGCTGTCGAGCATATTAATAAGGCTCTTTCTAGCATTGTTGTTCGACACCCCTTTTTGATATTAATAAAGTGCGAATTTTCTCTTTACAAGTTTTTCTCTCAAAGAAGCTTGTGCGCTTAGAACCTAGTTGAGACCAGCCCTCCTAGCTCTAAGTTTGTGATTTATCACGAGGTTAATAACCCCTCGTGTGGTTCACTTCATCCTTCCATCGAATACCAACTCAAAACCCTTATCCAAGAAGTCTAAGGTCGAGTTTCTCACCTAACCTTCTCCAAACAGCCCACGCGCATATAAGCCTTGAATCGAGGCTTGTATCAGAGGATTTCTTTATATAGAGAATTCGAAAAATGCAAAAAGGAAAAATCTGAAAGAAGGAAAAATTTGAAAAATGGAAAGTTTAGAAAAATGGAAACTTACTACAACTTGTACTAGCTGTTTTTTTTTGTCGAATTCTTTTTGGTATTTTTCTATTTTCTTTTTCTTTTCTTTTTAATTTGACTTAAACATAATGGAAATATGAATTAAACAAAGGAAAACATAAATTGCAATGTAAGAGTGAATCTAAACCCTAGTGATACACGTAGAAGCTAGATGCACTCGGTTTGGAGTTCGATGTTATTTTTTTTTTCTTGAATGCGACTTAAACTAATGCAAGACCTAAAAACAAGACTAGTTAAAGGATAGAAACAACCTGGTTTAGGAGCTTTAAGCTCTGATACCAAAATGATACAAGCCTCGATTCAAGTCTTGGATACGCGTGGACTGTTTGGAGAAGTTTAGGTGAGATACTCGACCTTAAGCTTCTAGACGGGGGATTTCTGATTGGTATAGGATGGAAGGGTGATGTGAACCACAAGAGGGATGATGAAACTCGTGATAAATCACAAACTTAGAACTAGGAGAGCTGGTCTCGACTAGGTTATAAGTGCACAAGTCTTTTAGAGAGAAAAACTTGTAGAAGAAAATTCGCACTTTATTAATTATCAAAAAGGTTTCTGAACTACAATGCTGGAAGGAGCCTTATTAATATGCTAGACAGCTTGACCTTCTAGGGTCGACTCAAAGAGAAATGGAAAATTTACAAAAGTGCACAAATGGAAAACTTACAAAAGTGCATAACCGAAAAAGGACCTATTCCTAAAATGTCTTTGACTCAAAAATGTACAGAATCTAAATCCTATCCTGCAAAGCAGAAAGAGGCAAATATCCAAATTGAAAAACTTACCTTTCTTGCCTCACGGCCAAGAAATGGAAGGTGGCCGTCCTTGTGGCTTGCACGTGCCTTGTTCCTAGTCTTCGACTTGGAGTAGGGTTAGGAATCCTTGGGCCCTGACCTCTCTTGCCACTAAAGCCCAAGTCTCAGAAGTCCCTTGCATTGTTGAGAAGCCTTTAGACTCTTCTTTTCACTTCTGGCCCACTGTCCTTTGTCGATCATCCTCTAGGAGCTTGTTGACCCATAAGCCGAATTTGTGGAAGAGTGCTCTTGATATGCTCCTTGTCATTGCTCCTGGTGGCACCACTGGTGTAGAGACTTCCTCTAGATGCATGTCCTGAAGCTGGTTGTTTATCTGGTCCAAGTCTCCATGTGTAGATATTGAAATGCCCGTGTACTCGGCTGGATCGGCTGTACCGGCTGGACTGTGCGAGGTGCTGGCCGGAATGTCTTATGGGCCGGCTAAGTTGATCCCGGAGCCGGCGGCGTCACCAATGGGACCGGCAGTGATACAAGCCTCGATTCAAGGCTTATATGCGCGTGGGCTGTTTGGAGAAGGTTAGGTGAGAACTCGACCTTAGACTTCTTGGATAGGGGTTTTTGAGTTGGTATTCGATGGAGGGGTGAAGTGAACCACACGAGGGGTGATGAACTTCGTGATAAAATACAAACTTAGAGCTAGGAGGGCTGGTCTCAACTAGGTTCTAAGCGCACAAGATTCTTAGAGAAAAAACTTGTTGGAAAAAGTTCTACTTTATTAATATCGAAAAGGTTGTCGAACTACAATGCTGGAAGGAGCCTTATTAATATGCTCGACAGCTTGACCTTCTAGGGTCAACCCAAATAAGTAAAGGAAAACTTAGAAAAGTGCACAAAGGAAAAGATACAAAAGTGTATAATTGAAAAAAGGACCTATTCCTAAAATGTCTTTGACTCAATAAAGTAAATATTCTAGATCCTACCCTGCAAAAAAGAAAGAGGCATATATTCGAATTGAAACTTACCTTAACTTACCTCATGGCCAAGAAATGAAAGGTGGCCGTCCTTGTGGCATGCACGCGCCTTGCTCCTAGTCTTCGACTTGGAGTAGGGTTAAGAATCTTTGGGCCCTGACCTCTCTTGCAACTAAAGCCCAAGTCTCTGATGTCCCTTGTGTTTTTGAGAAGCCATTGGACTCTTCCTTGCATTTTTGGCCCATTGTCCTTAGTCGATCTTCCTCTAGGAGCTTGTCGACCCATAAGCTGAATTTGTGGAAGAGTGCCCTTGATCTGCTTCTTGTCATTGCTCCTTGAGATACCACTGGTGTAGATACTTCCTCTAGGTGCATGTCCTGGAGCTGGTAGCTCATTTGGTCCGAGTCCTTTTGTGTAGAAGTGGAGATGCGCGTGTACTCGGCTGGATCGGCTGTACCGGCTGGATTGTGCGAGGTACTGGCCGGAATGCCTTCAGGACCGGGCAAGTTGATCCCAGAGTTGGCGGCATCACCAGAGGGACAGGCGGTGTCATCCACGTCCCCACCAAGTGTGCTGGAAGCCTGGGCCTCTCCGCCGGCAATGCTGATTGCTCTGGTCCTATTGGTCGAGGGTCCGGGGGTACTGCCTGGACCGGCAGGCGTGCCAGATGGCCCGGCTGTCTCGGGCAAGCTTCCTGGTCGGCCAGTCTGGTCTCCTGGCTGGATGTACGACCTGATGTCCTCATCATCCCCTCCCTCTTCAGTAGTTTTTGTCCTCAAAACTGTTTCATCTGCATGGAAAGGGGCTAAGTCAGTAACATTGAACGTATTGGACACATTAAACTCACCTGGTAGCTCGATCCGGTAGGCGTTGTTGTTGATCCTCTCGAGCACTCTGAATGGTCCATCTCCTCTTGGTGCTAGCTCTGAACTCCTTAGGTTAGGGAACCTCTCCTGCCGTAGGTGTAGCCACACCCAATCGCCTGGTTGAAAGATCACCTCCTTTCTTCCCTTGTTGGCATGAGTAAGCTACTGTCCGGTACTCTTCTCCAAGTTTTCTGCTACCTTCTGGTGTAATCTCCTTATGAACTCTGCCTTGGATGCTCCGTTGAGGTTGGTCATCTCAGCTGGTGGTAATGGTGTTTGCTCCAATGGGGTGAGAGGGTTGAAGCCGTATACTACTTCAAATGGTGTCTGTACACGGCTCGGTTGTAAGCAAACTCTATGAATGGCAGGCACTCCACCCAAGTCTTTAGGTTCTTCCCTAGTGTAGTTCTGAGAAGAGTTGATAGTGTCCTGTTGACAACTTCAGTTTGGCCATCGGTTTGAGGATGGCAGGTGGAAGAGAAGAGTAGCTTCGTGCCTAGCTTTCTCCAGAGGGTCCCCCAGAAATGGCTGAGGAACTTGGTGTCCCTGTCTGACACGATGGTCTTTGGCACTCCATGAAGCCGTACTATCTCCCTGAAGAACAGCTCGGCTGTTTGCGTGGCATCATTAACATTGGCACACGGAATGAAATGTGCCATCTTGGAGAATCTGTCCACCACTACAAAGATTGCATCTTTGTGGTTGATCTTGGGCAGACCTAGAACGAAGTCCATTGAGATGTCCACCCATGGATGTGTAGGTATGGGCAGAGGGAGGTACAACCCGTGAGGGTGCACTCGGGACTTCACCTTTTTGCAGGTGATGCACCTTGCACAATGGGCTTCTACTGACCTCTTGATGTGTGGCCAGTAGAAGTGCTCCTTGACCACTGCTAGTGTCTTGTCAACAACAAAGTGGCCCATGAGTCCTCCTCCATGAGCTTCTCGGATGATAAGCTCCCGTAACGATCCTTGTGGTATGCACAGCCTTCTCTCTCGGAACAAGAACCCCTCATGAATGTAGAACTTTCCATGATTTCCTGTGCCACACTCCTTGTAACTCTCAGCGAGGTCAGGATCATCCTTATATAGGTCCTTGATGTGCTGGAATCCTAAAACCTTTGCCTCCATGGTGGATATCAATGCAAACCTCCTTGATAGTGCATCGGCTACCACATTGTCCTTGCCCTTCTTGTACTTGATGACATACGGGAAGGTCTCTATGAAATCCATCCACCTGGCATGTCTCCTCTTGAGATTGGTTTGCTCTCTGAGGTGTTTGAGAGTCTCGTGATCAGTGTGGATCACGAACTCCTTGGACAGCAAGTAATGCTGCCAAATCTCCAATGCTCGGACTAGGGCATACAGCTCCTTATCGTAGGTAGGGTAGTTGAATGAGGCACCACCTAGCTTCTCACTGAAGTAAGCTACTGGCCTTTCTCCTTGGGTTAGCACTGCTCCTATGCCTATTCCAGAGGCATCACACTCCTCTTCAAATGTCTTGTTGAAGTCGGGCAGGACTAGCACTGGTGCATGCGTAAGGCAGTCCTTCAAGGCCTGGAATGCCTTCTCCTGAGCTTCTCCCCAGCTGAATCCCATGTTCTTCTTCACTAATGCCATCAATGGTGACGCAATACTGCTGAAGTTTGGCACGAATCTTCTGTAGAAGCTTGCCAGACCGTGGAAGCTCCTCACTTGGCTGATGTTGCTCGGTGTTGGCCACTCTTGTATGGCTCGAATATTTTCTTCATCAACCTGTAAGTCCTGTGAACTTACAACAAAACCTAAGAAGACAAGTTTATCAGTACAAAAGATGCACTTCTTGAGATTGGCATAAAGCTCTTCTTGTCGAAGGGTTTTAAGCACCAACTCAAGATGTGTGAGGTGATCCCTTAAGCACTTACTGTAAACTAAAATGTCATCAAAGTAAACTACTACGAACTTACTGATGTACGCCCTAAGAACTTGGTTCATAAGGCGCATGAAGGTGCTTGGGGCATTAGTCAAGCCGAATGGCATGACTGTCCACTCGTAGAGCCCTTGCTTTGTCTTGAAAGCAGTCTTCCACTCATCACCTTCCTTCATCCTGACCTGGTGGTATCCACTCTTGAGGTCTATCTTGGAGAAGACCGTGGCTCCACTCAGCTCATCTAGCATGTCATCCAGCCGTGGTATCGGATGCTGGTACTTGACTGTGATGTTGTTGATTGCTCGGCAGTCCACACACATTCGCCAAGTCCCGTCCTTCTTGGGCACTAGCAACACTGGTACGGCACATGGATTGAGGCTTTCTCGAACATACCCTTTCTCCAGGAGCTTCTTGACTTGCTTCTCAAGTTCCTTATACTCCTCTGGACTCATCCGGTAGGCTAGCCGGTTAGGCAGGGCTGCTCCGGGCACGAGGTCGATCTAGTGCTCTATGCCGCGTAGGGGAGGCAAGCCTTCTGGTATCTCTTCTGGAAATACATCCTGGAACTTGTTGAGGAGAGCTGCTACTTCAGGAGGTAGCTCTACCTGTTCCTTTTCTACACTCAAAATCTCCTTAAAGACCACTAGCAACATTAAATCCTTAGAGGCCAAAGCTCTCCGGACTTGACTTGGTTGAATAATAAAATTTGATTTAACAAGTTTCTTTTCCTTACTCATTTGTTGCTGTAACTCATGTACCTGAGCAGGTGTGAGAGGAGTCTGACTGACCTTTCTTTTGTCGTGCACATAGGTGTAGAGATTGGTCCGTCCATCATGTCTGGTCTCCTTGTCAAACTGCCATGGCCTTCCTAGCAGAAGGTGGCCAGCTTGCATTGGCACCACGTCGCGCACTACCTGGTCTTGGTATCTGCCCACACTTAATGGCACAGTTACTTGCTCATGGATCTTGAGCTACACTTTGTCATCGAACCATCTCAGTCTATACAGTCGAGGGTGCCTTGTCTTCTCTAGACCTAGCTTATCAACCATGTATGCACTAACAACGTTAGTGCAAGAACCACCATCTATGATGAGGTTACATACCTTGCCCTTGATGGTGCACCGGCTGTGGAAGATGTTCTCCCTTTGAATGGTCTCTGAGGGATCCACCATTGCACTGAGTATGCGTCTAGTGACCAGCACTTCCCCCACATCAGGGTACTCAATGTCACCGTAATCTCCTTCTGGTTCATATTCTTCTTCGTCTTGAGACTCGTACTGTCCACCTTCCGTGATCAGCATGACATAGTTGTTTGGGCACTCCCTTGAGATGTGACCGCGACCCCTATACTTAAAGCAAGTGATGTCACGTGATCTCTGAGGGTTAGAAGACTTACTAGGCTCTCTCTGGTCACGGGTTTGCTCAGGAGGCTTGCTCTTGAACTGTGATTCGATCTCTATGCTCTTGCCTTTGTCCATGGGCTTGGGGCTATTGCTTGGTGACCAAGGCGTCTTAGGCTTGCTGTGGATGTCTTGGCTCTTATGCTTGATGTGCTGCTAAGCCTGGACAGATAGGTGGAACAAGTCCTTGAAGTCGTTGTAGATTTGTCTCTCCACCTTACGGCTGATTCTCTCTTGCAACCCATCCAAGAATTGTGCCATCAATGCCTCTTCATCATCATTGAGCTCCATCCTGTTCCTTAGCCTTTCAAACTCTTTGTAGTACTCCTCTACTGATCTGGTGCCCTGCTTAAGAGCATGAAAACGTCGTTGCAAATCTCTATAGAAATAGGGTGGAACAAACCTTTGTCTCATGAGATCTTTCATGTCGACCCATGAGTCTACGGGCCTCAATCTTTTCCTTCTTCGGTCAGTCACCTCACGATCCCACCAAATGAGGGCATTGTCTGTGAGTTGTGCTACTGCCATGGAGACTCTCCTAGGGCCTAGTTGGTTGTAGTGATCGAAGATGTGATCCATCCTCCTCTCCCAATCAAGATAGGCTTCGGGGCTACTTTTCTTGCAAAACTAGGAGGTGTTAATTTGACATCAGTATGAGTTACCCGGTTGTAGGCGTATTCATCTCCATCCTCATGATGTCTGGGAGGCATTCTTGGTCTCTGGTGATGACCATATGGCTCGAAGCCATCGACTTCTGCCTCTGGTTGCCGTGGAGGTCCTCTTGGCCTAGGGTGATAGCCGTGAGGCTGCGTGTCTTCATCTCACCCGGTTGGGGCTCCTCCTATTCGTGCCGTGTCCTAGGGTGTTCAGGACCCTCAGCACGGTCTTGCTCAGCCCTCACATGCCTTACGGCCTGGAAACTCACTTGCCTCTCCACTCGCTCCAACCTCTCGTCGATGGATGCGAGTTGTGTTTGGAGGGTGGTGAACATGGCCATCATGGCCTCGGCTGCATCATGATTTCCTTCTGCCATTGTGCTAGAAGAAAGAAACACAAGTTATTTTGCTCCTAAGTGATTAGGAGGGTTTTCTTTTTCTAGAAGAATTCGAAAATCTGCAAAAAGGAAAAGCTGGGAAAAAGGAAAATTTGAAAAACTGGAAAGTTGAAAAAAATGGAAAGTTGAAAAAAATGGAAACTTCCTAACAACTAGTGCTAGCTGTTTTGGTCGATTTCTTTTGGTGATTTTCCTATTTTCTTTTTCTTTTCTTTTTAATTTAACTTAATGATAATGGAAATATGATTTAAGCAAAAAAGAAAGACGAAAATTGCAATGCAAGAGTGAGTCTAAGCCCAAGTGATGCACGTAGAAGCTAGATGCACTCGGTTTGGAGTTTGATGTTATTTTTTTTTATTTTTCTTGAATGCGACTTAAACTAATGCAAGAACTGGAAACAACCTTGTTTTAGGAGCTTTAAGCTCTGATACTAAAAATGATACAAGCCTCGATTCAAGGCTGTACGCGCGTGAGCTGTTTGGAGAAGTTTGGGTGAGAAACTCAACCTTAAGCTTCTGGATAGGGGTTTTCTGTTTGGTAATGGATGGAAGGTTGAAGTGAACCACACGAGGGGTGATGAACCTCGTGATAAATCACAAACTTAGAGCTAGGAGGGCTGGTCTCAATTAGGGTCTAAGCGCACAAGTCTCTTGAGAGAATAGATTGTAGAAAGAAAATTCGATCTTTATTAATGATCAAAAAGGGTGTTGAACTACAATGCTGTAAGGAGCCTTATTAATATGCTCAACAGCTTGAACTTCTAGGGTCGACTCAAGAAAAGAAATGAAAAATTTACAAAAGTGCACAAATGGAAAACTTACAAAAGTGCATAACCGAAAAGAACTTCTACCTAAAATGTCTTTGACTCAATAATGTAAACAATCTAAATCCTACCCTGCAAAACAGAAAGAGGCAAGTATATAATTTGAGCACTTACCTTTCTTACCTTTCGGCCAAGAAATGGAAGGTGGCTGACCTTGTGGCATGCACACGCCTTGCTCCTAGTCTTCGACTTGGAGTAGGGTTAGGAATCTTTGGGCCCTGACCTCTCTTGCCAATAAAGCCCAAGTCTCTGAAGTCCCTTGCATTGTTTAGAAGCCTTTGGACTCTCTTTTGCATTCTTGGCCCAATGTTCCTTGTCAATCATCTTCTAGGAGCTTGTCGAGCCACAAGCTGAACTTGTGGAAGAGCGCCCTTGATCTGCTCCTTGTCATTGCTCCTGGTGGCAACACTGGTGTAGAGACTTCCTCTAGATGAATTTCTTGAAGCTGGTAGCTCATCTGGTCAGAGTCTCTTTGGGTAGATGTTGAAATGGTGGTTCAATCGGCTGGATCGGCTGTACCGGCTGGACTGTGTGAGGTACTGGCTGAAATGCCATCGGAGCCGGCCAAGTCGATCCCGGAGCCGGCGGAGTCACCAATTGGGCCGGCGGTGATACAAGCCTCGATTCAAGGCTTGGATGCGTGTGGGCTGTTTGGAGAAGTTTAGGTGAGAAACTCGACCTTAAGCTTCGGGATAGGGGTTTTCTGATTGGTATTGGATGGAAGGGGGAAGTGAACCACATGAGGGGTGATGAACCTCGTGATAAATCACAAACTTAGAGCTAGGAGGGCTGGTCTCAACTAGGTTCTAAGCTCACAAGATTCTTAGAGAGAAAACTTGTAAGAAAATTGGATCTTTATTAATTAGCAAAAAGGTTGTCGAACTACAATGCTGGAAGGAGTCTTATTAATATGCTCGACAGCTTGACCTTCTAGGGTCGACTCAAAGAAAGAAAAGGAAAGATTACAAAAGTGCACAAATGGAAAATGTACAAAAGTGTATAACCGAAAAAGGACCTAATCCTAAAATGTCTTTGACTCAAAAAATGTAAATATTCTAGATCCTACCCTGGAAAACAGAAAGAGGCAAATATTCGAATTGAAAACTTACCTTACTTACCTCACGGCAAAGAAATGGAAGGTGGTCGTCCTTGTGGCATGCACGCGCCTTGCTCCTAGTCTTCGACTTGGAGTAGGGTTAGGAATCTTTGGGCCCTGGCCTCTCTTGCCACTAAAGCCCAAGTCTCTGAAGTCCCTTGCATTGTTGAGAAGCCTTTGGACTCTTCTTTGCACTTCTGGCCCATTGTCCTTAGTCGATCTTCCTCTAGGAGCTTGTCGACCCATAAGCTGAACTTGTGGAAGAGTGCTCTTGATCTACTCCTTGTCATTGCTCCTGGTGGCACTACTGGTGTAGAGACTTCCTCTAGATGCATGTCCTGAAGCTGGTAGCTCATCTGGTCCGATTCTCCTTGTGTAGAAGTTGAAATGCTCGTGTACTTGGCTGGATCGGTTGTACCGGCTGGACTGTACGAAGTACTGGCCGGAATGCCTTCTGGACCGGCCAAGTTAATCCCGGAGTCGGTGGCATCACCAAGGGGGCCGGCGGTGTCATCCACGTCGCCACCAATTGTGCCAGAAGCTTGGGCCTCTCCGCCGGCAATGCTGATCGGTCTGGTCCTATTGGTCGAGGGTCCGGCGGTACTGCTTGGGCCGGCAGACGTGCCAAATGGCCCGGCTGCCTCGGGCAAACTTTCTGGTCGGCCAGTCTGGTCTCCTGGCCGGACATATGACCTGATGTCCTCATCATCCCCTCCCTCTTCAGTAGGTTTTGACCTAAAAAACTGGTTCATCTGCATGGAAAGGGGCTATGTCAGTTACGTTGAACATGTTAGACACATTAAACTCACCTGGGAGCTCGATCCGGTAGGCATTGTTGTTGATCCGCTGCAGCACTCTGAATGCTCCATCTCCTCTTGGTGCTAGCTTGGAACTCCTTAGGTTGGGGAACCTCTCCTGCCGTAGGTGTAGCCATACCCAATCGCCTGGTTGAAAGATCACCTCCTTTCTTCCCTTGTTGGCATGAGTCACGTACTTCCCGGTCCTCTTCTCCAAGTTCTCTGCCACCTTTTGGTGTAACTTCTTTATGAACTCTGCCTTGGATGCTCCGTTGAGGTTGGTCATCTCTGCTGGTGGCAGTGGCATTTGCTCCAATGGGGTGAGAGGGTTGAAGCCGTATACTACTTCAAATGGTGTCTTCTTGGTTGCTGAGTGCACGGCTCGGTTGTAAGAAAACTCTATGAAGGGCAGGCACTCCACCCAAGTCATGAGGTTCTTCCCTAGTGTAGTCCTGAGAAGAGTTGATAGTGTCTTGTTAACAACTTCAGTTTGGCCATCGGTTTGAGGATGGCAGGTGGTAGAGAAGAGTAGATTCGTGCCTAGCTTCCTCCAAAGGTCCTCCAGAAATGGCTGAGGAACTTGATGTCCCGGTCTGATACGATGGTCCTTGGCACTCCATGAAGCCGTACTATCTCCCTGAAGAACAGCTCGGCTGTTTGCGTGGCATCATTGACATTGGCACACGGAATGAAGTGTGCCATCTTGGAGAATCCGTCCACCACTACAAAGATTGCATCTTTGTGGTTGATCTTGGGCAGGCCTAGAACAAAGTCCACTGATATATCCACCCATGGATGCGTCGGTATGGGCAGTGGGAGATACAACCCGTGAGGTTGCACTCGGGACTTTGCCTTCTTGCAAGTGATGCACCTTGCACAATGAGCTTCTACTGTCCTCTTGATGTGTGGCCAGTAGAAGTGCTCCTTGACCACTGCTAGAGTCTTGTCGACACCAAAGTGGCCCATGAGTCCTCCTCCATGAGCTTCTCGGATGATAAGCTACCTTAATGATCCTTGTGGTATGCACAGCCTTCTCTCTCGGAACAAGAATCCCTCATGGATGTAAAACTTTCCATGACTCCCTGTGCCACACTCCTTGTAGCTCTCAGCAAAGTCAGGATCATCCTTGTATAGGTCCTTGATGTGCTCGAATCCTAGGACCTTTGCCTCCATGGTGGATATCAAGGCAAACCTCCTTGATAGTGCATCAGCTACCACATTGTCTTTGCCCTTCTTGTAATTGATGACGTACGGGAAGGTCTCTATGAACTCCATCCACCTGGCATGTCTCCCCTTGATAATTGTTTGCCCTCTGAGGTGTGTGAGAGTTTCGTGATCAGTATGGATCACAAACTCCTTGGACAGCAAGTAATGCTGTCAAGTCTCCAATGCTCGGACAAGGGCATAAAGCTCCTTGTCGTAAGTGGGGTAGTTCAGTGAGGCACCACCTAGCTTCTCACTGAAGTATGCCACGGGTCTCCCTCCTTGGGTTAGCACTGCTCCTATGCCTATTCCAGAGGCATCACACTCCACTTCAAACTTCTTGTTGAAGTCGGGCAGGACTAGCACTGGTGCATGTGTAAGGCTGTCCTTCAAGACCTGGAATGCCTTCTCCTGAGATTCTCCCCAGCTGAATCCCACGTTCTTCTTCACTACTGCCGTCAATGGTGAGGCAATACTGCTGAAGTTGGGCATGAATCTCCTGTAGAAGCTGGCCAGTTCGTGGAAGCTCCTCACTTGGCTGATGTTGCTTGGTGTTGGCCATTCTTGTATGGCTCGAACCTTCTCTTCATCAACCTGTAGGTCCTGTGAACTTACAACAAAACCAAAAAAGACAAGTTTATCAGTACAAAAGATGCACTTCTTGAGATTGGCGTAACGCTCTTCTTGTCGAAGGGTCTTAAGTACCATCTCAAGATGTGTGAGGTGTTCCCGTAGGCACTTACTATTAACTAATATAACATCAAAGTAAACCACTACAAACTTACTGATGTACGCCCTAAGAACTTGGTTCATAAGGCGCATGAAGGTGCTTGGGGCATTAGACAAGCCGAATGGCATGACTGTCCACTCGTAGAGCCCCTGCTTTGTCTTGAATGCAGTCTTCCATTCATCAGCTTCCTTCATCCTTACCTGGTGGTATCCACTCTTAAGGTCTATCTTGGAGAAGACCGTGGCTCCACTCAGCTCATCTACCATGTCATCCAGCCGTGGTATCGGATGCCGGTACTTGACTGTGATGTTGTTGATAGCTCGGCAGTCCACGCACATTCACCAAGTCCCATCCTTCTTGGGCACTAGCAGCACTGGTCAGCACATGGACTGAGGCTCTCTCGAACATAGCCTTTCTCCAGGAGCTCCTTGACTTGCTTCTCAAGCTCCTTGGACTCCTCTGGACTCATCCGGTAGGCTGGCCGGTTGGGCAGGGCTGCTCGGGCACTGGGTCGATCTGGTGTTCTATGCCATGTAAAGGAGGCAAGCCTGCTGGTATCTCCTCTGGGAACACACCCTGGAACTTGTTGAGGAGAGTTGCTACTTCAGGAGGTAGCTCTACCTGTTCTTGTTCTATACTCAAAATTTCTTTGAAGACCATTTGTAACATTAAATCCTTCGAGGCTAAAGCTCTCCGGACATGGCTTGGTTGAATAAGAAAATTAGACTTGATAAGTTTCTTTTCCTTACTCATTTGGAGTTGTAGCTCGTGTACCTGGGCAGGTGTAAGAGGAGCCAAGCTGACTTTTCTTTTGTCATGCACAAAAGTGTAGAGATTGGTTCGGCCATCATGCTTGGTATCTTTGTCAAACTGCCATGGCCTTCCTAGCAGAAGATGGCCAGCTTGCATGGGCACCACGTCGCACACGACTTGGTCTTGGCACTTGCCCACACTGAATGGCACAGTGACTTGCTCATGGATATTGAGCTCCACTTTGTCATCGAGCCATCTCAGTCTATATGGTCGAGGATGCCTTGTCTTCTCTAGACCTAGCTTATCAACCATATATGCACTAGCAACGTTAGTGCAAGAACCACCATCTATTATGAGGTTACATACCTTGCCCTTGATGGTGCAACGGCTGTGGAAGATGTTCTCCCTTTGGACGGTCTCTGAAGGATCCCCCATTGCACTGAGGATGCGTCTAGTGACCAGCACTTTCCCCACATCATGGTACTCAATGTCACCGTAATCTTCTTCTGGTTCGTGAGGTAAGTAAGGTAAGTTTTTAATAAGAATATTTGCCTCTTTCTGTGCAGGGTAGGATCTAGAATATTTACATTTATTTAGTCAAAGACATTTTAGGAATAGGTCCTTTTTCGATTATACACTTTTGTATCTTTTCCTTTTGTGCACTTTTGTAAAATTTCTTTTTCTTATTTGAGTCGACCCTAGAAGGTCAAGCTGTCGAGCATATTAATAAGACTCCTTCCAACATTGTAATTCAACAACCTTTTTTGCTAATTAATAAAGATCGAATTTTCTTACAAGTTTTCTCTCAAGAATCTTGTGCGCTTAGAACCTAGTTGAGACCAGCCCTCCTAGCTCTAAGTTTGTGATTTATCACGAGGTTCATCACCCCTCATGTGGTTCACTTCACCTTTCCATAAAATACCAACCCAAAAACCCCTATCCAAGAAGTATAAGGTCGAGTTTCTCACCTAACCTACTCCAAACAGCCCATGCGCATATAAGCCTTGAATCGAGGCTTGTATCATCAGGGCCCAAAGATTCCTAACCCTACTCCAAGTCGAAGACTAGGAGCAAGGCGCGTGCACGCCACAAGGTCGGCCACCTTCCATTTCTTAGCCGATAGGTAAGAAAGGTAAGTTTTCAAATTATATACTTGCCTCTTTCTGTTTTGCAGGGTAGGACTTAGAATGTTTACATTTTGAGTCAAAGACAATTTAGGTAGAAGTCCTGTTTCGGTTATTCACTTTTGTAATTTTTCCATTTTTGCACTTTTGTAAGTTTTCCATTTTTCTTTGAGTCGACCCTAGAAGGTCAAGCTGTCGAGCATATTAATAAGGCTCCTTCCAGCATTGTAGTTCGACAACCTTATTCTGATATTAATAAAGAACGAATTTTCTTTCTACAAGTTTTTCTCTCAAGAGACTTTTGCGTTTAGAACCTATTCGAGACCAGCCCTCCTAGCTCTAAGTTTGTGTTTATCACGTGGTTCATCACCCCTCATGTGGTTCACTTCACCCTTCCATCCATTACCAAATAGAAAACCCCCATAATGAAGCCTAAGGTTGAGTTTCTCACCTAATCTTCTCCAAACAGTCCATGCGCGTACAGCCTTGATTCAAGGCTTGTATCAGAGAAGGTCTTATGGGCCACTTTGGTGTTGACAAAACACTAGCAGTGGTCAAGGAGCACTTCTACTTGCCACATATCAAGAGGTCAGTAGAAGCCCATTGTGCAAGGTGCATCACTTGCAAAAAGGGGAAGTCCCGAGTGCACCCTCACGGGTTGTATCTCCCTCTGCCCATACCTACACATCCATGGGTGGACTTTTTTCTAGGTCTGCCCAAGATAAACCACAAAGATGCTATCTTTGTAGTGGTGGACAGATTCTCCAAAATGGCACATTTCATCCCGTGTGCCAATGTTAATGATGCCACGCAAACAGCCAAGCTGTGTTTCAGGGAGATAGTATGGCTTCATGGAGTGCCAAGGACTATCGTGTCAGATAGAGACACCAAGTTCCTCAGCCACTTCTGGAGGACCCTCTAGAGGAAGCTAGGCACAAAGCTGCTCTTCTCTACCACCTGCCATCCTCAAACCGATGGCGAAACCGAAGTAGTCAACCGAACATTGTCGACCCTTCTCTGGACTACACTAGGGAAGAACCACAAGACATGGGTGGAGTGCCTGCCATTCATAGAGTTCGCATACAACCGAGCAGTGCACTCAGCAACCAAGAAGACCCCTTTTGAAGTAGTCTACGGATTCAACCCCCTAACACCTTTGGAGCAAATGCCACTGCCACCAGCAGAAATGACCAACCTCAACGGAGCATCCAAGGCGGAGTTCATAAAGAAAATACACCAGAAGGTAGCAGAAAACTTGGAGAAGAGAACCGGGCAGTCTTGACTCACGCCAACAAGGGAAGAAGGGAGATGATTTTTCAACCAGGCGATTGGGTGTGGCTACACCTACGGCGTGAGAGGTTCCCCAACCTAAGGAGTTCCAAGCTGGCCCCAAGAGGAGATGGACCATTCAGAGTGCTGGAGAGGATCAACAACAACGCCTACCGAATCTAGCTTCCAGGTGAGTTCAATGTGTTTAACACATTCAACGTAACTGATTTAGCTCCTTTCCTTGCAGATGAGCCAGTTTTGAGGTCAAAACCTACTGAAGGGTGAGGGGATTGATACAAGCCTTGATTCAAGGATGTATGCGCGTGGGCTGTTTGTAGAAGATTAGGTGAGAAACTCAACCTTAGGCTTCTGGATAGGGGGTTTCTGGTTGGTAAACGATGGAAGGGTGAAGTGAACCACACAAGGGGTGATGAACCTCGTGATAAATCACAAACTTAGAGCTAGGAGGGCTGGTGTCAACTAGGTTCTAAGCGCACAAGATTCTTAGAGAGAAACCTTGTAGGGAAAAAGTTCTACTTTATTAATAATCAAAAAGGTTGTCGAACTACAATGCTGGAAGGAGCCTTATTAATATGCTCGACAGCTTGACCTACTAGGGTCGACTCAAATAAGAAAAAGGAAAGTTTACAAAAGTGCACAAAAGGAAAAAATTCAAAAGTGTATAACCAAAAAAGGACCTATTCCTAAAATGTTTTTGACTCAAAAATGTAAAGCAACTAGATCCTACCCTGCAAAACAGAAAGAGGCATATATTCAAATGTAAACTTACCTTAACTCACCTCACGGCCAAGAAATGGAAGGTGGCCGTCCTTGTGGCATGCACGCACCTTGCTCCTAGTCTTCGACTTGGAGTAGGGTTAAATATCTTTGGGCCCTGACCTCTCTTGCCACTAAAGCCCAAGTCTCTAATGTTCCTTGTGTTGTTGAGAAGCCTTTGGACTCCAATTTTGCTCTTCTGGCCCATTGTCCTTAGCTGCTCTTCTTCTAGAAGCTTGTCGACCCATAAGCTGAATTTGTGGAAGAGTGCTCTTGATCTGCTTCTTGTCATTGCTCCTGGAGGTACCACTGGTGTAGATACTTCATCTAAGTGCATGTCCTGGAGCTGGTAGCTCATTCGGTCCGAGTCCTCTTGTGTAGAAGTGGAAGTGTGCGTGTACTCGGCTGGATCGGCTGTACCGGCTGGATTGTGCGCGGTACTGGCCGGAATGACTTCAGGACCGGCCAATTTGATCCCGGAGTCGGCGGTGTCATCAGGGGGACCGGCGGTGTCATTCACGTCCCCACCAAGTGTGCCGGAAGCTTGGGCCTCTCCGCCGGCGATGTTGACCGGTCTGGTCCTATAGGTCGAGGGTCTGGCGGTACTGTCTGGTCCGGCAGGCGCGCCAGATGGTCCTGCTGTCTCGGGCAAGCTTTCTGGTCGGCCAGTCTGGTCTCCTGGCTGGATGTACGACCTGATGTCCTCATCATCCCCTCCCTCTTCAGTAGTTTTTGTCCTCAAAACTGTTTCATCTGCATGGAAAGGGGCTAAGTCAGTAACATTGAACGTATTGGACACATTAAACTCACCTGGTAGCTCGATCCGGTAGGCGTTGTTGTTGATCCTCTCGAGCACTCTGAATGGTCCATCTCCTCTTGGTGCTAGCTCTGAACTCCTTAGGTTAGGGAACCTCTCCTGCCGTAGGTGTAGCCACACCCAATCGCCTGGTTGAAAGATCACCTCCTTTCTTCCCTTGTTGGCATGAGTCACGTACTTCCCGGTCCTCTTCTCCAAGTTCTCTGCCACCTTTTGGTGTAACTTCTTTATGAACTCTGCCTTGGATGCTCCGTTGAGGTTGGTCATCTCTGCTGGTGGCAGTGGCATTTGCTCCAATGGGGTGAGAGGGTTGAAGCCGTATACTACTTCAAATGGTGTCTGTACACGGCTCGGTTGTAAGCAAACTCTATGAATGGCAGGCACTCCACCCAAGTCTTTAGGTTCTTCCCTAGTGTTGTTCTGAGAAGAGTTGATAGGGTCCTATTGACAACTTCAGTTTGGCCATCGGTTTGAGGATGGCAAGTGGTTGAGAAGAGTAGCTTCGTGCCTAGTTTTCTCCAAAGGGTCCTCCAGAAATGGCTGAGGAACTTGGTGTCCCTATCTGATACGATGGTCCTTGGCACTCCATGAAGCCGTACTACCTCTCTGAAGAATAGCTCAGCTGTTTGCGTGGCATCATTGACATTGGCACATGGGATGAAGTGTGCCATCTTGGAGAATCTGTCCACCACTACAAAGATTGCATCTTTGTGGTTGATCTTGGGCAGACCTAGAACAAAGTCCATTGATATATTCACCCATGGATGCGTC
Source organism: Pugionium cornutum (assembly GCA_018901935.1). NCBI lineage: Eukaryota > Viridiplantae > Streptophyta > Magnoliopsida > Brassicales > Brassicaceae > Pugionium > Pugionium cornutum. Next base: position 22,786,189 of record CM032156.1, on the reverse strand, counting down.
GGTATGGGCAGTGGGAGATACAACCCGTGAGGTTGCACTCGGGACTTTGCCTTCTTGCAAGTGATGCATCTTGCACAATGAGCTTCGACTGTCCTCTTGATGTGTGACCAGTAGAAGTGCTCCTTGACCACTGCTAGAGTCTTGTCGACACCAAAGTGGCCCATGAGTCCTCCTCCATGAGCTTCTCGGATGATAAGCTCCCTTAGTGATCCCTGTGGTATGCACAGCCTTCTTTCTCGGAACAAAAATCCCTCATGGATGTAGAATTTGTAAGAATATTGAGATTATAGAGGAGAAATGTGAAGAATTGAATCTGAAAACTCAAAGAGAAGTATGAGAAAATGAGAAATGACTTAGACTTATGGAGAAGAATCTCCTAAGAGTATATTATACATTGAGTCTTTACAGCCCTTTTATAGAGGATTTACAATGTGAACACAAAAGAAAACGAATTCAAACTTGTGGATGAGTTTGAATAGAGGAGGAGCCTGTCAACAACCAATGAGAGGAGACAGCATGGGCATGACTGTTTGGTGTGGTTGCCAAGACTGTGTGCAGCATGGGCATGACTGTTTGTTGTGGTTGCCAAGACTGTGTGCAGCATGGGCATGACTTTTCCACCTTGATTCTTCTCCCAAGGTAGCTATTTAACCATTTCAACCATGTGGTTAATAATAACCCATCCTTTTTCATTTCCCTTGTTATTCAAACTGAATTTTCGTGCTCACACTTGCCTTGTAGGTCAAGATAGGTCTTATTTGATTTTCCTATGTCAATACTCCCCCTCAAGCTAAAGACTTTGGAATCACCCTAAAGTCTTAAGCTTGGGAACCCAAGGCAACACCTCATTAAAAACCTTATTAAGGAAAACCACTTGGGACAAAACCTTAATAAGGGAAAAAAAGTGTGCTGCTCTTGGATTAGGAGACCTTTGATCATGGGTGTGATAAATCAACAAGCCCAAGTTTGCTAAAGATGTTCTTGCAAACTTTGAGACTTGCTGCCTTTGTGAAGATGTCAGCTAGTTTGTCTTCACTCCTTGTATAACATGGCAGAATGGTTCCATCTTGAACTTTCTCCCTAACCTTATGGCAGTCGATCTCTATGTGCTTGGTCCTCTCGTGAAACACTGAGTTTGAAGCAATGTGAATGGCTGCCTGATTATCACAATGGAAGGTAATTGGCCCTGGTTGTGCAATAC